>OZ005735.1:230343193-230943193 GCA_963930755.1 Eudasyphora cyanicolor
CACATATTACAATCTGCAAATTATATCACAATGACTTTTCTGCCAACGTTGCAAGAAAAAAATTGTATGTTCACACGGTTGTACGTTCACAGGGTTGCATTTTTCCACCATTCGTATATACATAGCTTAAGTCGAAACAGGTTGTTTCCAGGAGAGGCGAATCGACGTTTTAGTGAAATTTTAAATTTGTGTGGAATTACCTTGTGGTTTAAATAGAATGACCTCTACTGTCTTGAGCATAACTTGAATGATTCTTTAGAATGGAGGTATTAATTTATATGTTATACTATTCTTTAATACTCCATTGATTTTTTTCCGAAATAATTTTTATCTCTATTTGTACATAATCTAATAATAAATAAAAAATCTTATTATTTCCTTTAAAAAATAATTTTTATAATTATTTTTCTATTAATATCAATATTATGATTTTCAAGACATGTTAAGCTCCCGCTTGTGACAATAAATGAATCGAAGCGAAAATCACTCACTTCCATATCGTCCACCCAATAAATGAATATTGTATAATTTATTTGTCGTTTCGAGAAAATCATATTTGAAGTTTTTGTGAAATTGAAACTCGATGAAACTGAAACTCCTTTACCTACCATTTTTACCAGTTTTACCTCAAAAGTTCCTTTACTCAAAAAAATAGTAAAACCAGTAAGGAAAGGCTAAAGTCGGGCGGTGCCGACTATATAATACCCTAATTACAAAATTCATGTATAAATTTTTTACATAAATTTACTTTTGGGACATTTTATACTTAAATAATACCCTGTACCACAGGGTGGTGTAAGGTATAAAAACGATTGGATCTAAAGAGCCAAATGGGATGAAACATATATATGGGAGATATAGCTAAATCTTTACCGATTTTCTTCAAATTCGGCAATGTTGGTTCATGAATCAAGAAACTCTACCATTCTAAATTTCAAAACGATTGGATGTAAAATATAGCTTCTATAGAACTAAAGGGCCAAATCGGACGAAACATATATATGGGAGCTATAGATAAATCTTAACCGATTTTCTTCAAATTCGGTAGTGTTGGTTCACGGATCAAGAAACTCTACCATTCTAAATT
Source organism: Eudasyphora cyanicolor (assembly GCA_963930755.1). Taxonomy (NCBI): domain Eukaryota; kingdom Metazoa; phylum Arthropoda; class Insecta; order Diptera; family Muscidae; genus Eudasyphora; species Eudasyphora cyanicolor. The sequence goes on from OZ005735.1 coordinate 230,344,281, forward strand.
TCAAAATGATTGGATGTAAAATACAGCTTTTATAGGACTAAAGGGCCAAATCGGACGAAACATATATATGGGAGCTATAGCTAAATCTTAACCGATTTTCTTCAAGTTCGGCAGTGTTGGTTCATGGATCAAGAAACTGTACCATTCTAAATTTCAAAACGATTGGATGTAAAATATAGCTTCTATAGAACTAAAGGGCCAAATCGGACGAAACATATATATGGGAGCTATAGCTAAATCTTAACCGATTTTCTTCAAATTCGGTAGTGTTGGTTCATGGATCAAGAAACTCTACCATTCTAAATTTCAAAACGATTGGATGTAAAATACAGCTTTTATAGGACTAAATGGCCAAATCGGACGAAACATATATATAGGAGCTATAGCTAAATCTTAACCGATTTTCTTCAAATTCGGTAGTATTGGTTCGTGGATCAAGAAACTCTACCGTTCTAAACTTCAAAATGATTGGATGTAAAATACAGCTTCTACAGGACTAAAGAGCAAAATCGGACGAAACATATATATGGGAGCTATAGCTAAATCTTAACCGATTTTCTTCAAATTCGGTAGTTTTGGTTCATGGATCAAGAAACTCTACCATTCTCAATTTCAAAACGATCGGATGTAAAATACGGCTTCTATAGGACTAAAGGGCCAAATCGGACGAAACATATATATGGGAGCTATAGCTAAATCTTAACCGATTTTCTTCAACTTCAGCAATGTTGGTTCATGGATCAAGAAACTGTACCATACTAAATTTCAAAACGATAGGATGTAAAATACAGCTTCTATAGGACTAAAGGGCCAAATCGGACAAATGATATATATGGGAGCTATATCTAAATCTGAACCGATTTCAACCAAATTCAATAGCGATCTTAACAGCCGCGAAATACTCTTAACTGCAAAGTTTCAGAACGATCAGAGTGAAATTGCGACCTGTAGTCGACGAACAACTTTACATGGACGGACGGACGGACGGACATCGTTAAATCGACTCAGCTAGTGATTCTGAGTCGATCGGTATACTTTAAGGTGGGTCTAGCTGTGTTATTTTCAGGTGTTACAAACATCTGCCGTGAAACAAACTTATAATACCCTGTACCACAGTGTGGTGTAGGGTATAAATAGTACACAAATTTAAGAGAGAACTTTATGTCTTTCTCTGTTACTACTTTTTTACTAGTTTTTACTCGACAAATTATTCCGAGTAAAAGTAGTAGCTCTCAAAATACATACATTGAAAGTAATATAACAGGAACTTCAAATATAAGACATTTTTCTGTGCTTGCTATTTTTACCAGATTTTCGTTCCCGTACTTTTTTAAAACATGTTTACTCAGAGAGAATTTTGAATTATTTCTCTTTTGATAGTTCTACTATTAAAAAAGTAAAGGAACAAATCTATTATTTATTAATGAAAAAATGTCAAACACCCAATAACTCAATTTGTGGAAGTAGAATTTCACCAGATATTGAACCAATTTCGTAGATTCTTAGAATGCAATAAAAATGCGTATACAATATTCTTCTATTAAGGGGACGATCAGGGATGGTCCACGACATGATTTTTTAGGTTTACGACTGTCAGAAAGGTGTAAACGTCACATACGTCATAAACCCGTCTGAAATGTATGAAATGTCGTAAACTGTAATATCAGTTCTAAGGACGCTGCAGACTTCAGCCCTTCACGTAAAAATCTGGTGGACACCATATAAAAACTAATCGAAATCCGAGATACAACTTTATTTAAATTTTTGAGAAAATATATGTTTTTGATCGAATGCCGATATTTACACAATGGTGTGATATATTGTACAAGCCGAACATTAAATTAGTTAAAAATGGGAAAATCAACTATTTCGGCGATAAATCTACTTTTTCAACAACGGCACACACACATCTTTTCAGATCATAAAAATTCACTTTTCTTCACATCTTTTGTAGACCATTTAATTTATATTCTTGACGAACAATAAATCGTTCAGTTTCAGTTTGTTGTGTATACGCTTGAACAACGCTGGGAAATATGCCGAAGAAGAAGATGCCGATTTTGCCAAAAAAATCATCTTTTCAGATGAAGCTCATTTTGATCTTGGCAGGTATGTAAACAAGCAAGATTGTCGCATTTGGGGCACAGAAAACCCACACGCATAGATTGAAAAGCCGATACACCCAAAACGAGTCACTGTTTGGTGCAGATTTTTGTCCAGAGGCATAATTGGGCAATTTTTCTTCGAAAATGAGCAAGGAGTGGCCGTTACAGTCAATGGCGATCGTTATCGGCCCATGTTGAAATAATTTTTGTTCACAAAAATTGGCAACATTTGGTTTCAACAGGACGGCGCTACGTGCCACACAGCCGAAGCTACACTCGATGTTTTGCGCCCTGTTTTTGAAGATCGAATTATCAGCCGCAAAGCTGATGTCGTTTGGCCACCTCGGAGCTGCGATTTGACACCGTTGGACTATTATTTGTGGGGTGCCCTCAAAGATAAGGGTTACGCCGACAAGCCAGAGACAATTGACGCTTTAAAGGACAATATTCGTGAAGCCATTGGTGAAATACAGCTGCACACAATCCTTAATGTGCTTAAAAATTGGACCGATCGTGTAGGCTACTGCATGGCCAGCCGAGGCAGCCATTTGAATGAAATTATTTTCCATTATTAACCGGAAGGATTGTACTTTCAAATAAAAAAAGAAATTTGAGAAAATATTATGTAGTTTTTTTTTATAGCATTTTCAAAAAAAAGGTATTTGGCGGACCCTTTAGTTTGTCTGCTTCTCTCCAACAAACTTTGACACCCCACCCATTTCTGTGCTTGTTGCAAAAACTAGAAGGCCTTACGAATATGGAAAAAAGCCGACATAACGCATTGTCATCATTTGCTCTAAAATTACTGATGATTCCAGCGTCCACTGCATAATTAGAAGGCATTTTCTCCAATTGGTCTCATGTGCATTCTGATTTTCGAAATCTATTAGAATCGGAACGATCTAAAAAGTTGCTGGAAGTTTACTCTTCACTTAAAATACGCGCAAAAAAGACAACTTTGAAGGCATTGAAGATAGAGATTCGAGTGAAGAAGAAACCTAATTTATAAACAAATAATAATTCATTTGAACCAATTAATAAACTTGAAAGTTCAAAATAAATATCTTTTACTTTTCTATTGATTTGCTAATTATTTACTGTTAGTGACAAAGTCAAGTTTCCGACATTAGTTTCTCGACGTTGTATACGTTTGTCGAATACGTCTCAAATGTATGTCATATACGTCACAGTTTAAGACGGACCATCCCTGGGGACGATATATCTGCTCTATAGCTGTGTTTCAGCCGATTTTAGCAGCAAAGATCGGCGGCGGCTTCGGCTTGTGAAAAAAGGTCGGTCGCGGCTAAAATCGGCGGCTTGGCTCGGCGGCTTCATACTCTGCTCGGTGGCTACGTCAACAAGCAAAGTTGTCGCATCTGGGGCTCGGAAAACCCAAGAGTTTTTGTTGAGGAGCCTCTCCATCCTCAACGTGTGGCTGTTTGGTGCGGTTTATGTTCCGGCGAGGTCATTGGACCTTACTTTTTCGAAAATGAGGTTGGATCAACAGTTACGGTGAATGGATTGCGCTATCGAGAGATGATTAATGACTTTTTATGGTCGGAGTTGGATGGTATTGATCTGGACAACGTTTACTTTCAACAAGAAATTTCATGAAAAGGTTATGGTCCTGTAAGCGTGGTCGTGGTGGCAATTTGGCTGATGTTGTTTTTCATTATTAACGGCATACTTTCCTCTTTATTATGAAATAAACATCCGATCATTTATCTCTTTTTTTAAAAAACACTTTTTCCTGGTACAAAAAAACATAAAAAATAGAGAAAAAAAATCGAATTATTTTATCACATTTTTAAAAAGCCGGTATGCTAACGAAGAAAACACTGTCTATTTGAATCTATGGATAGATGTAAAAGTTATGAGCCATTTTGTAAATGTTAGGGAAATTCAAAAAAAAAATTGTTTCATATTTTATCGTTTTTAAATGATGTTTTTGCTTATATTGAATTCGGCATATGTGAGAGAGACATTGCATTTTATTTTATGAGGATTGATGACAGACATTATAAAATTAAAGAGAGGACGAGGTTTTATGGCCCTTCGTAATCCTCCATAAAACATGATATGCAATGTGAGAGCTATATTGGATGAGATCCGCTCAGAGAGAGGGTCATTCAACAATATTTGTGGTTTTTTATTTATGAGATTTCCATTCAGTTACGCCTTTTAGGGGCATGGACATCCCAGTCGTATATACTGGTAGTAAAATTATATGTACGCAATAATGAAATTTCTTATTAATAAATTAGTGTAATTCAGCGATGTATTACAATGTTTTGTGGAATAAAACGTTTTAATTTAAGACCACGTGCAATTTGGAATGCCAATGATTTGGAGACAACCATTCATTCACGATACGGACTGCTATTTTTGTCTAAGATAATAGATTGGAGTAGGAAGTGTACAAGTATTGCTAACAGCCTAATGACGGAAACATCATCTAGTTCAACTGAGTACTCAACTCGGAGCGATTCAAGTTTGAGTCAGAAGTCATCGCTTTTAACTCAGTTTCAACTCATTGATCTAGTGAGAGATTTGGAACTGACCAAAGATAAGGCAGAACTACTTGCATCTCGGATGAAACAGTACAATATTTTGGCCCCAGATGTTAACATATTTTATTATAGAGTTCGTGATATGCCTTACAAACAATTTTATACAACTGTGGATAACAGATGCTTTTCAAGGACATTCCCGGATTGTTCGAGGAACTTAATCAAACATACAATTCAAAGGAATGGCGGCTACTTGTTGACAGCAGTAAAGTACTTTTACACAACGGAAATCGGAAACCGTCGATTCCCATTGCTCATGCTGTTAACACTAAGGAATCATACGAAACAATGGACAAATTGATAAAATACATAAAATATGAACATGACTGGAAAATTTGTTGCGATTTAAAAGTATTTGGTATGTTATACCTCTTGGATAGCCGATATTTTGCCACCACTGCATGTTAAGCTGGGGCTCTTTAAAAATTTTGTAAAAGCCTTAAGGAAAGATGAATTCTTTCCAAAAATTCGAAGGAGTTTTTGATGGGCCTAAAACAAGGAAACTGATGAAAGATGTGATGAATTTGACGTCGGAAGAAATTGCAGATTGTAGTTTCAAATTTCCTTGGATCCAATAAAAGCCGGCAATATGAAACCATTATTAATGATTTGTTAAAAAAATTATGAAAAAATTGGTTAGAAATATATTTTTTTTTATATTTATGTATATAACACATATGTATTCTTCCAACTTATTTTTCGCTTTATGTATTCCAACAGCTGTAAATATGTCCCTCAAAATGAATTTCTTTCATTCTCATTTAAACTTGTTCCCCTTGAATCTTTTCCCCGTGACGAACATGGCGAAGGGTTTCACCAAGAATTGAAGTCCATCGAGCGGCGTTACCAAGGGCACTGAAAGAATGATCGGAGATTATATTTGGTTCCTCATCAGAGAAACCGATTCCGAAATCTTCAAACGTCAACAAAGAACTCACAATTGCTTCTAATGAAACTCGTTCATGTAAATAAATCCAAATGTAAATAATATAAATAAAAGTATATAGTTGCCGATGTAGTAATAAGACGTTCGTATTTACATTTTAACAACTATTTAATTCTATTTATTATTACTAAAACTAGTACTAACAAGTAAGAAAGTTTCAGTCGGGTAAACCGACTAAGGTATACCCTCACTTTGTGAGTAATGTAATATGGAATATTAAACGAATTATTCTGTCAATTTGTATGGGAGGTACCAGAATGTTTTTAACAAATACACCTATTTTTCTCTGAATAGTAGTTTCTTTAAATACATTGCACTGCGCCGAATTATAAGCGTTTTTTGCACTGGTAACGTTATGAGATATTAAATTTGGTATGATTTAGCCATTTTGTGTGGGAGGTACAAAAAGTGGCGTGGTGATAACGGCCATTTTTTACAGGGCTATAGGGACTTCAAAAGCGTTACACTGTGCAAAATGTTGTTGCATTTTCGTGCATGCTCATGCTGTGCGCTCTTAACTTTTTGTGCAAAATGGTACCTTTGTGTGGGAGGTACAAAAAGGGGCGCGGCAATAGCGCCTATTTTTCACAGTGCAAAAGACACTATAAAAGCATTACACTGTACAAAATTTCAAGTGCTTTTATACACTGGTATTAATGTTATAAGCTGTTATCTTTTGGTGCAAAATGGTACCTTTGTGTAAGAGGAACCAAAAGGGGCGTGAATATGACACCCATTTTTCACTGGACTGTAGGCACTATGAAAGCATTACACTGTACAAAATTTCAAGTATTTTTATGCACTGGTATTAATGTTATAAGCTGTTAACTTTTGGTGCAAAAGGTGCATTTGTGTGGGAGGTACCAAAAGGGGCGTAGCAACATGGCCCATTTTTCTCGAGTTGATAGCGACTAATAAACTAATGCTATGTGTGGAATTTCAGAAGATTCGAATAAGTAGTATAGCAGTTATTAAAGATTCAATATTTCACAACATTTTAACACTTTGTGGGGGAGGTACTAGAAGGAGTGGACCAATATGGCCCATCTTCGAACATAGCCGGAGATAGAAAAAATATTACCACGTACCAAATTTGAAGTCAATCGGTTACTCCTTTCGAGAGTTATCGTGCGCACCAGCCAGCAGACAGACAGACACACAGACAGACAGACACACAGACAGACGGACGGACATTGATCATTCGACTTAAAATGACCCAAAACGAATATCCGCCGAACATACTTAGGGTCTTAGATCACTCCTTCGATGTGTTACACTTTTTTTTCGTAGCAAATGATATATACCCTCGTCACACTAAAGTGAGGGTATAAAAATGCTACCGTTGACGGCGAAGACTTCTCATGGAATCAGCTGTTGTTTTCTCCTCCTCTGATTCGTTACAACGTTGCCAGATTGTTTGTCATTCGAACACGGCGGTCTTGGTGCTGCCACATCCACTCCCTCTCCAGTGACCAAGTCAGGATCCGACACCTGATTCGCTTGGAACGATATTCTCCTAGTTTGTGTATTCCGCACAACTGGAAGTTCGGTGGACTGCGTACTCTGAGATGGGTTTGATGAGTCTTGAGAGAATGTCTGAGGACTCGGTAGAGGCGTTTCTGTTGTTTGAGGCTCAGTATTATTGATGATGAAAGCTGGCTTGAGTCGATCTACCGATATGTTCACGTCCTTGTTCTTCATTCGTATCGTATATAACCGATCTGAAATTCGTCGCACTATCTCAAACGGTCCAGTGTAAGGTGGTTCAAGTGGTCCTCGTACTGCGTCCGTGCGAAGAAAAACGTGAGTGCAATCATCGAGGTTCTTGAAAATAAACATTTTGTTTTTGTTGTGGTGAGACACTGGAATTGGTCGCAGGAAGTTGAAGTATTCACGAAGTTTCCTTAAAAATTCAGATGAATCGGCAGGCATTTCTGATTCGGTGAAGAACTCTTGAGGTAACCGTAAGTGCCCACCATAAAGAAGATCCGAAGGCGAAGCTTGAAGATCCTCTTTGACAGCTGTCCTTAATCCGAACAAAACAGTTGGAAGTATATCGACCCACGATACTTGTGAATGACACATTAAAGTTGCTTTGAAAGATCTGTGCCATCCCTCAATCATTCCATTCGATTGTGGATGATAAGCCGTTGTTCGAGTACGTTTCGAACCTATTAAATTCGCTAGGGCCTTGAATAACGCGGACTCGAATTGTGTGCCCTGGTCGGTCGTAATTGTCTTAGGACAACCAAAGCGTGATATCCAGTTGGACCATAATGCAGTTGCGACGTCTGGGCCGACATGTCCCTCAGAGGAACAGCTTCAGGCCATCGTGAAAATCGATGGATCATGGTGAGACAATATCTATAACCCTGTACTAACGGCATTATCACGATGTCCAAATGAACATGATCGAACCGATTGTCTGGGACATCTATCTTGTCTGGAGTAAGGCGGTTGTGTCTGGTGATCTTTACTCTTTGGCACGATATGCAATTCCGAGACCAATTTAGGATTTGTTTGTTCATTCCAGGCCATACGTATTTCTCACGTATCTGTTGAAGACTAGCACGGCCGCCAGGATGTGAAAGATTATGAATTGATTTGAAGATTTGTTGACGTAGTGACTCAGGAACATAAATGCGAACATATCCTGTCGATACGTCACAGTATACTGATGTCGTATCAAAATGTACTATTTGAATTTTTAACGAATTTACGCCATCCAAAATAGTTTTCAACTCTTCGTCCATCTCTTGAGCTGATTGGAGTTCCATTAGAGTGACTGATGTTGGCATTTGGGTATCTGTCAGGCACAGTTTTCGAATTCAGCTTTCGGTAATCCCCACACGCTCGCCAACCACCATCTTTTTTCGATACCATATGGAGCGGGCTAGCACAAGGACTTTTGGTGGGACGACATATACCATTGTCCAATAGGAAGTCAATTTCCGCTTTAGCAGCTGCAAGTTTCTCTCCAGAAAGTCTTCGTGGGCGGTCTGCAACAGGGTTTCCGATTGTTTCGATGTTGTGAACAATAATTGCATCACTCGTCGATTTACGCGTCAAAGTAGTAGTTGTGATGTCAATAAACTCTTTTAGTAATTCATGGAATGGTCCTGTCGATGGCGATAATGTTGAAATACTAAAATCTTTGGTTTTTACGAATTTCACCACGACTTGTCAAATTTGTTGTATTACACTGTGATACAAAATCGAACTTTCCGAATGGGAATGGGATGAGACCAATTGCAAATGAAAGTTGACATTATCCATAACAAAACCTTCAAGGGTTTTTTTCAGTTCAGTGCGAAATTTCTTTTTACACGCATTTGAATTTAGTGATTTTGGAACGCTGTCTAACAAGAAAAGATCATTGACAATTTGATAAAATAATGCTTATTTCTTTTTATTATCATGGAAAGCAGTGGTATCTTACTGTTTTTGGAGTCGAGGAATTCATTTTTGATATTTATTTTTACCTACAACTCACGCTAGATGGCGCTGTCATACAAATGGTGCTATAGTATATGAGAACAGTAGGAATCACAATAAGTAAGATGCTATATATAGGGGCTATATCGAAACATTGACCGATATGGCCCATTTGCAATCCCAAACAACCTGCAACTATAAGAAATATTTATACCAAATTTGATCAACCTAGCTCTATTATTACGGACTGTAGCATGATTACAACAGACGGACGGACGGACATGGCTAAATCACCAACTTCAAATGCGTGTAAAAAAAATCTCGCACTGAACTGAAAAAAACCATTAAAGGTTTTGTTATGGATAATGTCAACGTTCATTTGCAATTGGTTTCATCCCATTCCCATTTTGATTGTTGCACTGTGTTATCGATGAGGCATTTCCGTTTTAAATCAATCATCAAATTGTAATGAATTAGAAAGTCTGCCCCCAAAATGGGCGACTGAACATCGGCAATGGTAAACAACCACTTAAGTTCACGACGTAGACCTAGGTCTAATTTAAGAACACAATTACCATAAGTTTGTATTTCACTGCTGTTTGCAGCAAGAAGTCTCATGCCGGACGGCTTTAGAGTTGTTCTGATTAAGAATGGGGGTGCAACTGACACCACTGATCCGGAATCAATTAAAAATCGAGACTTTGTACATGTGTCGTAGATATGTAGACGATTCTCCTTTACCGGGTTGTCATTGCCGCTATCGCCAGTCGTGTTAACTGACGACAGCCCTATTAATTTTCTCGAACTAGTGTTGTAGCGGGGACAATTCGGTTTACAATGTTTGACAGAATCTCCAAACTTTTGATGATACCTGCAAAGCAATTTGTTATTAGGAGGTCTATTATTTGAACGTGAATGACTGTGAGATCTGGATCGATGATGACCGTATCTGCTTTTATTGCTCGCTTGAAAGGTGTCCACTTTAGCAGAAAGATCCGTTAAAGTCTTGCAAATATCAGCTAAAGACACAGGCGAATTAATTGCGTCAATCGAAATGTTGGTATCAGAATGTGGTGGTGCCTCGGAGACAGGCACACACAGTATTTCCTATAGCATCCAACATTTTTTCTGCGTTTTTAGATAGTTTGTCTAAATCCTCCTCTTGCCACACAGTTAATAGAGGGCGAATCGAATCTGGCATTTGCCACAGAAATAGTGTCCTAATAATTGTTTCATTTCCTTTACCAGACGCCAAACGTCTCATGTGGGATAGCATTTCCGACGGCTACATACCTGTTGTCTCACCACCTTGCAGTAAACGTTGCAATTTAGACTCGGAAGACTCAGACTCAGACTCAATTTGGAAATTAGTCTCTCCTTCAATGTAGAATATTTGTCGTCTTTCGGCGGATTTGTTATGAGGTCTTCAACCGACAAGAGTATGTCGTCTTCAAGGCGCACAGAAACAACATCAAATTTGCCCGTATCCGTTTAACACCACAGAGAGAAAAGGAACGTTCAACCTGAGCAAAAAATAATTCCGGATTTTGTCTGTTGAATTTTGGAATATGCACTTTATGCAGGTTCGATCGCTGTCCTTCATATACGTTTACTGACGACTGTCGAAGAGAGTGTACTTCACGTTGTACCACCTCTATTTGCTGAATTAAATTTTCCATTTCCGACATGTTTATACTGCTACTGTCGAAAAATTCCATATAGGAGCGATTCCTCGTTGTAATTAGAGTATTCTCGTTGCCTCAAGTTGTGTCTGGAATGCATAAGCAAAAACGCAGACTATTTTGGCAAAATGATGCATGAAAAAACGTTGAAAATTTTAAAAGCGCTGCTGCTGCTCTGCTATCAACTTTTTTCGCTGCTCTGCTTCCAAGAAGTTTTTGTACCAATGTAAAAAATACCACTTCAGATTGTGCGTGAAAAGCGGGGTCACCAATATAGTTGCCGATGTAGTAATAAGACGTTCGTATTTACATTTTAACAACTATCTAATTCTATTTATTATTACTAAAACTAGTTCACAAAATCTTACGAAGTATGTATTACAAAAAATGGTACCGTTGACGGCGAAGACTTCTCGTGGAATCAGCTGTTGTTTTCTCCTCCTCTGATTCGTTACAACGTTGCCAGATTGTTTGTCATTCGAACACGGCGGTCTTGGTGCTGCCACAAGTAATAAATAAAATCGCTATTTAAACAAAAATTTAAAAAAAAAAAGGTTTTTAGAAATTCTCTTACATCTACCAAAAGGGCTATAATTTCTACATTTATCCATAGATTTTTTTCAAATAGGCGTTATTTTCTTCGCTAGGATGGGAACTTTTAAAAAATAAAATAAAATATTTTTTTTCGATATTTTTTCTATTTTTTATGTTTTTTTAATCCAAGGATTTTTTTGAAAAAATTTACTTTTTCCCATTTGTTAAATGACTGTTACTAAACCACTGTTTGTAAGTGAAAGAGATATTTCCAACATTGGTAGCCCACATTAATAGCTTCAATTTAACGTATAAGTCGACCTGATCGGGCATATACGAGGTATGTTCAAAAAATATCGGAAATTTTTAATTTCCGCGGGCTCAGCTATTTGATTTTTGGGCTATTTGATTTTTGATATTTTTGTAGCGTTATGTTGGTACTCATGTCCCTTACTTATTCTTGCAAGGCCGGTCATTTTGAATGTTTTGTTAATTATACCCTACACCACACTGTGGTACAGGGTGTTATGACTTTGTGCATTTGTTTGTAACGCCCAAAAAGCGAAGAAATAGAACCATAGTTTATTATACCGATCGTCATAGAATCAATTTTTGAGTCGATTTAGCCATGTCCGTCTGTCCATGTATTCTTGTAATCAAAGTGCAGGTCGTATTTATGGTCCGATTGTGATGAAATTTAGCACAGTGCTCTTTTTTGGACCAAGGACGATCCCTATTGAAATTGGTCAAAATCGGTTCAGATTTAGATATAGCCCCCATATATTTGTTACCCCCGATTTCACATGTAAGCGCTGTAGAAACTGTATTTTATATCAGATCAGTACGAAATTTGGCAGAGAGAGTTCCCTTATTACATGAATGAACACTTCTTAATTCGGGGAAAATCGGTTCAGATTTAGATATAGTCCCCATATATAGGTTTCACCCGATTTCACATGTTAGCGCTATAGAAACCGTATTTTATATCCGATCTGTACGAAATTCGGCAGAGAGAGATTTCTTGTTACGTGAATGAACACTACCAAATTCGGAGAAAATCCGTTCAGATTTAGATATAGCCCCCATATATATGTTTCACCCGATTTTACATGTAAGCGCTGTAGAAAGCGTATTTTATATCCGATTAGTATGAAATTCGGCAGAAAGAGGTTTATTATTATATAAATGAACACTGTTATATTTGGAGAAAATCGGTTGAGATTTAGATATAGCCCCAATATATACGTTACCCCCGATTTGACATGTAAGCGCTGTAAATATGTTATTTTATATCCGATGAGTATGAAATTCGGCAGAAAGAGGTTTCTTATTATATGAATGAACACTGTTAAAATTGGAGGAAATCGGTTGAGATTTATATATATCCCCCATATATACGTTACCCCCGATTTGCTATGTAAGCACGGAGACTGTATTTTATATCCGATCAGTACGAAATTCGACAGAAAGAGGTCTTTTTACGTGAATGAGTATTCAGGGAAAATCGGTTCAGATTTATATATAACCTCCATATATATGTTCCTCCTGATTAGGTTTCAAAGCTGTATAAGTTAAAATTTTCCAGAAAGATGTTTCTCAATTTAGAAACGAATATTGCTTAATTTAGCGATTATCGGTTCAGAATTAGATAATATGTTCCTACCCATTCACCAATTATTACAAATTATTATTGCAATGACCTTTTGGCATTATTAGGGAGGTGTAGGATATAGTCGGCTTGGATGTGTTTTAACTTGTCTTCGATATTTATCTATTTCAGAAAATGGATCAAAGAATCTGCATCAAATTTTGTGTGAAAAACAAAATAACATACGAGTATGGTGCAGCTACCTTGGAACAAAGCAGCGTTTATCGGTGGTACGTAATGTTCTTAGAGGGCCGAGAAGATGCGAAGGACGAACAGCGTGCCGGACGCCCGAGCTCACAGTTTTCTTTGATTGCAGGGGCATGGTGCATTATGAGTTCTTGCCACAGGGTAGTACGGTCAATAGAGAATATTACCTGCAATTTATGCGCAAATTGCGCGAAGCAATCCGCCAAAAACCCCCGGATTTGTGGAAGAACAAAACCTGGCTTTTGCACCATGATGTCGCCCCTGCACACAAATCGTCGCTTGTGCGCGAATATTTGGCCAAAAACAACACAGTAATGGTGCCGCAGCCACCGTATTCCCCTGACCTAGCCCCCAGTGACTATTTTTTGTTCCCAAAACTGAAAAGGCCCATGAAAGGACGACGCTAAGCCACGATTGAGGAGACAAAGACGGCATCGAATTTTTTAAAAAAAAATTTATCCATAAAAAAGTTTTTGGTTTTGGTTTTATATAACAGTATGCCACAATCTATACAAAAAAATTATTTTTAGGTCTAGGAAACAAAAAAAAATTTTTTTTTGCATAGTGTTATCATTACTTTGTTCCGATGAACAATCCACTTCATCTAAGTACATATTTGAAAAAAAATTACTTAGTTTAAGGAACGTTTGTAAAACACCACCATCCTTTACCGTAGTTAATTTGAACTACATTTTGGTCCACAAATTTTACGAGAGTTAGTAGGTTAGGTTAGGTTGAAAGGGACGCCCGTCAGAATACAACTGACGAGTTCACTCGGGGCCGACAATTCGGTCCATTGTGTTTCCCATTAGGTAGAAAGGAAGGATAGAAGAAATAATTGGAGGTTGACAGATTAGGAAGATGGAGAAAAGGTTTCGGAAGAGGGAGGGGCGATTTAGGAAGGGGAGGAAGAAGATCTAATTGTTCTCGTTTGTCCTCGTGGCTTTACTAAACCAGAGGGATTTGCTTATGAATTTGAGAAGGGATTTGAGCGGTGCATCTGCTAGATCGTCTAGGTTTACGAAGAGCCTGTGCCCTAAAAAGGCCAAACGGTACTCTTGCAGTCCTTTGCATGAACATAGCAGGTGCTGTACTGACTCCTCCTCTTCTTCATCTAAGCAACTTCTACAGAAGTCTTCATAAGGAAGCTTCATGCGTGCAGCCATGTTGCCTATCACGCAGTGCCCTGTGATGACTCTTGTGAGGATGCTAAGTTTGGTCTTCCTGAAGGACAGCAATTCTTTGGAACGGTTCACATCAATGGATGGCCAAAGGGTTCGTGCAGTCCTGCAGTTTTGTACTGTGTCCCACCTCGATCTGGTTAGTGTTGCTCCGCGTTCGTCGATTTCGTTTTTAAGTTCCACGAACGGAATTTGCACGTCCAGAGTCTCTGTTTCGTTTCGCGCACCTGATCCTATCCTGGCACATTCGTCTGCTAATTCGTTGCCCTGTATGTTGCTATGTCCTGGCACCCAGCAGAGCGTGATTTCGTGCGTCTGAATATGGTTTAGGGCTAGAAAGCAGTCCATTGTGCAGCGTGAGTTAATATTTCTGGAGCTCAAGGCCTTGAGAGCTGCCATGCTGTCGACGTAGATCTTGAATTTTTTTGGAGAAATGTCCCGTTCCAAAATCTGATTCGCGGCAATGTTAATGGCATAGATCTCTGCCTGGAATACCGTGCATTCATCTGGGAGTCTGGTGGATATTCTGAGATTGAGGGTGTCGGAAAATACTCCCGAACCCGTGCCCGTCTCCATTTTCGATCCGTCCGTGAAAATTGAGATCTCATCGTCCTCTATAACGCTATTTGATGCCCAATCTTCACGGCTAGGAAAAGTTACTTTAAAGTTTCTATCTTGAATTGTTCGTGGTGTCAAGTAGTCCGTTGTCCTATTGATTTTGTCTGTTATACCCATGTCTTCCAGGATTGAGCCGTGTCCTTGTGTGGTATTGATGGCTATTCCTGATTCCCTTAGCCGAAGGGTCACTTTCGCTGCGGTACACTTTATGTATATATCGATTGGTTGAAGGTTCAGCATCGCCTCCAATGCCATTTGTGGAGCAGATCTGAGGGCGCCCGTTATCCCGACGCAAATCAGTCTTTGCACTTTGGCTAGGTGAGAGAGATGTGATTTCTTCATTACCGATTTCCACCATACAACTGATCCGTAAGTGAGTATCGGTCTGATGATCGATGTATACATCCAGTGTATCATTTTCGGTTGCAAACCCCATTTGCGTCCAAACATTTTCCTGCAGGCATAAAAGGCGCATAGCGCTTTTTTACCCCTTTCCTCCAAATTCCTTTTCCAGGACAGCTTAGAGTCTAGGGTGATGCCTAAGTACTTAGCTTCTTTCGACAGTTCAAGTACCTTTCCCTGTAATGTAGGGAGCTGATAGTTCGGAATTTTATTTCTTCTAGTGAAAAGGACCAGTTCCGTCTTCCCTGGGTTGACTCCTAGTCCATTCTTTTCTGCCCAGCGTGATAGTCGTTTTAGTGATCTTTCCATGATCTCGCTGACCGTAGGCATAAATTTGCCCCTAATCAAAATCACGACGTCGTCTGCATACGCTATGATTTTAATTCCGGTATTTCCAAGATCCATTAGGATTTCGTTTATCACTAGGTTCCATAATATTGGTGAGACCACTCCACCTTGCGGAGTACCTCTCGTAACTCGCCTTCTAGCCGAACCATTGCCCATTGTTGAGTTAATGATTCTGCTTTTGAGCATATTACCTGTCCACCTGGTTATGCCTGGGTGTGAGCCTATGCCGTCTAGTGCGTTAAGTATAGATGCTATTTTAACGTTGTTAAAAGCGCCCTCTACATCGAGGAACGCTGCCATGGTGTAGTCTTTGTAATGAAGGGAGTCCTCGACAAATCCTACCACTTCATGTAAGGCCGTTTCCACAGATTTACCTTTCAGGTAGGCGTGTTGTGCCTTGCTGAAGTTGTTTGGTGTCAGTTTTCCCCTCACGTTAAGATCAACTAGTCTTTCCATGGTTTTCAACAGAAACGATGATAGACTGATTGGTCTGTAGTCCTTTGTCGTACTGTGGTTTATTTTTCCCGATTTGGGGATAAAGACCACCTTGACTTCTCTCCATGCCTTGGGTATATATGACCATTGCAAACTTGCAGAAAAAATTGCGCGTAGCCATGGTAAAATAAGTTCCAAGGATTCTTGTAAGAGAGCTGGAATGATGCCATCCGGGCCCGCCGATTTGAAGGGCTTGAATGATCTCACCGCCCAGCATATTTTCTCGTCATCTATAACAGTTCTGATAAGTTCCTCCATATTGTCCGTGGGGAGGTCTTCGCCCACTTCCACGGCATCTGAAACTTCGTTGCAACCCGGAAAATGGGTGTCCATCAGAAGTTCTAGAGTCTCTTGGTTGTTCTCTGTGAGTAGTCCATCAGGTCCCATGAGGAAGTCTGGTGTGCTGGGATCTTTGGATAGGACTTTACGGAGCCTAGAGGCTTCACTAATGTCTTCCAGTTCTTCGCAGAAATTCGTCCAGGACTTCCTTTTTGCCTTTCTGGACTCTCTTTTGAAAGTTCTGGTGGATGCTTGGTATTCTTCCCAGCTTTCCGGTGTTTTCTCTTTTTTGGCCTTGTTGAATAGCATTCTACTTTCCTTCCTGAGTTGCTTCAGTTCCGAAGTCCACCATGTTTGGTTGGTTTTCCGGGGAGGTAAGCGTTCTGGACAGGACGCAAAGAAGGCATCGACAAGGTTACCTGTCATACGGCCAACTGCACATTCCAGACCCTGCAAGTCATGTATCTCCGTATTTGGTGGTGGATACGATTGCATAAGTTGTCTGAATTTGTCCCAGTTTGCCTTCCTGGGGTTACGATAAGGTTTCCCCTTAGTAGCCTCGTGCTCAATGTTGAAGTGTATCGTAAGATGATCCGAGAAGGAGCATTCATTTGATACTCTCCACCTGGATACTCTTGTTGAATCGCTATTAGATACTAAAGTTAAATCTATAACCTGTTCCCTGATTTTGTTAAAGAATGTGGGCCTATTGCCCTTATTACAGATAACTAGATCAGTGGATAATAAGTATTCAAGTAGTGACTCACCTCGTTTGTTTATGTCTGTGCTGCCCCATATGGTGTGGTGCGCGTTTGCATCTCCTCCGATGATTAGGTCGTGTCCTTTACTCTTACACCAACTTACCAGAGAACGTACCTTGTCTGAGGGGGGATCGGCGGATTCATAAGGCAGGTACATGGATGCGAAGACCAGGGTTGGTTTACCCTGGCGTTCCATAGCTACCACTGTAAGGTATTCGTTGCTATAGCGGGAGATCATTGTCAGAGTTATGTTTCTACAGGCTACGATACAGCTACGAATCTTACCTTCTGTCTTCGGGGAAATGAGCGTGAGATTACGTGACCTGAGACCGCGGACTTTTTTGCTCGCCAACCAAGGTTCCTGTATAAGGGCCACGTCTATCTTTTCTTTCCCCATTATTCTCAACAGCTCGTCCGACGCTGCTTCAGAGTGGTGTAGATTTAGCTGCACCACTTTCATGCCGCCCGGGGTTGCTGCTCTCTTCTTCCACGTCGGGGACGGACGTCCGGAGTCGGTTTAGTCCGAACTTTATCGTTCCGTTCGAGAGCCTCAGGAGATTTAGGGACTCCGGACCTATCTTGATCCAGAGGTCCTTTCCGTCTCCCTTGTCTCTCGCTCGACCTCGGACTATCTTCCAATCCCCAGCTTGTAGGCTCTTATTCTGCCTTTTTAGGAGGTCCAGAATAACCTTATCCTCCAGGATTGGAGGAGGGACCCAAACTTTAATAGTGGTCCAGCTGGGGATTTCGTCGAGTGGCACTACGCTGATGTTCATATCTGGCCAGAGTCCGCTAAGATTGTTGACGCATGCCGTTAAGAACTCGAGAGCTCTAGGGTTGCCGCATCCAACAATCTTCACGCCCTTATGCCATTTGGCCCCGTCGAACTCGGTGAATGCATCATCCTCGTCCGTAGCAAGGGCTTCATGCATCTTCAGCAGAATGCCTTCTTCTACCATCATCCATCTTTCAGTAGAGATTCTGCCTTCTGGATTGCTCCGGTCGAGAATCGCTACTTGAAGCTCAGGCGCCGATGTTAGGCTGGCAGATTTTTTAATACGCTTGCCTTCTGGAACCTGAGAGTCGTTCGAACGTTGCCTTTTGACAGCGATCTTATCGTCTACTCTCTTTGCTTTCTTGCCTTTGGAAGGGCCTGGAGAAATGTTTTCGCCATCATCCTTAGCTACCGGCGCTGGTGGATTGATGGACTTTTTAGGTATCGTCGCGTGTGTACTTGTTTGTGTTGTATTTGGTGCGTTAGTATATGTTTTAGTGTTAGTGTCAGTGTTTTTGTCCTTTGTCGCAGGTGGAGGGCATACTTCCACGACCGTAGTATTTACGAGAGACTCGTACTTCCGGACGTGGAATTTATGCTTCCGGATTAAGCGCTTGTCGCGTATTGTGAGGGATGCTGGGTCTTTCGACAGCATACTCCTCAGATACCGCTGCGAGCGCTTATATCCAGCCTCCATTCTCTGCTCGTCCGTCTTGGTTGACTTTCCCCTAGCGACGGTACCCATGTCTTCCTTATCTGACTTAGCTGCCAGCCCGGACCTATCCGATTCCATCGTCTTGATGTCATCTTCATCGGTTTCAGAAAGCTGGATTTTGCTAAGTGCAGAAAGTCCGTCATTTGTATCGTCGCTAAGGTAGAGTTCAAGGCTGTCTTGTCTCGTTAGTCTTGTTTGTGTATCTGTAGCGTTTTGAGTGGTTAATGTTGTTTTTAGTGCGTTTTTTGTTGTTGTTGTTGGGTTAGATGAGCTTGGGGCCTGCAGATATTCTGCCCCTGCCAATGCATCATCAACAGATGATGAATTGGGTGGATTACCAGTTCCCGCCTGGAGACCACCTGCAGAGTTCAAATTAATATTTTTACTCATCATTGTATGTGTGGGTAACCTTTAGTTGAGGTTACATAAGGTTGTCAATGTCTACAGATTGGAGTGGTTAGGCTTTAGCTGTTTACTTCGGCTTAACCACTGCATCCTGGAGACATCAACATCCTTATGCAACCCGTAAGCCCCCGCATCGCGACAAGATTGTTACCCGCGACGGGGGCGAGAGTTAGTAAAATTATTACTTATTTTTGAATAGATTGAACTAGGCATGAAGAAAAGTATTCTAGTCTGAAGTAAAATTATACTAGAACTAAGTTAAACGATTGAAATTATGTTAAGGAAAAGTTTATAATTGATACAAGTTCAAATTGCTTTAGCGCAATACGAAGTTAAATTTTCCTAAAGTTTAGTTAATTTTAGCTAAATTAATAATTTGTACAACAGTGTGGTGTCGGGTATAAGCATTTTAGGATGGAAACAAAGATCTGTTTAGAACAAGATCCTTCGAAACCTACATATAACATTTGTGTTATAATATTATATATTTGGAGTGTACCCTAAACAGAATATGAATAGGACAATATACAACACAAGCAATTTTTTGTTGAGCGAATGCAATCGTATGGGAAATTTGAAGCACTTGATGGTAGATTTCTACACAAAAGCGAATGATAGTTCTATGCAAATCCGAAAAGCAGAAAAAACTGTTAACCAGAAAAAAAATGAAAAACCCGAATTCAATAAAATCTATATTTTTATCCTTCACTTATAGGAATATAATTTATATTATGTTGTTCCCTTTCAGCGCTCTGCTGCAACTAAAAAAATGGTCGGAAGTAAAGTTATCAAAATCTATTTGTGCATAATCTTGCTCTTTGCTCGGATCGTTGTAATAACCAGTTATATTGCTGCTGGGATGCAACCACCTACAAGCAGTAACTGCAGATGCAACAAACCAAATCAAACCACTGTTCCCGCAACTTACACCGCAATAAACCAGAGGCAAACATATCATGGAAGGCGTAAGTATTTTACATATCAATCTTAGTATTATAACTTCAAAATATCAAGTAACTTTGAATCACTTTCGAAGTCAATATAGCTAAGTCAGTACCTCTGTCTGTCCATACATTCTTGTGATCAAGTTGCATATATGAATCGGTACGAATTGAATCAAATTATGAATCGATGTTTACGAACTATATGGTTGCTGTGATCAAAAGCTTGTTTTTTGAAGCGTTTGTTTTTAAAAATAAAATTAAAAACACAGAAAATGTATACCAGTGATATTATTCATTTAAACTGATTAATCAATGCCTGTTTAAGCTCACAATTAGTCGTTAAATTATGTGGATCGATGTATCTATCGATCTTAATCCAGTGTTGACAGAAAAGACGATTTATCGATTTATAGAAATTTTAGATAATATATACATATAGCTGGACCCGGTCCACTTCGTTGCCCCAGTTTATGATTTCCAATCTCGTCCACTTTGGGACCAATCACAAATACCTTTGGGCCAATACGAAGTCATCAAGCCCAAAATTGTGAAAAACGAAAGATCTTTTCTCGAGTTAAGAGATTGTGTTCGCTGTGACATGCCAATTTGACCAATCCTAAAGTTTCCTCAATAGTTTCCATCATAGAACCTATACGAACCATTCAAGCCGAAAATCATAAAATCGAAAGATTATTGACCAATACGAATACACCAAGACCGAAATCGTGAAAATTCGAACTATTCATACTCGAGCTATGAGGTTATGCCGGACGCGCAACGCCCATTTGACCAATCCTAAATATTCCCCCATAGAGTTAAATATTATAAAATTCGCAAGATCAATTCTCGAGCTATAAGCTTGTGTCGGCCCTGTCGCGCCCTTTGACCAATCCGAAAATTTCCTATGCAGTGTCACTTCTGTGTCGAATACGAATCCATCAATCGAAAGATCCGTTCTCGAATTATGACGTTATATTGGCCGCTTGACTAATCCAAAATGTTTCTCCATAGTATCGGGAGGGTACATTTTCGATGTATAGTACTACATATTTACATAGATTTAGGATTGTTTCTAATAATTCTTCAGAAATGATAAAAATAACACTCTCGTTTTTGATAACGAATTCGATTCTGTGCAAAATCCGGGGTTTCTACAGCACTCGAGTCTATCTATCCATATGCAAGATTTCAGGAGACTCAGCGTAAAAGCACATCCCGTGATCATCCGAGATCTGTATATATGCACACCAGTTTGATTTAATTGCATTGACAAAATATGGTTACCGCTGCACTGTCAACAGTTTTCGGGGATTTTCTTGGATATTCTTCTTGTTTGACCGGTGACTAGTCCGAATTGGTGCGAAGTTATAAGCGTAGTAACTAACGTCACTCGCTTTTATATATATAGATACTAGCTGGACCCGGTCCACTTCGTTGCCCCAAATTTCAGTTTAGTGAAATAGGAAGATATCATGTGTTTCGTATAAGACTCTCGATAACCACCGATAACCTTGCCCAAATAGTTTATCTCAATTACTAATGTCGCCAAGTTTTGTGTTGAGCCACGCATAGTTCTGTCTACACCATTTCCAAATGTAGTTCAGAAAAAATCAATTTAAATTCAGAATTCGTCAATTGAAATTCAGAAATTCCATTTGAAATTCAGAATTTCAAATGAAAAATTCTGAATTTCAAATGTCTAGTTATGAATTTCAAGTGTCGACTTCTGAATTACAAATGGATATTCTGAATTTCAATTGAGGAGTTCTGAATTTCAAATGTAAAATCTGAATTTCAAATGACGACTTCTGAATTTCAAATGAATTTCTGAATTTCAATTGACGAGTTCTGAAAATTAAATGGAAAATATGAATTTCAAGTGACGAGTTCTGAATTTCAAATGGACTTTCTAAATTTCAATTAATATTTTCTGAATTACATTTGGAAATGGTGTAGTATACCCATTAGGGTGATGACTTTTATGCAACCTCGATTTCCTATATCAAATTTAGATGAGTTTTTATCTAAGATTAGATAAAATCTCACAAACTCGTATAAGGTGATTCGATAAAAAAAGCCTCACGCACAAAATGATTTTAAAATTTGTATTTATCAGCATTTTGGGTATTTAATTTTTATTAATTTTTTCAAAACTTTCAAAATAATGACCGTCCTAATACCCATACCAAATACCATGACGATTGGTTCAATGGTTCTTCAGATATTTCGTTTTCACTATGGGAAAACGAAAACGTATAAATGCAATTGTGGCAATGGCGGAACCACGGCCAGTGTGTGAAACATTTGCCCATTTACTGTTTGGGTGCTGAATATTTCTGTCCAAACCAAATGGTTCTGAAAATATTTCGTTTTCAATAATGGAGTCATGTGGACAGGGCCATGTCCACTTGCGCAATATTGCAGTGAAATACTCTCGTGTAAAAGAAATCTCAACTTTAAAATTTGGCTTACAAGGCCTGTGCCACGCCCATTGAACCGATCCCGACCATTTTTGGACCAATCACGTAGACTACCACCAGATACATGCAAACAAAATTACAGTACTCTCGCTAAAAAATTGTGCAAGATGTCTCAATTTCAAAATTTGTCATATATGGGCTGGGCCACGTCCATTGGTCCGATCCAGCCCATTTTTAGACCAATCACGTATACTGTCAGCAGATACATATACACAATATTACAGCACTCTCGCTAACAAATTGTACCAGGTATCTCAATTTAAAAATTTGGCTTACTTGGCCGGGTCCACGCCCATTGGTCCGACCCTGTCCATTTTTTGACCAATCACGTAGACTGCCACCAGATACATATACATAAACTTACAGCACTCTCGCTAACAAACTGTGCAATATATTTCAATTTCAAAATTTCGCTTATATGGGCGGGGCCACGCCTTTGGTCCGATCCCGTCCATTTTTAGACCAATCACCTATACTGTCACCAGATATATATACACAAAATGACAGTACTCTCGCGAAAAAATTGTGCAAGATACCTCAATTTCCAAATTTGGCTTATATGGACGGGGCCACGCCCATTGGTCCGATCCTGCCCATTTTGAACCAATCACGTAGACTGCCACCAGATACATATACATAAACTAACAGCACTCTCGTTTACAAATTGTGCAATATACCTCAATTTCAAAATTTGCTTGTGTGGATGGGGTCAAACCCATTGGTCCGATCCCGCCCATTGTTGGACCAATCACGTAGACTACCACCAGCTATACATGCATAAAATTACAGCACTCTCGCTAACAAATTGTGCCAGATATCTCAATTTCAAAATTTGGCTTGTATGAGAGGGGCCACGCCCATTGGTCCGATCCCGCTCCTTTTTTGACCAATCATGTAGACTGCAACCAGATATATGTATATACACTGAATTACAGCCAGGGCTATGGAGTCGAGCCAAAACTTTTCGACTCCCGGAGACGAATTTTAAAATCATCAAAATCATTCCGACTCCGCCAGTTAAATAACATACATTTCTGAAATTATATTTCTACTAAGACGTTAGTTCATGTTATTGAAAATAAGATGTAGCTTTGTTAAAAGAAAACAAAAAAAGTAGGTATTCAATAACTGTAATTAAATAAAATTGTATTATCTATTTATCGACGCTTGACTTGCAAGTTGCAACTAATATGACAATTCTTTCACCATGGAATAATGATAAAATGTTCATCAATCACTGCCTCTGTTTATTATGTTCGCTTCAGCCAACCAGTTTATTCGTTATTTTTTATACCCTACAACACAAGTAGTATAAGAATGTATGTTCCACCCCACAGTGGGTCGTACCGTGAAAAATTTGGTCAAAAAATTAAAATTTAAAATTGATGATCGGCTGTATTTTATGTGTGTATAAATGATGGTTTTTGAAGCGTAAAATACAAAATTTTTCGTTGTGAAGTGTATTTTTAGTAGAATTTATAAAAATGTTTTCACATTTTATGCTAACCGACCTAATGTGCATTTTACTCAGGGTAATTAAAAATATCATATTTCAAAAACGCAAGGTCGTAAAAATTAATTACGTTATGTTTCTGAGTTATACATTAGAGTGGTTCGTTTTAATTTGCGATAAAAAAATGATGCGGTTTAAATAATGCAACGAAAATAATTTGTGGTTTTAGAGTTTTGATGAATAAATAAGGTTATTGTGTTATATTTGTAGTTTATAGTGAACGAAATGTAAAAAAATGTATAAAAAATAGCGTTGTTTGAAGTATAAAATATCATATCATACAAAATACAACCCAACCTAATGTACCTGTCGTGGAGTGTGCGTTTAAGGATCGATTGTTTATTTTATATTTTGGGGTCCGACACAAGCTCGTAAAAATTAATGTTCATATGTTTTGAGCTTTGGTACTGTGCAACAAGTACAAGGTACAAATGAATGTGAGTACATGCACTGAAGTAAGCTATGAATGACGAATGGATTTAGGGCGATCGTCATTCCGTCTGTCCGACAGTTTGATACACACACACGCACACATAGATATATGAAACAAATCTTTAAGATGAACTATGAATCGAGCGTGTTGTCGCTATCGTTTTGCCGGCAGCCAGCTGAGGATTTTGTTTAGATTAGATTTTGGGGCGGGTGTGGATCTGGATTGTGGATCGTTGGACGGAGGTCTGTCCGTCCAAATTGCGTGGCTTGTTGCTAGGGGGATCTTCATCATATGATGCAATTCATGGCGATTTGGTGCGGTTGGGGGAGATATGCAGGAATGTACTGTGATTCACAACATACTTCAAGGGTGGTAATTTTGTTTTTTCGTTGATTTTATCTGTTTACATTTTATTTGTGGTGATATTTATTACTGATAAAAGTAGACAATAGAACATCCGTTTTTTAAATACAATTCCATATAATCTATCAGACCAACAACCAAAATTCTTCCATACATTCTGTGCATGTTTGTAATCCTCTGACGAACACTCGGTGTCAGTCATTTTATTATAAAATATTTCTTTTGAGGAAGTTTAATTTCAGCAAATTTTTTGAATGATGTTATATAATCATACAGAAATACTCTCTTTTTATTCATGAGTCTAAAATCTTTATTGATTGGAAAATGTGTACATACTGTCTGAAGAGCATCTTCAGGTAAATTTCGGGCTAGATTATCTAAACTGGCAGCCATGAATCGAAAACTGACAGACTGGTGAGAAACCGTTTGCTCTCTCATTTCCCCTCTAAAGGGGAAATGAGAGAGCAAAAGTGTAACCTTGAGATCTGCATGACTCATTGATATGTGAGTCTGCAGCATGGCTTTGCTGTACATCTAGGTATGGTTGATTCTAGAATCACATTGTGAGTCCGCAGCTGGGCTTTGCTGTATATCTACGTATGGTTGATTGTAGAATCACATATACACGCATGGTATGTGTGTCAACGGTTCCTCACCAGTCTGTCAGTCCGTGTCAGGCCATTTGTATGTCCGTCCACATCTTAGTTTTATTTAATGGTCTTTCCTGGCAACTGTTGACAGACATAAACACACGGGTCTGTCAACATTTCCCCACCAGTCCGTCGTTCGTGCCAGTCTGTCTGTCCGTGTCAGGCTGTTGGTTTCTCTGTCCACATCTTAGTTTTATTCAATGGGTTTTCCAGGCAATCCGTCTCAGTGGGGGGATATGAATTTGTTAACAGTGGGGAGGATATGCATTTGTAAAGATCTAAAATATTTCCTGACCATGATCAACGTTGATATGAGTTGATAGGGAATGAAAGCCCTATAAACGAAGAGAAATGATTTGGAAAGTCAGTTTGATTAATGCTACAGCTTGTAAAACATTCAATTTCAAATCTTAATTTTGTAAAATAAAAAAGTTTAAAAGCGAAATGTTTGCTTTTCAAGCTAAGATAGATTTTACAAGACATATGAAACATCATTGTCTTGTATGTGGAAAACTATTCAAAAACATTTATGTATGTAATGAAATATCATCAAAAGGTGTTTAATAGTAATGCAAATTTAAGTGAATCGATGTTAATTAATAAAAAATATGAATCAGATTCGGGAAAACTAAAAATATTTTCAATAAATGGAGATCACAAACTACGTCATCATCTACAGAAATATCCTTCAATTCAACATCTAGGATTAATCTCACCCACACAATACCAACAACATCTGGAGTTTTACAAACACAACATGAAAAACAGTGATCGACGTTATAAGAGCAGTATCAAAATGCTCCTGAAGCTGTAAAAAATACTAAGAATAAGTACTTTTGTAAAGACTGTTATGTACAAGTGGTATCAATGCGTAACCACGTTCGTACCAATGGACATAAGGATAATGTTAGAAAGAACATAGATGGGGATATAACTATCATAAAGAGTTCATTCAATAAACTTATTATAACATACGAATATAATAATTCAAATGGAGCTCTGTTACCTGAAAATTTTCTTAGTGAGACAAAAGAGTCACTCCTGAAGTTGCTCAAGCTCAGTTTGGCAGGGCACACAATTTTGAAGTTTAACATAGAACTTCAAGGTGAACATGTTAAACCCAGAGCAGGTAATGAGCTAAATATGAGTGATGGACCATCAACTGCTAGAGGTAGAATCACCAATCCCGATTCCTTAACTACATCCAAGATTTTCAACCACGTATCTAAAATGAACCTGTTAACTCTGGGGGGATGACATTAATAATCTGTTTGATGATCACACTGATGCCATCATGAACAAGATGTTTGAATTTCAAGAGCGGGATTCAGGGTGGGCATTGCAGGAAATTCTAAAACTAGACATTAATATCAATCTGGCTGATCTCACCAGAGGCTCAAAATTCATCAAAACACCGAGGTCATTGGCAAAAAAGAATGCATGTCTCAACATAAACAATTTGAATGATGAATATTGTTTCAAATGGAGTTTGGTGGCTGTATTGGGAAATAAACCCTCCCATAAGCCTTGTGACACATCTTCCTATAATGTTGACATCGCACGTGATTCAAAGTGGTATCGCGCTAAACTTCCAAGGGCTTCAATTGTCCTTATTTATAAAAAATATTAAAGTGTTCGAAGCAAACAATGACAACATAAGCATCAATGTTTTTGGTTATGACGGAGACCAAATTGTCGGACCATATCACCTAACAAAAAAAAAAAAAGAGAAAAATAGCACATCAATTTGATGCTGCTTCATGAACGCGATAATTTCCATTACATTTGGATAAAGCGAATGTCAAAGTAATACACGAGAAATGAAATTTATACGTGATATATTTAAAAATATTTTTTCTTTACAGTCTTTTGAGCCATCAAATCAAAACGGAGCTGTTTTTATACCCTACACCACACTGTGGTACAGGGTATTATAACTTTGTGCATTTGTTTGTAACACCCAAAAGGAGAAGAAACAGACCCATCGTTTATTATACCGATCGACTTAGAATCACTTTCTGAGTTGATTTAGCTATGTCCGTCTGTCCGTCTGTCTGTCTGTGCATGTATTCTTGTAATCAAAGTACAGGTCGCAATTATGGTCCGATCTCGACGAAACTTTACACATATCTTTTTTTTGGCCCAAGGACGATCCCTATTGAATTTGGTTAAAATCGGTTCAGATTTAGATATAGCCCCCATATATATGTTAGCCCCGATTTGACATGTAAGCGCTGTAAAAACTTTATTTTATATCCGATCAGTATGAAATTCGGCAGAAAGAGGTTTCTTATTATATGGATGAACACTATTAAATTTGGAAGAAATCGGTTCAGATTTAGATATAGCCCCCATATATACGTTACCCCCGATTTGACATGTAAGCGCTGTAAAAACTTTATTTTATATCCGATCAGTATGAAATTCGGCAGAAAGAGGTTTCTTATTATATGGCTGAACACTATTAAATTTGGAAGAAATCGGTTCAGATTTAGATATAGCCCCCATATATACGTTACCCCCGATTTGACATGTAAGCGCTGTAAAAACTTTATTTTATATCCGATCAGTATGAAATTCGGCAGAAAGATGTTTCTGATTATATGGATGAACACTATTAAATTTGGAAGAAATCGGTTCAGATTTAGATATAGCTCCAATATATATGTTACCACCGATTTGACCTATAAGCTCTGTAAAAACTGTATTTTATATCCGATCAGTGCGAAATTCGGCAGAAAGAGGTTTCTTATTACATGAAGGAATACTGCCAAATTTGGAAAATCGGTTCAGATTTAGATATAGCTCCCATATATATGTTACCCCCGATTTGACATGTAAGCGCTGTAGAGACTGTATTTTATATCCGATCAGTACGAAATTCGACAGAAGGAGGTCTTTTTACATGAATAAGTATTCAGGGAAGATCGGTTCAGATTTATATTAAAGCTCCATATATAGAAGTTGTATTTTACTTCCGATCATTAACATTTTCCAAAAAGATGTTTCTCAATTTAGGAACGAATATTGCTTAATTTAGCGTTTATCGTTTCAGAATTAGATAATATGTTTCTACCCATTTACCAATTATTCCAAATTATTATGGCAATGACCCTTATCGCATTGTAGGGTATTATATAGTCGGCCCCGCCCGACTTTCTGCCTTTCCTTACTGGTTATTTGTAATGGATGTGTCCAACACTTCCATTCGGCAGAAAAAATCGCACAACACAAGCAGGCATGCAAGGGTATTGTAACTCGCTTGCCCCCGGAAGATAAATCAATTTTATAATTTACTCACTACGAGCGCCAATTGAAAGTACCTTCGTTGTATACGCAGATTTTTAATGTGTATTAGAGAATGTGGTAAGCGCAAATATCACAAAAACCAGCATGATACAAAAGCACACACCTTGTGCTTTTAGTTATAACATTAACCCCCATTAATACAAAACAAAATAAACTAGCGTTAGAGCTAACGAAAGTTAAATTGTATGGAATTGTGTGATATTTGCGCTTACCACATTCTCTAATACACATTAAAAATCTGCGTATACTACGAAGGTACTTTCAATTGGCGCTCGTAGTGAGTAACTTATAAAATTGATTTATCTTCCGAGGGCAAGCGAGTTACAATACCTTTGCATGCCTGCTTGTGTTGTGCGATTTTTTCTGCCGAATGGAAGTGTTGGACACCAAAGAACTGCAAGAATGTCACTTTTTGGCACTCTATTCACACTCATTGAAATTAGAGAGCCGGTGCTACTCATCACCCAAAAGCAAAGTAAAACCAGTAAGGAAAGGCTAAAGTCGGGCGGTGCCGACTATATAAT
This sequence comes from Eudasyphora cyanicolor, assembly GCA_963930755.1. Taxonomy (NCBI): domain Eukaryota; kingdom Metazoa; phylum Arthropoda; class Insecta; order Diptera; family Muscidae; genus Eudasyphora; species Eudasyphora cyanicolor. The sequence continues at coordinate 230,373,603 of OZ005735.1, forward strand.
ACCCTACACCACTCTCGTAATATTGAATAACTCTGATATATAAATTTAGTAATTCATGTATAAATTGTTTACATAAATTTACTTTTCGGACATTTTATACTTTAATAATACCCTGTACCACAGTGTGGTGTAGGGTATAAAAACGATTGGATCTAAAGAGCCAAATCGGATGAAACATATATATGGGAGCTACAGCTAAATCTTTACCGATTTTCTTCAATTTCGGCAATGTTGGTTCATGAATCAAGAAACTCTACCATTCTAAATTTCAAAACGATTGGATGTAAAATACAGCTTTTATAGGACTAAAGGGCCAAATCGGACGAAACATATATATGGGAGCTATAGCTAAATCTTAACCGATTTTCTTCAAATTCGGCAGAGTTGGTTCATGGATCAAGAAACTCTACCATTCTAAATTTCAAAATGATTGGATGTAAAATACAGCTTTTATAGGACTAAAGGGCCAAATCGGACGAAACATATATATGGGAGCTATAGCTAAATCTTAACCGATTTTCTTCAAATTCGGCAGAGTTGGTTCATGGATCAAGAAACTCTACCATTCTAAATTTCAAAATGATTGGATCTAAAATACAGCTTCTACAGGACTAAAGGGCCAAATCGGACGAAACATGTATATGGGAGCTATAGCTAAATCTTAACCGATTTTCTTCAAATTCGGCAGAGTTGGTTCATGGATCAAGAAACTCTACCATTCTAAATTTCAAAATGATTGGATGTAAAATACAGCTTCTACAGGACTAAAGGGCCAAATCGGACGAAACATGTATATGGGAGCTATAGCTAAATCTTAACCGATTTTCTTCAAATTCGGTAGTGTTGGTTCATGGATCAATAAACTCTACCATTCTAAATTTCAAAACGATTGGATGTAAAATACAGCTTCTATAGAACTAAAGGGCCAAATCGGACGAAACATATATATGGGAGCTATAGCTAAAATTAACCGATTTTCTTCAAATTCGGCAGAGTTGGTTCATGGATCAAGAAACTCTACCATTCTAAATTTCAAAACGATTTGATGTAAAATACAGCTTCTATAAAACTAAAGGGCCAAATCGGATGAAACATATATATGGGAGCTATAGCTAAATCTTAACCGATTTTCTTCAAATTCGGCAATGTTGGTTCATGGATCAAGAAACTCTACCATTCTAAATTTCAAAACGATTGGATGTAAAATACAGCTTTTATAGGACTAAATGGCCAAATCGGACGAAACATATATATGGGAGCTATAGCTAAATCTTAACCGATTTTCTTCAAATTCGGTAGTGTTGGTTCATGGATCAAGAAACTCTACCATTCTAAATTTCAAAATGATTGGATGTAAAATAAAGCTTCTACAGGACTAAAGAGCAAAATCGGACGAAACATATATATGGGAGCTATAGCTAAATCTTAACCGATTTTCTTCAAATTCGGCAATGTTGGTTCATGGATCATGAAACTCTACCATTCTAAATTTCAAAACGATCGGATGTAAAATACAGCTTCTATAGGACTAAAGGGCCAAATCGGACGAAACATATATATGGGAGCTATAGCTAAATCTTAACCGATTTTCTTCAAATTCGGCAATGTTGGTTCATGGATCAAGAAACTCTACCATTCTAAATTTCAAAACGATTGGATGTAAAATACAGCTTCTATAGGACTAAAGGGCCAAATCGGACGAAAGATATATATGGGAGCTATATCTAAATCTGAACCGATTTCAACCAAATGCAATAGCGATCTTAACAGCCGCGAAATACTCTAAACTGCAAAATTTCAGAACGATCGGGGTGAAATTGCAACCTGTAGTCGACGAACAACTTTACATGGACAGACGGACGGACATCGTTAAATCGACTCAGCTAGTGATTCTGAGTCGATCGGTATACTTTAAGGTGGGTCTAGCTGTGTTATTTTCAGGTGTTACAAACATCTGCCGTGAAACAAACTTATAATACCCTGTAGCACAGTGTGGTGTAGGGTATAAAAAGTCTAATTTGGAATATATTGTGTGAAATTTTGAGAGAAGACGAACTGTTGTGGAAGGATGGATTTTCTGTAGCACATGCCGAAAAGTTCTCAAATTTATTATCAATCAAACATCAAATTTGTCACGTCATAAATGTTGCATAACATTAAGAAAACAAAAAGAACTTAAAAAAGTTTCAGAGAGTGACAAAAAAAAGCCATTGAAAAATGCACACAATGGGATGTGCAAAACTGTCGCCCGTTCTCGGCAGTAGCTGGTTCTGGTTTTATACAAATGGTTAAATTTTTTATAAAACTTGGTGCAACCTATGGGGATAGCGTTGATGTGGATGACTTATTACCCCATCCAACAACATTGAGTCGAAATGCGCAAAAAGAAGCTGAAGAAAAAAGGGCTCTAATCTCAAACCACATAAAGCAAGCTGCGGATATCGGAGGACTCACTGCCACCATCGATATGTGGACTGACCAATACGTTAATCGAAATTTTTTGGGGGTCACTCTCCATTATGAAAAAAACTACAAGCTATATGATCTTATTTTGGGATTAAAATCGATGGATTTTAAAAAATCGACTGGTGAAAACATAAAACTAAAAGTTAAAAGCTTGTTTTCACAATTTAATATTGAAAACATCGATGACATAATGTTTGTTACAGATAGAGGAGCAAATATTAAAAAAGCATTGCTGAACAATATTCGATTAAATTGTAGCAGCCACTTATTTGCAAATGTTTTGCAAACATCATTCGAAGAAACAACCGAGCTTGACGAAACAATAATCGCATGCAAAAAGATCTTGAAATATTTTAAAAAGGCCAATTTGCAACATAAAGTAAACACAACTTTAAAAAATGCATGTCCAACTCGATGGAATTCAAACTACACCATGCTAAAGTCTATCGTCGATAACTGGGCCACTGTTAGTCAAATATTAAGTGAGAATCAACAGGCCCAAAGACTTACACATGTAAACATATCTACATTAACTATTTTGGTAGAACTGCTTCAAGATTTCGAACGAATTTTTAAGGAATTACAAACTTGTAGCTCGCCTTCATTATGTTTTGTATTGCCATCAATAGCCAAAATTACAGAGCTATGCGAACCTAACACTTTAGACATTTCATCGATTGATTTACTGAAAGAAAAAATTATTATAAATGTTACTAAAATTTGGCAAGAAAATTTAAGCATATGGCACAAGGTGGCATTTTTCTTATATCCGCCTGCTGCACTTATGCAACAAGATGATTTATTTGAAATAAAGATGTTTTGCATTTCCCAAATGGAAAAATTTGGTTACTCTGCAATAGGAAGCTCTCTTACGGATAGTTTATCGTGTCAATCCACATCCAATCCAGGAAGTCCAAGTGGTCAATTATCAACAAGCGCCTGTGCCCAAAACAACATTTTTTTTCTCAAACCTGGTTCCAGCTTCTACTTACAACTCTACAGAATCGCCATTAGAAGAAATTGAAAGATATTGTAAAGAAAGATTTTAAAGCAATTGATTGGTGGAAAATGAATGAAAAATGTTACCCTCGTTTGTCAAAAGTAGCATTGCAGCTTCTTTCAATACCTGCGAGAGTGCAGCAGCTGAAAGAGTGTTTTCTTTGGCAGGTAACGTAATACCAGAAAAGAGAAATAAATTAGGGCCAAAATCTGTAGACAGCCTACTTATTTTACACTCTATTTACAAAAATTTTAATTTAACTGAATAAGTTTTTTTCCTTAATTATATTTTTTATTTTGAATTCCAACTCTTTTAATTTATTAACTAAATTGAAATGAATTGTTCCATTTAATGTGATATTATTTGTATTATTGTCCGCATCGTTCAAACGAAATTGAAGTCATGCTATTTATGTTTTTATTATTTCATTTAAAACATAACCAACTTCTTAAAAAAAAGGCTGAAATTGAACTGAACCATTCCTTAAAATTTAAGTATAGAAATATTTTCATTATTATTATTTTAACCTATATAACTTTGAAATCATATTCAATAAAACATGAACCAGTAAAACAATAATTTTAATGTTGCATATCTGTCTATTTTATACTGTTACGCATTGGGATTTTGCCGCAACAACAAGCTGGTAAAGCAAAATGCAAATAAACGACAGACACACACAAGAAAAAACAACAACACTCATGTCACCAAAAACATTTTATGTCTCGAGTCTCGTGTTCCCTTTTCCACTCTTCCTTTTACGTGAGTGCTTTTGTTTGCCCTAATAGAATGTACACATGCAAAAAATTAACTGCACCAGATTTACGCTTGTGCGTCTAAAGGCCCAGTTAGGCAAACTTAACCGTAACGCCCCCGTAGCGTAACGAATCAGCTGATTCAATCTGTCATACGGAAATCAGTGTAAACGATTAGCCAACGGAAACGAAACGTAAACGGACGGCTGAATCTGTTGAAATCAGAATTGGACGTTCCGTTTACGTACAATTTGGCAACAGCTGATACTACATGTTGTTTACAATTACAATTGTATGTTCACCGAGAAAAGTAAAGAAAATAATTTATTAATTATTTGTTGTTTAAAAGTGCAAATAAACATGAAAGACGAATAATTGATTTCATTGGTGCAGTCGCACGAATATTTATACAATATATAATAAAGCATATAGGATATCGGAAAAATGCGAGAAGCATGGAAGCAAATTGGCAAGGAGCTGGGCGTTACAGGTGAGTTTAATGAAGATCGCGGCTGACTACATTTAAAATTAAATTTATAATCTGCTTCAGGATTCTTTTGACGACAGTACGAGACAATCATTGCGCCAATCTTCTTCATTGTGGGTTAATTTGACAGCAATATAAGCGTCTCTACAAACGTGGACTTATTTATAGATAGAGATTGGATTGGATTTGGCTGAGTCCCTCTTCAATGGAAATAGACATAAGTAAAGGCTTTTCCATTAAGGACATAAGAATTTCATATATTAATAAAACACAGAATATTTAAGATATAGAGTTCAAATTTATTCCAGGTGTAGTGCAAATGTTACATGTTAAGAATGAAATTCAATTTCGGTCATATGGCCACCACGAGCCCGTCAACAGCGATCTTTTCTTTGGACCCAATTTTCAACCACTCTTGGACACATTTCGACCGGAACGTTGGCAATTTCGCGTTGGATGTTGTCTCTGAGCTCGTCTAAAGTTGACTTAGACCAAGGATATTCCTCAGGGGAAACGCTGCATCGCCAATAAAAAAAAATGAGGAAAGGCTTCAGAGGTTGCTGACGATAATGGTTTAAGGAGGTACAGGTACTGTACCTAAAATAACTGATTGGCCAAACGGAGAGTACTGGAATATAGCTGTATTTAATTTAAATTAAGAAATGGAAATTGTTTGTATTAAAATAGATTATAAATAAATATAAGTTTAATGGACATACCCCCATCGTGTTGGCTGCCATAACTTCCAGCATTGACTAATATTAATGTATAGTTAGCATCACAGATTCCCACACAATTGGGCATATCCCACTTTCGTTGAAAATCATTGGTAATGTGTTTGTACTGCTGTGTAGTTTGTTCACTTAAATAAATCGGCGAAAGCAAGCGCCACAAAACTTCACTGCATTCTAAAATAATATTTCGAATTGTTGTTTTCCCCAGCTTGTGACTCCATGCAATCGATTGTATGGAACAACCGTGACCCAAATATCTAAAATTTTAATGAATAGAATGTTAATATTTCCCATCTTGGAATCATAGGATAAAGCAATATTTGACATACAGTGGTGTTATTGCTAGTCTCTCTGCCGGTCTAATCCGTTGCTTTGGCGTAGTTAACTCATATTTTATTAATATTAATAACAAATTAAAAACTGCCGTAGGCATTCTAGTGTCCGGCTTTCGCCCAGTCATTGTTTATAGGACGTCCACCCCATCTTCTTATCCGACGATATTTTCTTGATTACTTTTATTGTAAATCCTGCACAGATTTAAAAGCACAAATTTATAAACATTATTTTTAACTTCATTTTTAATAAATCTAAACAAAAAGAAATCGCGGCTTTTTTGTTTACTTATGTGTTGTTGTTGTCAGAACATATGACTCGTTTTCTCAACGTTGGCTAATCGCTCAAACGGGCAACGTTACGGGGGCGGTAAAGATAAATTACGGTTACGTATGCCTAACCCGGCCTTAAATCAGTGGTGCCCACAAAGAGAAATGAGAATGTGTTAGTTAGGTTACACAAAAATGAGATTGTAGTGGTACAATTGCACTGAACAAAATCACTTGGTTTTGTTTGTTTACGTTGTTATATTGTTTACTATTTATGTTTTTGTGTGTTAAATTTTAACAATGAAGCCAATAAAAAATTAAATAAACATGAAAACAATGCATATGTAACAAAAAAAATTTCTTCTAGAAAATAGGTACATGTGTTCTTTGCCAATAATTTATTGGGCAAAAAAATGTATATAAATAATTTTATATATTGATAAACTAAAAAATAACAAAAAGTAAAAAAATCAAAATTATTTTATACTAAATTGAAAGTGAATACAATAAAAAAATATCATTCGTTGTTGTAAAATATTTTCAGTGTACTTATTTTATTAAACAAAGCGACATAGACCTTCTCCGCTGACTACTAACAAGCAACTGAAGAATTTTGTTTCGTTTTTCACGCTCTCTGTTTTTATTTTCGTTGACGCTCGGGCTGTGTATATGAAAAAGCCGATTAATCTTCGTTGTTCTAACAAGTGTTTGGGCATCACTGGTCCAGCGTTGCCGTTTTGGTCATTTCCGACCAAATTTGGTCGGATAAAATTAAAATTTGTCGTTCTGGTCGGACCAACTCAATTTTGGTCGGTTTTATTCTGGAATATTTAAGTTGTAGTATAATACAGAATAATTTGACGATTAATACATATCGAAGTAAATTACTTTAAAAAAATAATTTAAGCACGACAAAGAAAATTTCGTTTACCGGAAATGTGGTTTGTACTTGTCTAAATTAAAGTTCCTGGGGAAAGAATTATTTCTTTCACTTCTGTTCTGTATTCCGAGAGTAGATTGAAGCCAACATTTTAGCTCATAAATCATTAACATAATTGCGGAATTTTGCCATTAGTGTTCAAAGAAACAAATTTAGAAACTGGGTTAAGAGTGTAAAATTCCACTTCATGGCACAATGAAATACAGAACAGGAACATTTGGTTATATGTAATACATCCATATATTATTCAAGCTGATTTGACCTTTCTGCATGACTTTACAGTGTGGTGTACTTCTGGTATTTTGCTAAAATTTTGTAAATCTGGGAACATTACTGAATTTTTCAACTTTTGAAACCATACAATTAACAAAAGTCCGTACTATTCTGTTTTAGAACTCACAGTCTTTAGTCATAAATGATGGAAGTTAAAAATTATTATTCACGTTGAAATCTGTTCAATAAAACTTAAAATTTTATATAAGGCATGATATGAACAATATCCTTTTGTCCTTTCTTGAAAAATTTTGTTATTTGTCACAAACTAGGTCATACATCTTCAGCGTATTCTTTCTTTTTAGGCGTCTAACATAAATTAAAAAAACTCAATACAAATTCACAAAGACGTGTTAAAATGTGAATTAAAAGTTAAAAAAAAAAACGTTGAAATAAACTTGAGTCGGTTTACTCACTCTTCATTAATAACAAAAATGTGGAAACAGAAAAAAAATATTTTCATTAGTTTGTTTTTATTCGATATTTGTTTAAGTTATAGTCAAGCTCGAGGTCAAATTTGTAATTATAATATAGTTTTTTATTCAAATTAAAATTTTATTTTCCCGATATTTCGCATTTTCCTTGAATTGCTTCATCAGGTATGTTCTAGAACTATTAAACAGAAATTAATGTGAATATCAGCAAAGTGGTTTCGGTAACTGTTTTTCGAATTTTCAGATCTAATTTATGTTCTGATATTCTTTTTATACCCTCACTTTAGTGTGACGAGGGTATATATCATTTGCTACGGAAAAAAGTGTAACACGTCGAAGGAGTGACCTAAGACCCCAAGTATGTTCGGAGGAAATCCGTTTTGGGTCATTTTAAGTCGAATGAGCAATGTCCGTCCGTCTGTCTGTCTGTCTGTCTGTCTGTCTGTCTGTCTGTCTGTCTGTCTGTCTGCTGGCTGGTGCGCACGATAACTCTCGAAAGGAGTAACCGATTGACCTCAATTTTGGTATGTGGTAATATTTTTTTCTATCTCCGGCTAAGTTCGAAGATGGGCCATATTGGTCCACTCCTTCTAGTACCTCCCCCACAAAGGGTTAAAATGTTGTGAAATATTGATTCTTTAATAACTGCTATATACGAATCTTTTGAAATTCCACACATAGTATTAGCTTATTAGTCGCTATCAACTCGAGAAAAATGGGCGAAGTCGCCACGTCCCTTTTGGTACCTCCCACACAAATGCACCATTTTGCACCAAAAGTTAACAGCTTATAACAATAATAACAGTGTATAAAAATACTTGAAATTTTGTACAGTATTATGCTTTTATATTGCCTACAGTCCAGGGAAAAATGGGTGTTGTTGTCACGCTCCTTTTGGTACCTCCCACACAAAGGTACCTTTTTGCACAAAAAGTTAACAGCTTATAACATTAAAACCAGTGTATAAAAATACTTGAAATTTTGTACAGTGTAATGTTTTTATAGTGTCTATAGCCCTGTGACAAATGGGCGTTATTGCCACGCCTCTTTTTGTACCTCCCACACAAAATGCCCAAATCATATCACAATTTAATGTCTCATAACGTTTATACCAGTGCACATAAATGCTTATAAGTCGGCACAGAGCAATGAATTTAAAGTATCTAATGTTCAGCAAAAAAAAAGGTAAATTTGATAAACCCCTTCTGGTACCTCCCACACAAATTGACAGAATAATTCGAGTAATATTCAATATTACATTACTCACAAAGTGAGGGTATACCTTAGTCGGTTTACCCGACTGAAACTTTCTTACTTGTTTTAACTTGTTTTTGGTTGAACCAACGTAGAACCAAATTATTTTTAATTGCACAATTCTTTTTTCATTATTACACATTATTTTTGCAATTTATAAATTGACTTTTATCCACTAGGATTTACCAATATTCCTCTGTCACGTTACAATAATAAACCTGTAGTTGTTTGGGGTTGAAAATGGACCGTATCTGTCCATGTTTCGATAAAGTCCCCATAGATGGATCCTACCGATTTTTTTTCTTTACATCATACTTCAAGTAGTTGGGAAAAAATTTTGCTACATGCGTCTAAATTTACATAGAACTACTCACACTTACAACGATCATCGTAGGGCCATGATTTGATATAGCACCAAATAGAAGTCCCATCCAATTTGAATTCTGGGCGCCTATGTAACAAATAATTATATTTTGGGGTGCAATTATTTCCATTAGTAATGGATCTCATTGGACACATTTGTATATCCCCCACATAATGGTCAACAAATATTTGCCTTATTGACGCCTTAAAAATGCCATCAAACTATACAAAATATCGAAAACTTTGATTTTATAAAATTGGTCGGCTACAACGGATTTTGGTCGGTTTTTGGACAAATTTTGGTCGGAAAATAATTTCTCTTGTGGCAACACTGCACTGGTCTAAATACTCAAAAATGTTTGTTGAGTGAGTGTTCGCACCTTATTTACAGTGCTTAAAAACACCCGGGTGTCAAAAACACCCGATATCTATCCGGTGCACTTTATTGATCCATGGACCAACACTACCGAATTTGAAGAAAATCGGTTAAGATTTAGCTATAGCTCCCATATACATGTTTCGTCCGATTTGGCCCTTTAGTCCTGTAGAAGCTGTATTTTACATCCAATCATTTTGAAATTTAGAATGGTAGAGTTTCTTGATCCATGAACCAACACTGCCGAATTTGAAGAAAATCGGTAAAGATTTAGCTATAGCTCCCATATATATGTTTCGCCCGATTTGGCCCTTTAGTCCTATAAAAGCTGTATTTTACATCCGATCGTTTTGAAATTTAGAATGGTAGAGTTTCTTGATCCATGAACCAACATTGCCGAATTTGAAGAAAATCGGTTAAGATTTAGCTATAGCTCTCATATATATGTTTCGTCCGATTTTGCTCTTTAGTCCTGTAGAAGCTGTATTTTACATCCAATCATTTTGAAATTTAGAATGGTAGAGTTTCTTGATCCATGAACCAACACTACCGAATTTGAAGAAAATCGGTTAATTTTAGCTATAGCTCCCATATATATGTTTCGTCCGATTTGGCCCTTTAGTTCTATAGAAGCTGTATTTTACATCCAATCGTTTTGAAATTTAGAATGGTAGAGTTTATTGATCCATGAACCAACACTACCGAATTTGAAGAAAATCGGTTAAGATTTAGCTATAGCTCCCATATACATGTTTCGTCCGATTTGGCCCTTTAGTCCTGTAGAAGCTGTATTTTACATCCAATCATTTTGAAATTTAGAATGGTAGATTTTCTTGATCCATGAACCAACTCTGCCGAATTTGAAGAAAATCGGTTAATTTTAGCTATAGCTCCCATATATATGTTTCGTCCGATTTGGCCCTTTAGTTCTATAGAAGCTGTATTTTACATCCAATCGTTTTGAAATTAAGAATGGTAGAGTTTATTGATCCATGAACCAACACTACCGAATTTGAAGAAAATTGGTTAAGATTTAGCTATAGCTCCCATATACATGTTTCGTCCGATTTGGCCCTTTAGTCCTGTAGAAGCTGTATTTTACATCCAATCATTTTGAAATTTAGAATGGTAGAGTTTCTTGATCCATGAACCAACTCTGCCGAATTTGAAGAAAATCGGTTAAGATTTAGCTATTGCTCCCATATATATGTTTCGTCCGATTTGGCCCTTTAGTCCTATAAAAGCTGTATTTTACATCCAATCGTTTTGAAATTTAGAATGGTAGAGTTTCTTGATCCATGAGCCAACACTACCGAATTTGAAGAAAATCGGTTAAGATTTAGCTATAGCTCTCATATATATGTTTCGTCCGATTTGGCCCTTTAGTTCTATAGAAGCTATATTTTACATCCAATCGTTTTGAAATTTAGAATGGTAGAGTTTCTTGATTCATGAACCAACATTGCCGAAATTGAAGAAAATCGGTAAAGATTTAGCTGTAGCTCCCATATATATGTTTCATCCGATTTGGCTCTTTAGATCCAATCGTTTTTATACCCTACACCACACTGTGGTACAGGGTATTATTAAAGTATAAAATGTCCGAAAAGTAGATTTATGTAAACAATTTATACATGAATTACTAAATTTATATATCAGAGTTATTCAATATTACGAGAGTGGTGTAGGGTATTATATAGTCGGCACCGCCCGACTTTAGCCTTTCCTTACTGGTTTTACTTTGCTTTTGGGTGATGAGTAGCACCGGCACTCTAATTTCAATGAGTGTGAATAGAGTGCCAAAAAGTGACATTCTTGCAGTTCTTTGGTGTCCAACACTTCCATTCGGCAGAAAAAATCGCACAACACAAGCAGGCATGCAAAGGTATTGTAACTCGCTTGCCCTCGGAAGATAAATCAATTTTATAAGTTACTCACTACGAGCGCCAATTGAAAGTACCTTCGTAGTATACGCAGATTTTTAATGTGTATTAGAGAATGTGGTAAGCGCAAATATCACACAATTCCATACAATTTAACTTTCGTTAGCTCTAACGCTAGTTTATTTTGTTTTGTATTAATGGGGGTTAATGTTATAACTAAAAGCACAAGGTGTTTGCTTTTGTATCATGCTGGTTTTTGTGATATTTGCGCTTACCACATTCTCTAATACACATTAAAAATCTGCGTATACAACGAAGGTACTTTCAATTGGCGCTCGTAGTGAGTAAATTATAAAATTGATTTATCTTCCGGGGGCAAGCGAGTTACAATACCCTTGCATGCCTGCTTGTGTTGTGCGATTTTTTCTGCCGAATGGAAGTGTTGGACACATCCATTACAAATAAAAACAGCTCCGTTTTGATTTGATGGCTCAAAAGACTGTAAAGAAAAAATATTTTTAAATATATCATGTATAAATTTCATTTCTCGTGTATTACTTTGACATTCGCTTTATCCAAATGTAATGGAAATTATCGCGTTCATGAAGCAGCATCAAATTGATGTGCTATTTTTCTCTTTTTTTTTTTTTGTTAGGTGATATGGTCCGACAATTTGGTCTCCGTCATAACCAAAAACATTGATGCTTATGTTGTCATTGTTCGCTTCGAACACTTTAATATTTTTAATAAATAAGGACAATTGAAGCCCTTGGAAGTTTAGCGCGATACCACTTTGAATCACGTGCGATGTCAACATTATAGGAAGATGTGTCACAAGGCTTATGGGAGGGTTTATTTCCCAATGCAGCCACCAAACTCCAAAACTCCATTTGAAACAATATTCATCATTCAAATTGTTTATGTTGAGACATGCATTCTTTTTTGCCAATGACCTCGGTGTTTTGATGAATTTTGAGCCTCTGGTGAGATCAGCCAGATTGATATTAATGTCTAGTTTTAGAATTTCCTGCAATGCCCACCCTGAATCCCGCTCTTGAAATTCAAACATCTTGTTCATGATGGCATCAGTGTGATCATCAAACAGATTATTAATGTCATCCCCCCAGAGTTAACAGGTTCATTTTAGATACGTGGTTGAAAATCTTGGGTGTAGATTTGAAATTGAATGCTTTACAAGCTGTAGCATTAATCAAACTGACTTTCCAAATCATTTCTCTTCGTTTATAGGGCTTTCATTCCCTATCAACTCATATCAACGTTGATCATGGTCAGGAAATATTTTAGATCTTTACAAATGCATATCCTCCCCACTGTTAACAAATTCATATCCCCCCACTGAGACGGATTGCCTGGAAAAACCATTGAATAAAACTAAGATGTGGACAGACAAACCAACAGCCTGACACGGGCAGACAGACTGGCACGAACGACGGACTGGTGGGGAACTGTTGACAGACCCGTGTGTTTATGTCTGTCAACAGTTGCCAGGAAAGACCATTGAATAAAACCATTGAATGTGGACGGACATACAAATGGCCTGGACACGGACAGACAGACTGGTGAGGAACCGTTGACATACATACCATGCGTGTATATGTGATTTTACAATCAACCATACGTAGATATACAGCAGAGCCCAGCTGCGGACTCACAATGTGATTCTAGAATCAACCATACCTAGATGTACAGCAAAGCCATGCTGCAGACTCACATAACAATGAGTCATGCCGATCTCAAGGTTACACTTTTGCTCTCTCATTTCCCCTCTAAAGGGGAAATGAGAGAGCAAACGGTTTCTCACCAGTCTGTCAGTTTTCGATTCATGGCTGCCAGTTTAGATAATCTAGCCCGAAATTTACCTGAAGATGCTCTTCAGACAGTATGTACACATTTTCCGATCAATAAAGATTTTAGACTCATGAATAAAAAGAGAGTATTTCTGTATGATTATATAACATCATTCAAAAAATTTGCTGAAAATCAACTTCCTCAAAAGAAATATCTATCTATCTATATATATCTATATATATAAAAATGAAACGGTCCATCTGTGTAATGGCATCACGTCAGAACGGCTGGAGCGATTTGGATGATTTTTTTTTATTCGATTCTAAATTTTCACGAGATGGTTTATATAGAAAAAAAAATTAATTGGACAAAGGGGCGTGGTACCTCCCATACAAATCGCAGGTTAAAAATCCGATATTTCTGCTCCTATTATAGGTATTTGAACAAAATTTGGTACATCCGTTTAATGTATGCGTTCCAAGCTTTACTCCAAATATGGGCGGGATTGGACAAAGGGGCGTGGTACCTCCCATATAAGCCTAATTTTGAAATTGAGATATCTTGCACAATTTATTAGCGAGAGTGCTATAATTTGGTGTACATGTATCTGATAGCAGTCTACGTGTTTGGTCCAAAAATGGGCGGGATCGGACCAAAGGGCGTGGTCCCGCCCCTGTATGCCAAATTTTAGAATTGTGATATCTTCAACAATTTGTTAGCGTGAGTGCTGCAATTTAGTGCATATTTATCCGGTGACAGTCTACGTTATCGGAAAAAATGGGCGGGATCGGACCTATGGGCGTGGCCCCGCCCATATAAGCCAAATTTTGAAATTGAGATATCTTAGACAATTTATTATCGAGAGTGCTGCAATTGAGTTCATGTGTGTGTATCCGGTGGCAGTCTACGTTATTGGTCCAAAAATGGGCGGGACCAGACCAACGGGCGTGGCCCAGCCCATATAAGCCAAATTTTGATATTGAGATATATTACACGATTTGTTAGCGAGAGTGGTGAAATATTGCGTATATGTACCTGGTGGCAGTCTACGTGATTGGTCCAAAAATGGGCGGGATCAGACTAATGGGCGTGGCACCGACCGAGTGAATCAAGTTTTGAAATTGGAATATCTTGCACAATTTGTTAGCGATAGTGCTGTAATTTTGTGTATATGGTCCTGGTGGTTGTAAACGTGATTGACCCAAAAATGGGCGGGATCTGGTCACTGGGCGTGGCCCCGGCCATATAAGTCAATACTTAAAATTTATATATCTTGCACAATTTGTTAGAGAGACTGCTGTAATTTTGTGTGTGATATATCTTGAGCAATTTGTTAGAGAGATCAATGTAATTTTGTGCATACATAGTTGGTGTCAGTCTACGTATTTAGTCCAAAAATGAACGGGATCGGAAATCTGAAGTCTGGGGCAACGAAGTGGACCGGGTCCAGCTATTGCGCTCGCGCATTGGTAAACCATCCGATCTTTATGTATTCGCACCAAGTGGCAAAACAAAAAATGTAGTATACCAAAGAGCACTTCAATAAAGAACAAATAAATAATAATTATTACAAAAATAATATCTTTTTAATCGGAATAATTTTGACATGGGCAGCGAAGCGCACCGGGCTCAGCTAGTTTTATAATAAAATGACTGACACCGAGTGTTCGTCAGAGGATAACAAACATGCACAGAATGTATGGACGAATTTTGGTTGTACAAATCTGATAAATTATATGGAATTGTATTTAAAAAACAGATGTTCAATTGTCTACTTTTATCAATAATAAATATCACCACAAATAAAATGTAAACAGATAAAATCAACGAAAAAACAAAATTACCACCCTTAAAGTATGTTGTGAATCACAGTACATTCCTGCATATCTCCCCCAACCGCACCAAATCGCCATGAATTGCATCATATGATGAAATTCCCCCTAGCAACATACCACGCAATTTGGACGGACAGACGTCCATCCGAAATACTGACCGAGAATTCCTCCAAAATGTTTTGAATGCAAAAGTTCTATCACATTGTTGGTACATTTTGCACAATACATCTCGGAGTCGGAGTCGACTCCGAAATGAAATTGATTTGCCCGGACTCCGGGCAAATTTCCGGTCCGATCCCGCCCATTTTTGAACCCATCGCGTAGACTGCCACCAGATATATATACACTAAATTGCAGCACTCTCGCTAACAAATTGTGAAATATATTTTAATTTCATAATTTGGCTTATATGGGCGGGGCCACGCCCATTGGTCCGATCCCGCCCATTTTTAGGCCAATCACGTAGACTGCCACCAGATACATATACACAAAATTACATCACTCTCGCTAACAAAATGTGCAAGATATATCAATTTCAAAAATTGGTTTATATGGGCGGGGCCATGCCCACTTGATATATCAATAATTCAAGTACCCCATTTTTACCACCCCCTACACATGTACATTCTGTGTAAATTTCAAGAAGATCGGTCCAGCCGCTTAGACGTCTATACGGTACAATCAAACAAACAGACAAACGCACATTCTCTTTTGTATAAATTAAGAAGTGGGTGTTTCGGATTGCGTTGTGTTACAACCGATTTATTTGAGTTCTCTTATTAAACTATATGTTGACTAAATATCATATCGCTGACATCGCAATCAACAATATTATGTTGACCATTGACATTGAATTGTTGGGTGAATGATCTCACTGTGTGTGTTATCGTCTGTCCGGAATATTAGGACGGAACATTATTTAATAATTTATTTTATTAAGGGACGGAGATCGTGTTAACTCCTCCCTCACTTAAGTGAGCGCCGTCCACGGACCATTTATAACTAGCAATGACTGCTTCAATGTCAATGTGCTTTACTGCTCGTTGTTGACGTATTTTGGCCGAAAAGGCCGAGGAACAGGATGGCAGTTACTAGACCCGAAACCGTAGGACCTATTATTGTTCTTTCCTTAACTTCGTTGATGTATTGTAGGTTCTCTATGCTCAACCTTTCAGATATGGCAGAATCAGTATATCTTGATGACTTTTGATGTTAAGAACCGCAAATGAAGCTGAGATAGGCGTTTTCTTTAGAATGCCCCTTAGGTTCTTATAAGTGGATCCGTTAATGTTAATTTCCTCCTCAAAGGTAATTAGATAAGTACCGGTAACTGTAGTTTCGGAACATTGGGTGTTTTTGATAACTGCAGTGTTGTCGTTAAGAATCATAACCCTGTCATTGACAAATACCAACGGCTCAAGGTGGCTAGGCCGTGTAATACAATGGGCTGTAACACCAGAATGGAGTTGTTGAGCACACGTTGGTTCTGACGGTACTTCGCAAAATGATGAAGTTAGGGTTGCGCTGCAATTGCCAGTATGTGGTTTCCGCAGTCTGCAACATTGTTGTCCAGGAGGTGCAATGTCGTTACATTGTGCTGAACAGGAAAAATAATAATCTTCTTACATTCTAATCTAGGCTTAGGATATTTAATTACAAAGTGTAATAACTTATTGTCTAGTAGAACTTTAACAAAGGATGCTTCTAACAAGTCTGTGATAGTTGAGTTGGTATTGTGATAGTTGAGTTGGTATTGGAAAAGTATTGGTTTTGTTATCCCTATCCTAGCTAGAGTGACTGACAACATTAATGTTTCAATTTTGGTAATCATAATTCTATTTCTCGCAAGTAGGGTCTCATATGTGTCCCTCGTCAATCTGTCTGGACCTTTCGTCACCAATAATTCCGTTAACAACCTCTGTCAATTTGTTAATCTGCTCCTGTGTTCTTGTATTTATCGATATCTGTCTGTTTATCGTATTTGTAAGTTCCCGTTGTCTAAATCTGAATCCCTCGAATTCGTCGAAATCGGGTGTCCCCGCGATTATTTAAAGAGTCGTTCCTAGGATGTTAATACTCCTTGCATGTCTGTTGTGAACCTCCGAAGATGCCAAGAGATCTCTTGTACGCATTATATCGGACTCCAGTATCTTAACCATATGTGATAAAGGGAAATGTCCAGTAAGTCTTTTAATCTCATCTGTTATTTCGGAGTAAATTGTCAAATTTGTGGTATGTCGTAAATAATCGAAGTCGCGCCAAATAATAACGTCGCCGTCAGCAACAGGGATGTATTGCGTGTTAGAAAAGTCTGTCAATTTTGTCGTCATTGGCCGAATCATTGTTAAAATCCTAAAAAACAAAATGTAAATAATAATTTACCTAGGATAATAATTAGCAAAAGCTAACTTCATCTCAAGTTGTCCTTGTACACCACCCTCCCTTTAATAAGAACAGTGGTCCCTAAGTCCGCCTCAACTATCTCCTCTGAATACAGAGGAGTCAGTTTATTCCCTAACCTTTTGTTGGTCTTTACCAGAACAGACTCCCCGACGTTGAATGTCCTATTTCTTTTAGAGGTGTTGTTCATTTCCAACGATATCTGATGGGCATTCCTCAACCTATCTTTTACCCTCTCTTCAACATCCCGTGTTGAGAAGTGAATTATGTCTATTGGTCTTTGTCACGGAATGGGTCGTCCGATTATATTTCACCGTCGCAAGCAAGCCCAAACGATAGCTAATAATTCGCGCTCATTAGTCGGAAAGTTCAGTTCCCTGTCTTTCAGAGTCCTGGAAATCTTTGTTATGGGTCTACCACCCTGAGACAAAACTGCCCCTAGTCCCAATGCGGAAGCATCCGTCGTTAAATTGAATGGCTTCTTGAAGTCTGGGTAAAGCAACATGACATCCTCGGAAGCTAGAATTTCTTTTAACTTCTCAAATATCCGTAGTTTTTCCTCATTCAAGTCAATCCTAATCCTTCTCGATTGGGATGCGCTAATCTTACCATTCTCCCCTTTCAGAATGTCAGCAAGAGGCTTTGCTATTGAAGCATAGTCTTTTATGAAACATCTGCAATAACTGGCCAAACCCAAAAATGACCTGACATTGAAGAGTGTCGATGGTTGCTCGTAATTGCGAACCGCCTCAACCTTTTCTGGGTTTGTCTTGATGCCGCCTCTAGATACGATGAAACCAAGATATTAAACAGTTTTTCACGAGAAACTCCCATGTTAGCTTCATACAATCTATTCAAGAACCACGAAATGTGTTTAATGTGGTCTTCTTCATTTTCGGAAAAAATAATAACGACGTCCACATAAAGGTAACATGTTTTTTCCTATTTGTTCTCTCAAAACATCATCTATGGCCCTTTGAAAAATGCTGGGAGTATTTATCACACCAAAAGGGAGTCTGCAAAATTCGTACTTCCCGTTTCCCACCGAAAAAAACGTTTTTTCCTCGGTCCTGTTCTGAAAGAGAAATCTGGTGGAAACCCGATTTAAGATCAAGCGTTGTAAAGAACCTTGCCTTACCAAGGTTCGCTAGTATCACCATCACCTCCGGGATGCGATATTTATCCTCCACTGTTACGTTATTCAGATTCCTGAAGTCTATTACGAGATGTTGTTTAATATTCCCATGTTCGTCTTTCCCCGTCTTATCCACAACCCAGATGGGATTGTTATAAGGGGATCTTGAAGGCATAATAAGGCCGTTCCTTAATAATTCTTTTATTTCCGTATTAACAAAATCTGCTACACCCATTGGGTATGGGTATAACTTGGAATACACTCTGTCACTACTAGTGGAGCGAATAGTGGCGACGATATTAGTTTTATATGGAAGTGATTCGTTGGGGTTTGCAAAAACTACCGACAGCTTCTTCATCATTTCCTTAAATTTCCCCGCTATCACTTGTTGGCGACACATTTTTCATTAACTGAAGTGAAGCCGTGAATCAACTTTACTACGAACTTATTGTCTACGGGAACTATATTTTTTAAACCTTTTATAGGTTTTATGTAGTTTTTAGAGGCGCCCGTATCAATCAAAAGTCTTATCGTCCTCCCTGTACTCCTGGTCCGACTGTTGGCCATTGTGGGAAAGAAGATTCACCTTGTGATGTTTCGGTCCAGTAAATCTAGCCGTACCACTGTTTGGTCTTTTTACCGTTTGCCCATTTGTCTGACTCTGATAACGCTGAGTTAAGGATTAGTGCCATTATTGTACTGATCCTGAAATTGATGTTGTGTTGAGTGCCTAAAATGCACCGACTCATCTATGCCCATGGGCTCTACCGGATCCAGTCTTTGTGAAATTTTGTTGTCAAATTTCTGTCTTCTAGTAAAATGGGGGTTCTTATTCGTATGCTTGCCGCTCTTTCCATTCATATTCCAATTAGATTCCTTTAATAGCGGCTGATTTGAACTGGTGATCTACTGAACGAAATTAACTGTTTAAGTAAAGTGAGCTGGTAAGCTAAAGAGCTGATGAGCTAAAGATCTGGTGAGCTAAAGTGCCGGTGAGCTAAAGAGTTGGTGTGCTAAAGTGAGCTTTTGAACTAAATGAACGAACTAGTTCACTTAATTGAACTGACTCTATCGTCAATAGTGTCAGTTTCCGCTCTACCTCGTCATAATATTCCAAAAGCACCATATTCCCCTGACGGAGGGTAGATAACTCTTGTTCCACAAGATAGATTTATCGTTTGTCCGAGTAAGTAAAATCAAGACGGGCCTTGAAGTTCAACACCGTATTAAAAGAGGAGAGCACCATGTCGGCCGTTCCTTTTTTTTTTTATTCCTTATGATGGCCTGATAGTGTCTCGAGCTTCCATCATAAGCCTCAAAATACTTATAGGCGATATGTGCCGCCTGGCGCCACGAAACGTATGTTTCATGTTTGCCCTCAAAGTCCGGTAATGACTTAACAATGTCCAATGATTCATCGCATTGTTGTCCTGGACAATCTTTAATTCCCTTTATGTCTCAACTTCCGGAGTCGATACTACAATTTTTTCAAACCTATCATTAATCTCTTCTATCTGTCTTTGGACAACCAAAGCTGCCTTGATGGCCGAATCCACGAGAACATGTAGGTATTCTGCTGTCGTTGTCACTTTCCCAGATTTGTCCTCAACAGAAATAAAACTAATTCCTTCAACTAAAAGATTGACCTCTTGATCTAAATTGCTCATTTAGACCCAAAAAAAAAACACAATGGAAAGACTATCCCTGACAGCCTTACTTCATAAAAAACATGAATCCCTTTTTGGCGAGAGGAACAACAAATTTAACGACAGTCAGTCACTTTACAAAAAAATATTTAATTTAACTCACTTACACTTTACTTACAAATTATTAGTAATTATCATCAATTTTTTTAAGTTGTTGGTCGGCTGGCTGTTTGTTAGCTGTTTGTTGGCTGGAGGTTGCTGGTTGGCTGTCTGCTGGAGGTGACTGGCTGTTAACTAGATTTCCAATAGTTTCCTCTTAAGTTCTTTATGATCCTTTTCTACGCAGCCCAGGCTGTTTCGAAGCTCTGGTGACCTTTCTATAACACAATTTTTTCACACGCAGTTGTTATTTTTGAACTTGTTTCTATTCTTTAATTACTTCACATACATATGTCCCGTGAGGCAACAAAAAAAATTAAGTTTTTTTTTATTAGTTTTCCCTATTTGGGCGCCAATTAAGAAGTGGGTGTTTCGGTTTGCGTTGTGTCACAACCGATTTATTTGAGTTCTCTTATTAAACTAAACTAAAAGCTAAAAAAACCTACAAAATATTCTTAATAATTATTATAAACTGGAATTGCTGACATTGCGCCTAGTGCAGAGTATTGAGTTGCATTCATACATATATTTCGCAACATACTGTCAGCGATTATGTTGACTAAATATCATATCGCTGACATCGCAATCAGCTATATTATGTTGACCATTGATGTTGAGTTGTTGGGTGAATGATCTCACTGTCAATTGGAGCAATCACGAAGACTACCACCAGATACATATGCACAAAATTACAGCACTCTCGCTAAAAAATTGTGCAAGATATCTCAATTTCAAAATTTGGCTTCCATAGGCGGGGCCACGCCCATTGGTCCGATCCCGCCCATTTGTAGACCAATCACGTGGAGTAACACCAGATACATATGCACAAAATTACAGCACTATCGCTAACAAATGGTGCACGATATGTCAATTTCAAAATTTGGTTTATATGGGCGGGCCATGCCAATTGGTCGAATCCCGCCCATTTTTGGGCCAATCACGTAGACTGCCACCAGATACATATGCACAAAACTACAGCACTCTCTCTAACAAATTGTGTAAGATATCTAAATTTGGCTTATATGGGCGGGGCCCCATATTATATATACGAGTACTAGTTTTACCCGGTCCACTTCGTTGCCCCAGACTTCAGATTTCCGATCCCGTTCATTTTTGGACTAATTACGTAGACTGACACCAAATATGTATCAATCAATTTAAAATATTGACTTATATGGCTGGGGAAACGCCCACTGGTCATATCCCGCCCATTTTTGGGTCAATCACGTAGACAACCACCAGAAGCATATACACAAAATTACAGCACTCTCACTAACAAATTGTGCAAGCGCCACGCCCATTGGTCCGATCCCGCCAATTTTTGGACCAATCACGTAGACTCGCAGCAACTTCCAGTTGGACTCCAGAAAGCCCAGTACGGTCCAGTCCCAATATTGGAAGTAGTTAGGGACAGCAGGAATGTCGTTAATTCATTGGGTACGAACAGTAGGAATCACTCAAAAAATAATATCTCCAAATTGGCTTATATGGGCGGGGCTACGACCTATCAATCAAGAACTAATTTAACCTATGTCAGCCGCTAATCTGAAGATTCCCTAAAAATTTCATCAAAATTGGTCCAGCCGTTTTGAAGTCCATACGTACACGGGGCAAAATTGCCTTTTTTGATGTTTGAATCGAAAGAAAATATATTTCGAACACAAATTTTTATTTGAAAATCAATAAAACGTATGTGGAAAGCATATGTTAATATATTAGAACAAAATATGTTTGCGAACTAATTTTCGCAAATAAAATATGTGTTTAATTATAAATAAAATTATTGTTTATGATATGTCCCTTTGCTTAATTTTTCGTACTTCAGTTTTATTTTTTTCTCCTTGTTTTGGAATGTATAATTTTAAATAATAATAAGTTATTATTATACACTTATATTTAATTTCTAACTATTCCTAGTCGTCGTTTGTTGTCAATCCTTCAAACAATTTATTGTTATAAAATATATCAGTTATAAAGATATTTTACAAATATTTAAAATTTCTATATATAGGGTGATCTAAGTAGATATACTTTTTTCAATAGCCTTTTTTGATAGATCACGTGTGAGTAGTGTCATGCTGTCATGTCATATTTTTGTTAAGTATTGTTTCGCATTTCATCATGGAAAGACTTACGCCCGAACAACGTTTATAAATTATTCAGTTATTCAGCGCTAAGTCAATTTTTTTTAAATACAAAAAAAAAACGCTTTCCAGTCAACCCACGACCTTGACACACATGAGCAATATTTTAGCTCTTGTTAAGAGCTATCTTTTTGCCATTGACCGATCCGACGTACCGGAATCATCGGTCCATATTTCTTAAAAAATGATGCCGGTGAGAACGTAAGCGCCAATGGCGACCGTTATCGTGCCATGATAACCGACTATTTGATGCCTGAAATTGAAGCTCGTGATCTCGGCGACATTTTGTTTCAACAAGACGGCGCCACTTCCCAAACATCGCATCAATCAATGGATTTATTGAGAGAACACTTCGGTGAGCAGATAATTTAACGTTTTGGGCCGGTCGATTGGCCACAAAAATCGTGTGATATCACACCGTTAGACTTTTTCCTGTGGGGATATGTAAAGTCAAACGTTTATGCGGACAACCCCGCTTCGATTCAGGCCTTGGAGCAAAACATCACGCGTGTCATTCGCCAGTTACCAGTCGAAATCTCGAACGAGTCATCGAAAATTGGACTCAACGGATGGACCATCTGAAGCGTAGCCGCGGCCAACATTTGATAGACATAATCTTCAAAAAATAAATGCCAAAGTATGTTCGTTCAAAGGATAATAAACATTCCCCATTCAATTTGAATTTTCTGTGTTTTTTTTCTTTAAAAAAGTAGGGAACCTCGAAATGGATCACGCTATATTAACTTTTAATTGCTGAAAACTTTAATAATTAAAGTATCGATATATCTTTATGCAAATAAATCTTTGTTTGGTGAAAATATACCGAAGTAAAAAAATATTCGTATGTAAACAAAGTCCCGATTTACTCTGGCTGAATATTCAGCAGATTATAGGCGTTTTGTAGGAGAGAGAGACAGAAGGCAAGAGGGGGAAAAAACTCCCGTACTCGGGCTTATCGGGCTGAACATTTTGTGTTTTTCACTCGCACTTTGAAATAACAACAATTCACACAGGAATATCCGAAACAAAATTACGTGTCTATGTAAACGCAGAGGCAAGTTTAAAAAAGAATTATCGGATAAACTGGTGAAAAAAATATCCTAGTGTAAATCTGGTCATAGCTTTGTTTAGAACAACATTCTCCTAAACATATTAGGCGTGTTTTCGTTACACCATAAGTGCTTAATTTGTATGGGGAACTAAGCACTTTTAAGCACTATTAGTTCCCGATGAAGTTTGGTGCTTGTGTTCATGTCTTAATCGAGTATGATGTTGCCAGATTGGGCACCCTATATTTAGCAATATGGCATCCCATTTTTGGAGAGATTTTATCAATTATTGTGAATTAACGGGAAGAAGAAGAAAAAAAATGGGAAATTATTTTAATATTTGCAAAACGAGTGTAAACAATTGAACATAGAGTAGTAAATATATGTTTTATAAATACTTTTCACGAATTTTTTGTCTGTTTCGCACTGTTCTTTCTTCGCAACTCATGACACCATTGCTACCAGATAGTGAAAATCCGCCACTTATTGCTTATGTGCCAGTTAGTGGAAGTCAGTTGTTTTCGTTGCAAAGTGCTAAACTAAAAGTGCTAGCTTGTAACGAAAACATGCCTATTATACATGTGTGTGTCAAATATTATATATTTGGAGTGTACCCTATATATATATACATATATATATATATATGTTTCAAGCAGAATATGTTTGGGACAATATACCACAGAAGCGATTTTTTCAGCGTGTAACACACACACATCCATTATTATACTTTAAAAGAGCCTGAGCGGTCAAATGGTAAGCGCCTCCTGCTGAGAATTTTGCGACTTTTATTTTTCCTAAACCTTCGCATGGCAATTACGAAGAATTCGGCAGAAGGTAGTATCCAATTTGGTCCAGTAGTTTTTAAGTTTTAAGCAGTGGCAGTCTACGTGACTGGTCCAAAAATGGGCGGGTTCGGACCAATAGGCGTAGCGCCGCCCCTATAAGTCAAATTTTGAAATTGAGATATTTTGCACAATTTGTTAGCGAGAGTGATGTAATTTAGTGTATATACATATATCTGGTGGCAGTCGACATGATTGGTCGAAAAATGGGCGGGATCGGACCAATAGGCGTGGCCCCGCCCATATAAGCCAAATTTGGGAATTGAGATATATTGCACAATTTGTTAGCGAGGGTGCTGCAATTTGGTGTATATTATATATCTGGTGGCAATATACCTGGTCCAAAAATGGCCGGAATCGGACCAATGTCCGTGGCCCCACCCATATAAGGCAATTTTTTAAATTGAGATATCTTGTACAAGTTGTTAGCGAGAGTGCTGTATGTTTGTTTATACATATCTGGGATCGGACCAATGGGCCTAGCCCCGCTAATGTAAGCCAAATTTTGAAAGTGAGATATCTTGCAAAGTTTGTTAGCGAGAGTGCTGAAATTTTGCGTATATGTAAATGGTAGCAGTCTACGTGATTGGTCCTAAAATGGGCGGAATCAGACCAATGACCGTGGCCCCACCCCTATAAGCCAAATTTTGACATAGATATGTCTTGCAAAATTTGTTAGGGAGAGTGCTGACATTTTGCGTAAATATATCTGGTCGCAGTCTAGGTAATTGGTCCAAAATTGAACGGGATCGGCCAATATTTTAAATTGATATATCTTGCACAATTTGTTAGCGAGAATGCAGTAATTTTGTGTTTGATATATGTATCTTGAGCGATTTGTTGTAATTTTGTGTACGTTTTTTGATTAGTCCAAAAATGTGCGGGATCGGAAATCTGAAGTCTGGGGCAAAGAAGTGGGCCGGGTCCAGCTAGTATATTATATAATATAGATATATGTATATATTATATATATCGCACCTGTTCCACAAAAGGGTAACAACTCAAAATTTTTAAATTTGGCTTTTTTTCAAGAAAACAACGTACAATGGCAATTTCTACACACTGCAAAAAATGTCCGTTGATTTTTCTTCTTTTTCACAATAAAAAACCGTTATGACTCTCTCTGTGTTAGATTTAGATTCAACTAAAGAGGTACATTTTGAATTGTCTCCAAGTGTTTAAACAAATGGGACCGGTGATTTATCATCGAAAGAGTAATATTTTTACACGCTGAAAAAAAATCGCTTCTGTAGTATATTGTCCCAAACATATTCTGCTCGAAACATATATATTTTTAGGGTGCACTCCAAATATATAACATTTGACACATACAAATATTATATGTTTGGGAGGATGTTGTTCTGGACAAAACTATGTTTACATCCTAATATTTTTTATTTGCATATGTTATTTCCCAAACAAAGATCCATTTGCGTGAATATATATCTATTCTTTAATTGTTTTAAGTTTTCAGCAATTGAAAGCTAATTTTTAGAAATTTTTAATGTTAGTAAAATTTCTTTATAATTGAAAATAATGACTGGGAATAGTTAGAAAATAAAAATAGGTGGTTTCAAGTAGAAGTTAATGCTAAGTATGCCATTTTTAATAGGAAAGCATAATTCGAAAACATGGAGAAAATTAAAACTAAAGTTCGAAAAATTCAGCAAAGTTTTGAAAATCTTTTTTTTTTAAATAAAATATATTTAGAAATATTCATAAACAATAATTTTATTTGTATTTAAACACATATTTTATTTGAGAAAATTAGTTCGCAAATATATTTTATTCTAATATATTAACATATGCGTTCTAAATACATTTTATTGATTTTCAAATAATATTTATTTGCTCGAAAATATATAACAATTAAAAATTTGTGTTCCAAGTATATTTTCTTTCGATTCAAACAAATCAAAAAATGCGATTTTGCCCCGTGTAGTTGTGCCCTTTTCAACTTATAATCCGAGTGAGATTTTTCAGTGAAAAAGGTACAACTCAAATTAATACCACTATTTATATGTACACAAACTTTTTTCATGAAAAAAAGGAAAATAGCGTTATTATTTTTTTCTATGATATTTTATTGCAACGACATATTCTTTTTTTGTAATATACCATTAATATTAACGGAAACCATTTTTTGGCCTCTACTGAAATTTTTTAAATTTTGAGTTGTTACCCTTTTGTGGAACACGTGCGATATAATATACACGCTGAAAAAAAATCGCCTCTGTAGTATATTGTCCCAAACATATTCTGCTTGAAACATATATATTTTTAGAGTGCACTCCAAATATACAATATTTGACACATAAAAATATTATATGTTTGGGAGGATGTTGTTCTAAACAAAACTATGTTTACATCCTAATATTTTTTATTTGGATTTGTTATTTCCCAAACAAAGATCTATTTGCGTGAATATATATATATTCTTTAACTGTTCTAAGTTGTCAGCAATTGAAAGGTCATTTTTAGAAAGTTTTAATGTTAGTAAAATTTCTTTATAATTGAAAATAGTGACTAAGAATAGTTAGAAAATAAAAATAGGTGGTTTCAAATAGAAGTTAATGCTAAGTATGCCATTTTTAATAGGAAAGCATAATTCGAAAACATGGAAAAAATTAAAACTAAAGTTCGAAAAATTCAGCAAAGTTTTGAAAATCTTTTTTTAATAAAATATATTTGGAAATATTCATAAACAATAATTTAATTTGTATTTAAACACATATTTTATTTGAGAAAATTAGTTCGCAAATATATTTTTTTCTAATATATTAACATATGGGTTCTAAATACATATTATTGATTTTCAAATAAAATTTATTTGCTCGAAAATATACAATATTTCAAAATTTGTATTACAAGTATATTTTCTTTCGATTCAAACATATCAAAAAAGCCGATTTTGCCCCGTGTATCAATCAATTTTTCTTTTAATTATTTCAAGCTCGAGGTCTGTCCTTCGTTACGAGTATGTGCTTTTAATATGTCATGTTTGTGTTTTATTATAATGTTTAACACTTTCTTTTGAAAGTTCTCTACACACTGAAAAAATATCGCTTCTGTAGTATATTGTCCCAAACATATTCTGCTGGAAATATACATATATTTAGGATGCACTCCAAATACATAATATTTGATGCACACAAATACATTATATGTTTGGGAGGAGTTTGTTCTAAACAAGAGTATGTTTTCATCCAAATATTTTTTTTATTTCCGAAACAAAGAATAATTTGTATTTAAGTATTTTGGCAATGTATCAATGCCTTAATTTTAAGGAAAGTTTTCTGTTTTTAGAAGGTAAAAGTGCAATTTTCTATAAATTGTATATGTTTGTAAAATTAGACAAAAATTTAAATCAGAAAAAATGTAATTGGAAAATTTATGAATTATTATTAGCGCCGTAAAACCAAATGTAACGCTGCTTATGACATTTTTAACTGTGAAGTAAAACAGGAAATCTAGGAAAAATTCAACTAAAATTCGAAAGTCAGCTAATTTTTGAAAATCTTTTTTTAAACAAAATATAATTGGAAAATTTCTTAAACAATAACTTCGTTTGTGTGTAAACACATGTTTTATTTGTGAAAGTCAGTTCGCAATACATATATAATTTTTTTTAGAAATTTTAAATGTTCGTAAAATTTCTTTATTATTGAAATCGAATAATCTTGCATTACTATAAATTGCTCGATGGATAGATTAGATTGATATTTAGAAATGAATCATGAGTGAAATCAAGAAAAGTTAAAACCAAAATTCGAAAAATTCAGCAAAGTTTTGAATTATTTTAAATAGTATTCTATTTAATTTGGAGAAATTTCTAAATAATAATTTTATTTCGCAACTATATTATATTGTAATATATTAAAATATGCGCTCCACATAAACTTCAATGATTTTTAAACAAAATTTATTTATTCAGAGTATACAAAAATCTGTGTTCCAAATATATTCAAACATATCAAAAACGGCGATTTTGCCCTGTGTATATTTATCCTTATCAGCCGTGCTGAATCTTATACATGGTGGCCCAAAATGACCGAAGGGGTTTCAGTTCAATATAACTTTTTATTTCAAATAGTGGATAAATTTGAATCCAAATTTTCACTTTTGGATGTTCCAAGTCGTTCTCAGGAATTGGGCATCTCTCAAACCACACTGTGTCATATTTTGCGAAAATATCTTGGCCTTCATTCTTATAAGATCAAACTGATTCAAGAACTAAAACCACTTGATCATTTGAAACGCCGAAACTTCTCCGATTGGGCTCTGGCAAAGTTAATGCTATGTCATTAATGATTAATAAAACATTTGAACAATTTGAGTTGTGGAAAAATACTTAATTTTTGATATTCTTAAGAACTTAAAGTCAAATGTCAATTATTTCGATTAGGCAAATTATAGTCTGCGAGCATTGGCGTAGCAATGCATTTCTGCTGGGAAGGGCTATAGCCCCCAGAAGAAAAGTTTGTTTTTATGCTTTAAAATTATTCACGGATTAAATTGTCAACGAAAAGTTAGAAATTAATTCATATTAAAATAAGATATATTACAATCTTTCTATGATAAATTTATATATTACTTTAACAAGACTTCGGTCTTATAAACAATTTTTGTTAAAGAAAAGAAAAAAAGTAATGACGGTTTAAGTTCGGCCATGCCGAATCTTATATACCCTCCACCATAGATCGCATGTAATGGGTTTCGGGAACAAAGAAACTCATAATACCAAATTTCAGCCCTGAAATTTAAGGTTTTTGTGGCTTTACGAAGTCAAATCTTTGTATGGGGACTATATCAAAACATGGACCTATGTTCGTCTGAACGATTCCGGGTATAAATAAACGCAGTCTCAAATTTTCAGCCCGATCAGTTGACATTTGAGGACTCTATAAACCAGCAAAAACTCTCATTACCAGGTAACCTGGCGGGTAAATGAAATTCAATAGAAATAATGACTTGCCATTTAGCCACCCTTCAGATTATTTTTACATGGGCATGATATTGGAGGAAAGTTCTTCCATGCAAGCATACGAAGAGCTAACAAATAACTACTTGCCCCCACGCTTACGAAGATCCAACATAAAGGTAGTTATTATTGTCATTTTAATAAGGCGTTGAATAACACCTTACAAGTAATGATTTTCATAACCATTTACTTATCATATATAATTAAATACGAAGAGACTTAGTTTTTACTCGGAATATTCCCATCAAAAACATGGTAAGTACATGTCATTGTACATTGCATTAGCATGTAAGACATGTCATTACCCTCTGCATAACATGTAGTCAACAAATAATGACTTACTTATATTGACATATATATGTGTTTGTAAGTTAATTTAAGATGGGTATTGTAATATTGCAACAACAACAGTTTTTATTCAAGAAAAGTTGATTTGATAAGAAATTTAGTAACATTCCGAATAAAAAATATATTTCGTTATATATAATAATATATATTTTAAATATATATGGCTAATAAAATCGATTTTTACTTAAGAAACGTTAATTTGATTTACAGATTTAGTAACTCGGCAAATACACGCATTACCAGGTAACCTGGCGGGAAAGTCAAATTCAAAAGAAATAACGACTTACCATTTAGAGACTCTTCAGATTATTTTTGCATGGGCATGATATTGGAGAAAAGCACTTCAATGCAAGCATACAAAGAGTTAACAAATAACTACTTACCCCCACGCATACGAATATCCCACATATAAGTAGTTGATATTGTCATTTTTATAAGTGGTTAAATAACACCTTACCAATACTGATTTTCTTATGTGTATATATATATATAAATATATCATATATAACTAAATATGACGAGATGTTTTTTCTCGAAATGTTACTAAGTTTCTAAATCACATCAATGTTTCTATGCGTTGTCGCATATTTTACAATACCAGAATTAAAATAACTTACAAATAAGTACATATTTATGTCAATATAAGTAAGTCATTATTTGTTGATTACATGTAATGCAGAGGGTAATGCTATGTCATTACCTGGTAATGACATGTACTTACCAAGTTTTTGCTGGGAACGTTAAGAAATCAAATCAGGGAGATGCTATATATGGGGGCTATATCAAAAAATTTACCGATATTGTCCATTTTTAATTCCAAGTTACCTGCAGCTATAAGAAGTATCATCTGTTCAATCAATTATTGTTGACTCTAACTTGATTACAGCAGACGGACACTGTCTTCGAATTATACGACGAACACTTTATGGGGTCTCAGATCAACATTTAGGGGTGTTACAAACGGAGTGACAAAATGAATATACCCCCAACCTATGGTGGAGGGTATAATAACAATGGCTGCAGAAACGAAGCAGGTTCTTTAACTAATCTGGGTGCGCTGAATTTGAATCTGGCGTACAAACTGGGCTATCACGTCCTGTTCATTTTTTATCACATGCTGACAATACTGTAAAACAGTCAATACTGACACTACAATTTCCCAATTATAAATTTGACAAAAGCCCACATTCATTCCAAATCTTAATAATAGTAGCGTTTAAACATGTCAGGGAGATCGTGTGTTACTGATTCAAGCTATTTTTGCTTTGTGTATTAGAATCATTAAAATATGCATATTTACATTATTTTGGTTTTGCTGTCAGAAAC
Source organism: Eudasyphora cyanicolor (assembly GCA_963930755.1). NCBI lineage: Eukaryota > Metazoa > Arthropoda > Insecta > Diptera > Muscidae > Eudasyphora > Eudasyphora cyanicolor. The sequence goes on from OZ005735.1 coordinate 230,404,844, forward strand.
TTGGACAACCCGTGGACACCGATAATGTTTGCAGAACTGTTTTATACAAGTGGTCAAATGGCAAGAACATCTATTTCGATTTTTCAATTCCAGTACTTTGGATAGAGTCAAGTAACCACCAAACCGATTGTTATTTCTGTTTTACAAAAGTAGCTGCATTCAATATTAAAAATCGAAAAAATATTACTTACGCGAATGTCCCATCGGTTTCCAAACCAGTTCAACGTCCACCAAATGCTCCATTACCAGTACTACGAGCAGTGAGTCCCAAACATCTTTCACCAGCAGTGGTAGTTTGTATAAGGCTGGTGATGAACGCCATTTAGTTACTCAAGCTGAGCTGAATGACCTAATTAGGGATTTACATTTAACGAAGCAAGACGCAGATTTACTAGCTTCACTCATGCAGCAGTGGAAACATCTTGCAGTTGGGACAAAAGTAACAATCTATGTATGGAGATAGAAGCTTGGAATTGGTTGAGTGATGAGACGTCTAAATAAAAATTGTTGTTCAAATCGGATGAAAATTGAAAGATATGCAAAAATCCGATGTGTCTCATATATGGTAAAGTTCAAATCAAAAGTAATCGATAGGCAATATTTCAAGCTTTAATAAATTGTATGTGAGTAGAAGTGTAACTACTTATAGCTTGAAATCTTGGATATGAAATTTCGAGTTTAAGTCCCGCTTACTCGAAAGAGGTACGCAGACTCTATATTTTTCATATTCTATTCAGTTTACACCCCTCAATGGATGCCACAAAATCGGAATCCATTAAGTCCCGCAAACTTAATAGTTATATATGATTAACATATGGCAAATTTAGTCTATTTAAAAAGTCTACAAGTATCTCAAATATTTGCTAAATATTCTCCATGTATTTCTTGGTCTGCCTCTATGCAGGGTTACCATAAACATTTTTCGGAAAGAAGTACTTTTATGGCAGAAAGGGAAGACATTTGCGACATTTACAAAGTTTGGAACTTTCGGAGGACATTTAAAAAATACAGTAATTCGAAAGTATGAGCATTTTACTATGAACAACATTTAAACTTTAAACCCGTAAAGAAGGTCTAAAGTCGGGCCTAGGCGAATATGTGATACGGTACACCACCCTATCGAAGAAGAATAAGAAGAAATATTGTCATGTTTTACAAATGTTATTTTTCTAATGATTTTTACAACAATATATATTTTATAGCGCTTTGATGCCAAATCGGAGTACGTATGTATATATGAGGAATATATCTAAATCTGAACAGATTTTATTCAAATTTGGCAAGGTTTTAACTTGGGTGATACATCTAAATCTGAACCGATTTACACTAAATTCGACAATGTGGGTCCTTGGAACAAGAAACTCCAACCAGCTTAATTTCAACGTGATTGGATGTAAAAGCTAGCTCTGTAACGCTAAAAGAACAATATCTTAAACTGAACCGATTTTCACCAATTTCTTCCCTGGTGTGAAAGAGCCTTATTGACAAATTTCACCAAGATCTGAGTGAAAATACGACCTGTACTTGACGAACATCTTTGAATGAACTCGAGCGGTATACTTCAAAATGGGTCTAGCTCCAATATTTTTAGGTGTTACAACATCTGTCTCGAAACTTATAATAAACAAGTGAAAGCGGCGTTAAGTTTGGCCATGACGAATCTTATATATCCTCCACCATGGATCGCATGGCCATTTGTTGGGTTTGAATGAACTCACTACCAAATTTCAGCCCAATTCGTTAAAATTTGTTGTTTTTATAGCGTTAAGAAGTCAAATCTGGAGGGACCTTTGTATGGGGGCTATATAAAAACATGGAACTATGACTACCGTAGTTCGTCTGCAAGGTTCCGGGTATAAGTAAACCCTAGTTAGCAATTTTCAGCCCGATCAATAGAAATGTATGGTTCCTATGGCGTTCTGAAGTTGAATCAGAGAGGGAGATTATATATATGGGTCGATACATGAACCGATATTGTCCATTATCGGTCCCAAGTAACCTGTAGCTATAGCATATATCTGCATCAAATTTCAGTCATCTAGGTCAGTTATTGCAGATTATAGCGTGATTACAAAAATAGTCTTAGAATTTTACGAAGATTACGATTACATATATACACGTTATGGGGTTATGTGTAGGACATGTGTAACAAAAGGAGGAGAAATCCAACATTTTTTAAAAAGGAGGGAGGACATTGGTTGAAACGGAGAAAGGAGGACGTTTGATAACCCTGCCTCTATTACGATGACCTTGAGAATTCCACTGAAGATCTGAGTGTGAGATTTCGTTTTTTCCGAGCGTGTGACCAAGCCAGCCATAAGTTCGTTTGGCTGTTTATATTACATAGGATTTCGTTTGATATAGTTTTAGGCCACCATATTTTCAGTATACTTTGAAGGCATCTGTTTATGAACACTATCAGTTTGTTTGTTATAGTGCTTGTAAAATGTCATGTTTCGGAACCGTATAATAAAATAGATTTCACACATGCATTGAAGATGTTAAATTTTGTTTTGAGGACTACATATGGTTTCTGATGACCAAATAATTTTAAGAGACGCAAAGGCACCTTGCGCTTTCCTTATTTAGTTTTTCACGTCCTGCATCGTATCACCAGTCGTTGGTAAAATGCTGCCAAAATATTCAAAACGATCAACATTGTCTATTTCGCTGTTGTAGATTTTGGTTTGTTTTGCCACTGTTAATTTTAAGACAAGTTTGGGTGACTCTTTATTTAACTTGGTCTACATATTCAACTAGGTGGTTGTTAGGATAAGCGCATCGTCAGCATACTCTAGATCAACGAGTTTAATTTTCCAATATAGTCCAGTTAGGATAGCATACCGTATCAAGTACAGTTATTCAGCACTAGACCTCGGATTTTTGGATATCTTTTAATTTTCATCAGATTTGAACTAAAATTTGTATCTAGACCTTTCACAACTTAAATTTTGAAAAATTTGAGTGCATATCAAAAGTATGCAAAATATACCAAAAATATGCTAAATACGAATTTTTACTAAGACTTTGTTGAAAAACCTTTAGTATTAAGGACGGCTTTTCTTCTTCTTGCATGGAATCAATAAGATTGCTTGTTATCTTTGTACCTATGTAGTTCCAAGCATCTGCAATAGCCTGAAATAGCTTATTTTTATTTCCACCTACGCTTTCTCGATTTATCTATTTGTTGACAATTTTCTAAAGATTTTCAATGGGATTCAAGTCTGCGGTTGAGCTTTCCACTCCATAGCATTAACCCCTTCCCTTATAATTCTGATCAGAAGACATCGCTTTTAAAAATTTAATATTAAAAAATCGCCTTTTTTGTTATTAAAAAGGAAAATGTTTTTCAAACGGCAATTTTAATACTGTTTTGTTATACAGAAAAAAACCGGTTCTACCGGTTTCCCCGGTTTTCTTCGAAGAAAAAAACCGTCCACCGGTTTTTTTATAACTTAAATAAACCATCCACCGGTTTTTTATTTTTTAAAAAAAACCGGTTTCTTGATCACTCTACACCGGATACATACAAATGCACTAAATTGCATCACTCTCGCCAATAAATTGTCCAAGATATCTCAATTTCAAAATTTGGTTTATATGGGCGGGCCACGCCCATTTGTCCGATCCCGATCATTTTTGGGCCAGTCACGTAGACTACCACCATATACATTAGTGTGGTCCACCGTTATATGGAAAATGAAAAATGTACTATTTTTCTATCTCCACAAGTTTGCTTTTGTTATGTGTACTAAAAGAAAAGTGTATAGCAAAAATTGGCTAATTTGAAGCATATTTAGAGGTCGCGACGATTTGCGACTTTTTTGTTCGAGGCTCCCATAATACAAACAAAATCTCTCTTGATTGTTGTTTTAAGAGTTTACATACAATCAGCGTACTTACAAAGTTTTGTAAACGTTTATCTCACTTGTACATATTGGAAAGTAGATATATCTATCCTTTTCTAGTATTGTATGCATGCAAGAAAGGGGAATCCCTAGATAAAAGAAATTAGAAGAGATCGGTTACAAAGAATGCGTTGAATAAGTAGGTGCTCACTTTGTGTTTCAGTCAAAAATTTCGATTATTTCGTTAAGTGAGTCACGTGAAATATTATTTTTGCAAATGCTTATTTATCTGCTCACTTTATACGTTTAGTTGACAACTGTAAGTAATGGATTTCCCCAGTACCTCGAAGTCTCCCCAGGAGCATGGCTAATTGGGAAGCCAATAGAATTCTTGTCTACAGCAAGGCTTCCGTCGAAAATTGATGTTCTTAAAATGATTAAGTTCCATCAGATTGAAAAGAAGAGAAACGAAAAAATTAGTATACGGAAAACCGCAAATTCAGTATTGGAGATTTGGGAAAAAGCAAGAATTCCAGTACAAAGGATCGATGCCATCGAAAGAAAACTTCGCAGCCTCCCGGGGTAAATATGTCCCTTTTAAAGAAGAGTCGAAAGCGTAATCTAGAAAGTTGTCGTGCCAATGATTATTTGTTCAAAACAGATCTGGCTGATATATTTGATATAGCCATCGGAGATGCTTGAACTAAAATGAAAAACGAGGAGGACAGAATGTTTCGTATAATGCAGAGAGAAGACAATCGCCCATGTGATGACAATCGCATTCCGCCTAAAATTGGCGATTGTGATTTCAAGTCGCAAAATGCATGTTCTGAATTCTTTTTTAGCACAACAATTTGGATTTATTAAAATCAATTTGTTAATTACTGTGATAAATAACTACATCCATGTGTGCATTTTTTTAAAATTTTATTTCGAAGACCATTAAAAGTTAAGGGGAAATTTTTACGGTTTGCGATGTGAACTCACGCGATTGTCATCATGGCGAATATGAGTTTCAGTATGTCTGGAATAGACATGAATTTAAAGCAGCAAGAAAGTAGAAAAAAAACGAGAAGAGAAAGCCGCAGCATGGAAACTATGGAATGATGATTAACAGAAAGCGAATGACTCTGTTTGTGAACTAAAAGAATATTCTGATACCAGCAGTAGTGATTCTGACTGCTTACAAGATGACGAGTTCAAAATGTACTCAAGAAAACAAAATAATAGTTCAAAATCCAAATCAATTTTAACCAGTGATGTTATTGGGTCTTTTGACCGCGTTAACCTTTAGTGCATTGGGTACACCTGTATCTGATATTGCGTTATCGCGTAGTACAATAAGACGTACAAGAAACGTTGTTCGAAAAAACGTAGTAGAAGCGAATAAAGACTCATTTATTATGGAAGGTATGGATTACTACCCAATATTTCAGATGGAAACCAGAAAACCGATAGGGTTGCATTACTCATCAGCAGCGTCGGAATAGAGAAACTGCTGGCAGTTCCTAAGATAGAAAAAGGAACAGATGAAGAACACGCAAATGCTTGCTTGCGCGTCAGTCAGTCACCGAAATCAGCTTATTTATGTGTCTTGTGTATGGCCGCTATTGGAATGAAGCTCCACTGGCCTTTAGGGTTCCTCTTAATGACTACAATCTTCTTGAACAATTCGAAAATTATAACAATAAACATATTTCTGCTGTTGGAGTGAAAACATTTCATCGCCATCTTTGGTATTTTTCCGAATATCTAATTGGACTTGCCTTTTTTTATGAGCGAGTTACATTGGAAACAAAAAGGAACATGGTGACAAATCTTCAGCAACCACCATAACCAATCCCCTTAAAGAGACTACAGAGTAAGGAATTTAATCATCTGCATCCCCTTGAATATTATGTTACCAAGCGTACTAACATTTTCTTCGACTTGTTAATCATTGACGGCCAACATAGGGCAGTTTCATTTCTTAAGAAAGATCCTACTGAGTGGAAGGACGATTTAGTCTATATCGAGATGGAAGATAAAGCAAGTAATTTGAAAGTAGTGAACGATTGTGCAGAACGTGGAATTGCACTGATTAACAAGTTCAACAGATCAATTACAAAATATGAAGAACAGAAACAATATTTGCTTCGTGCAGTTGAACTACACAGAAAGAAGTACCCCGTGGCTTCCAAAGCCAATATTGCAGAAATGGAACTCGGAAAGTAATGGAATATTAATTAAATAATATAAAATGTATGTGTACATACTTATATAAACTTGTTATATATGAATAAAATTAATATGCATAGATTAAAAACAAATTTAGGTTTAATAGTAACTGCTTACGTGCTAATATACATTGATTATAATAAATCGTCAAATCGTCGCGACCCCTAAATATTAACTGATTTGGCTTAAACTTGGCATAGATAGTACCTACCAATATGGTAACAGGGGCAGCCTTGTGGAGCTTACGAATTTCAAACTTTGTCATTTTGGACCACCCTAATATACATATACGCAAAATTGCAGCACTCTCGCTAACAAATCGTGTAAGATATCTCAATTTCAAAATTTGGCTTATATGGGCTGGGCCACACCTGTTGGTCTGATCCCGCCCATTTTTGGACCAGTAACGTAGACTGCCACCGGATACAAATGCACTAAATTTCAGCACTCACGCTAACAAATTGTTCGAGATATCACAATTCTAAAATTTGGCATATATGGATGTGGATCACGTGGTGGGATCGGACCGAAGGGGGTGGCCAGGCCCACATGGACCAAATTTTGAAATTTAGATATCTTGCACAATTTGTTAGCAGTAGTTCTGTAATTTTGTGCATATGTTTCTGGTGGTAGTCTTAGTGATTGGTCCAAAAATTGGAGGAATCGGATCAACGGTCGTGGCCTCGCCTATATAAGCAACCTTTTGAAATTGACGTATCTTGCACAATCTTTTTGTGAGAGTGCTGTAATTTTGTGTATATGTGTCTGGTGTAAGGCTACGTGATTGGTTCAAAAAATGACCGGGATCAGACCGAAGGGCATAGCCCCGCCCATATAACCCAAATTTGAGCTATCTTGCACAATTTAGTAGAGATAGTACTGTAATTCTGTTTATATGCAGTCTACGTGATTAGTTAAAAAATGGGCGGGTCAAGACCAATGGGCGTGAGATATCTTGCACAATTTGTTAGCGAGAGTGTTGTTTTTTTATGAATATGTATTTGGTGGCAGGATTCGTGATTGGTTCAAAAATGGACGGGATCGGAAATCTCAATCTGGGGCAACGAAGTGGACCGGGTCCAGATAGTGATAATATAAAATTAAATATTTTTTATATTCTACACGACTTTGACCGTATTCGTTAGCCGTTTCATATAAAATTGATATATTGAGATTTTATATGTTCAAGTATTAAACTCCATAATTAGGAAATTTCTGTATTCTACACATACCAGTATTTTTATATATTTTGACAGCGAGCTCCATAGAATATTTACTCCATTTAGGACATTTACAATACCTTCTTCCGTTAGCAATGGTTTCTTGAAATAACAAATTCTGAACTCTCTAAGTTGTTGACAACCGCCAAGGAAATGTTCTATGTTTTCGATTTCACCTGAAATACATACAAATGTTGACTACAAATTGTTGACATATTTATCTGGAATCTATTTCCATTCAGCTTGATCATGTCCGCTCTCATTTTGAATATCCACGTTATATTGCTTTGGTTACTTTCTTCCATTAAGTATCTGCTGCCGGCTACAATATCTAGTTTTCCATAAATTCTCGTCGTCTGGGATATTTTTGTAAGACTTGTTGCCTTCAACCTTCAACATACAGAGTAAATTTATTCTATTGTTGTTCCATTGATGCTTGTTCATATTTTCTACTGACCAATAAAAACCAAATTCTCGTCCTATATTCCTTAATTCTTTCACCCATAAAATATCTCGTTGCAACATAAGTAAGGACAATTTATGTGGTAGGCGATCTTCGGCATAATGGAAGATAGTTCTTGTTACATATCTTATGTGCATGTCTAGAGTATACAAATGCCCATTCTCTATATCCGTTTCGGCGATTATGGTGTAAGTTGGTGTAAAATTTGGTAGCCTTAAGATTTTTTCTGTCCTCACCAGGAGCTTTGTATATTTTTGTTTTTTTTAAGGGATTCCTTCACCTCAGCAGGAGTTATTTCTTTATCAAGTTCCAGATTTCGTGAGAAAAAGTATGCATATTGAATTTGTACTTTATTTTGACTAGCATTTAGTAAGTTTTAAAAATAATCCTTAAAGTTTTCTACCGTGACTGAAGTGATTTGTCGTGGTTCATCATTTATAATTTCTTCTGCAACTTTCCACCAGTCTTTAGCATTTTTTACATTTTCTATTTTTCATCAAGTTTTTTACAGTATTTTTCTTTAGCTTCTTCACATATTTTCTTATATTTCTTATTCGCGTTTAGGTATTTTGTTCTGTTTTCACCGCTTGCGTTGCTTCTATATATCTCTAGACTTCGAAATGAATTTTTCCTGGCATAGTAATATTTGGTAGAAAACCATTTTTGTTTATATGTAGTACTAGCTGGACCCGGTCCACTTCGTTGCCCCAGACTTCAGATTTCCGATTCCGTCAATTTTTTAACCAATTACGTAGACTGCCATCAAATGCATATTTACAAAATTACAATACTCTCGCTAACAAATTGTTCAAGGTATTTAAATTTCAGAAATTTGCTTATAAGGGTGGGGCCACGCCCACTGGTCCGATCCCAACCCTTTTGGACCATTCACGTAAACTATCACCAGATCGATATGCAAAAAATTATTCTACCGGTCCACTTCGTTGCCCCAGACTTCAGATTTCCGATTCCGTCAATTTTTTAACCAATTACGTAGACTGCCATCAAATGCATATTTACAAAATTACAATACTCTCGCTAACAAATTGTGCAAGATATCTCAATTTTAAAATTTGTCATATGTGGGCGGGGCCACGCCCACTTGATATATCGAAAATTCAAGTACCCTATTTTCACCACGCCCCACACATGTACATTCTGTGAAAATTTCAAGATGATCGGCCCAGCCGCTTAGACGTCTATACGGTACAAACAAACCAACAAACAAACAAACCAACAAACAAACACACATTCTTCTTTATATATATAGATAGGATACATTCTTTCCTACCTTTGCATATGCATTTTTAATAACGTCGGCTAGTTCTCCAAACTCTAGATATTGCTTTTGTTGCTGAGATTTGGTTACTTCTAGAATCCTTACAACTGCTGCTTGGTAACTTGCTTTGTAATTTTCTCTCCATTGTAGTTTTGGTAATAAGTTCTGACTGTTATTCTCAGCTGTGTTGGTTGTGATTCCCAATGCGAGGCAAATAGGAAAATGGTGTGACCATATTTGATTTTCAACCTTAAATTGTTTAACGCAATCGAGCCCATATATCATTAACGGATTCACATATAGCATTTGCATAAAGCATAGCATTCAAAACAATCAAGCCGTTATCATAACAACGTTGTATAAATTGCAATCCTTTATTATTCACAATTGTTTTCAAATTCTTCTTTCCATACTGCATGTCTTATATACAGTGGCACCAAGCTTAACACTGTTATTTTTATCTTTATTTTTATTATGGTAATTATTTAATGTTAGGATCTCATGGTTAATGTTTGATATCGTGAGATGTTTCTTTACTCAAAATACGCAACCACCAATAGCTCGCCCATAATGGCTATCTCTTGCGGCTGGTTTCCAAAAGAGGTCATATCCTTTAAAGTATTTCTTAAAATTTTCAGTTTTCGCCTGAGCTATATGAGTTTCAAGCAAGATGAAAATGTCAAAAGAGGCTATGTAATTGAAGAAATCGGTATATAGAATTTTGTTTTGTTTAATATTTAAAGACTTTTTAGAATTTGTGTTAAATATATTGCTAATTACTAATTTTTTTGATTTAGTTTTTCTAAAATACTTTTATAAGTTAATGATAATCCACCTAAAATATCGCCATACAGTTCAGCTAGTAAAGGGTTTTCCAAGAAGAGGTGTTATTGTGAATCACCGGTATTTTGGTAGCTGTCACTTTTGAAGCTTTTATTTTTTGACAAGTAGAAACTACGCCATTACTAAAAATGGATTATTAAATTATTAAAATTCGAAAATCATCGAAAAATCATCTTGACTGATGAGGCCCATTTCCACCTCGGTGGCTACATCAACAAGCAAAATTGTCGCATCTGGGGCACGGAAAACCCAAGAGTTATTGTTGAGAAGCCTCTCCATCCTCAACGTGTGACTGTTTGGTGCGGTTTATAGTCCGGCGGCATCACTGGACCTTACTTTTTCGAAAATGAGGTTGGATCAACAGTTACGGTGAATGGATTGCACTATCGAGAGATGATTAATGATTTTTTATGGTCGGAGTTGGATGGTATTGATCTGGACAACGTTTACTTTCAACAAGACGGCGCTACGTGCCACACAAGCAACGAAACCATTGCTCTGTTACGGGAAAAGTTTCCGGACCGTGTTATCTCTCGAAGAGGTGATCACCATTGGCCACCGAGATCTTGTGATTTAACACCTTGCGACTTCTTCCTTGTGGGCCACGTGAAAGATAAGGTCTACGTCAACAGCGTCGATTCAAGACCTCAAAGATAGAATTCGTGAGGCTATCGAGGACATAGGGCAGCCACTTTGCGATTTGGTTATGGAAAATTTCATGAAAAGGATATGGTCCTGTAAGCGTGGTCGTGGTGGCCATTTGGCTGATGTTGTTTTTCATTATTAACGGCATACCTTCCTCTTTATTATGATATAAACATCCGATCATTTATCTCAAAAAATGGATTTTTCTTTGAATACCAAAATAACACCTCTTGTTGGAAAACCCTGTATTTCTTCGCTTTTTTTCTCTCTCCGCAGATCAGTTCTTTCCCTCCGTTCCATTTCATCCAATGTACTCCTACTTAAGTGAATCGTTTTTAACGAATACTTTATGAGTTTTGTCAGCATTCAGAATTTGCATTCGGATATTCATCAGAATTTTCCTGTTTTGTTGCCTTTCTTCGTCTAAGTCTCTTTCGACTTTTATTCTTGAACCTGCAATATTCCTTAGGTTTTTAAATACCATGTCAGCCATATTTTCAGCATCCATTTCAGTTATCACACTAATTTTATCTTTATTTTTGAAAAGTACCCTAGCCGCATTAATACGAATATCCAGTAACTTCAACACATTCTTACAGACATTTAAGGCTGATATTTTGCATATCACAAATATGCAAAAAAAAAAGTTAAATATGCACATGTTTTTCGAATCCTTTTTCTTTGAAACGAATATTGGTCCAATCTGAATTTATCTATCAAACTACAAAAAAAATATGCAATTGCATATTATCTACATATTCATAACTAAGGTCTACATATTCATCACTAAAAGTGATAATTTACAACCCCGACGTACTCCACTGATAGTTGCAAATGGTTCCCTGACATTGCCTTCGTGTAAAACTCTAGAAGTCGTTCCGTCATAGGTGCTTGTTATTATTGACACAATTTTAATGCGTATTCCTCTTGACAAAAGGTGATACAAATGACAAAAGGTGATACAAATTTAGTGCGCTAAATACAGACTTGCATTATATTGATCGATACATAAATTTCACGCTCGGAATCCGGCTGGGTTTTTTCGCAGCATTTTGATTATTGGATCAGCAATTGTGTTTAGTATGATTTTGTAGAAAATCTGTAAAATCTATGGTAGTAACGATATGCCTCTTCAATTACCATATTTTGTTCTAGTCCTTTCTAAGGGAGCTTTACTATTATTGACTCTTCCCAGTCCTGTGGGATAGTTTCCTCATCCCATATTTTTTTAAAAAAGCGTTACGTTTTTTAACCATAATGTCGCTGCAAGCTTTGAAACATTCTGTTGGTATACCGTCATTTCTGGTGACCTTACCGTGTTTCAAGCTGTCTATTGGTTTTCTGATTTCTGCGTAGGATGGGACTTCAATTATTATTTCTTTTTGTCGAAGGGCTGTGCATAACATATTCTGGTGTAATATGGTGTCCTGAATACGAACAATATATTTAAAAAAATTGTTATGGTAATTTTTTTTGGAAAAAAATGTTTCTTTAAAATTCCCATCAAAATTAAAATTGCATCATATGCCGGGAAATGCTTCAAATTAAAGGAAATTATGATGACTATAAATGTAAACCATGACGCCTTTACGTAGAAACAAAGGTTTAGTAACTGTCGCTAAAACAATTAGAACAAATTTGATTTTTTCGCAAACTATCGTATTTTGTTGGCACGAAAAAATCCATAAAAGATAGAAAAAAGAATTGCAAAAAAATGTGTTGCTTACATTTTTTACAGCTAAACGCTTAATGAAGAAAACAATGCCTATTTGAAGAAAATCTATGGACAAATGTAGAAATTACAGTATTTTGGTAGAAATAGGAGAATTTCAATATATTCCGTTTTTTATACCAGCACTATTGTGAACGAGGCAAATCTGTTTTTGGCAATTTTATGCCATTTGAGCAATGTCCGTCAGCCTGTCCGTCTCTCTGTCTGGCTGGTGCTCATGATAACTTTGGACTATGTTGGTCCACCAATTCAAGTACCTCCCCCATTAAGGGTTACAATTTAGTGAAAAACGTATTATCTCATAACTTCTATACTACTACTCAGCATCTTTTACAATTCCACACGTAGTATTAGTTTCTTGTTCGCTATCATCTTCAGAAAAATGGGCGAATTTGCCAGGTCCCTTTTGATACCCTCATACAAATGGAATTACAGTCCACACAGATACAAACAAATTTTGTGGAGTGTAAAGCCGTTACAGTAACTATAGTCCTGTGAAAAATGGGCGTATTGCCACGCCCCTTTTTGTACCTCACATACAAATGGACCATTTTGCACAAACAGTTAACGGCTTATAACTTCGATTCCTGCACATACAAACACTTGGAATGTTGTACATTGTAATGGTTTCAATGTATATAAAAACCAGTAAGAAAAGGCTAAAGTCGGGCGGGGCCGACTATATAATACCCTACACCACTCTCGTAATATTGAATAACTCTGATATATAAATTTTGTAATTCATGTATAAATTGTTTACATAAATTTACTTTTGGGACATTTTATACTTAAACAAGTAAGAAAGTTTCAGTCGGGTAAACCGACTAAGGTATACCCTCACTTTGTGAATAATGTAATATGGAATATTAAACGAATTATTCTGTCAATTTGTATGGGAGGTACCAGAATGTTTTTAACAAATACACCTATTTTTCTCTGAATAGTAGATTCTTTAAATACATTGCACTGCGCCGAATTATAAGCGTTTTTTGCACCGGTATGTTAACGTTATGAGATATTAAATTTGGTATGATTTGGTCATTTTGTGTGGGAGGTACAAAAAGGGGCGTGGTGATAACGGTAATTTTTTACAGGGCTATAGGGACTTCAAAAGCGTTACACTGTGCAAAATGTTGTTGCATTTTCGTGCATTGGTACTCATGCTGTGAGCTCTTAACTTTTTGTGCAAAATGGTACCTTTGTGTGGGAGGTACAAAAAGGGGCGTGGCAATAGCGCCCATTTTTCACAGTGCAAAAGACACTATAAAAGCATTACACTGTACAAAATTTCAAGTGCTTTTATACACTGGTATTAATGTTATAAGCTGTTATCTTTTGGTGCAAAATGGTACCTTTGTGTAAGAGGTACCAAAAGGGGCGTGAATATGACACCCATTTTTCTCTGGACTGTAGGCACTATGAAAGCATTACATTGTACAAAATTTCAAGTATTTTTATGCACTGGTATTAATGTTATAAGCTGTTAACTTTTGGTGCAAAATGGTGCATTTGTGTGGGAGGTACCAAAAGGGGCGTAGCAACATGGCCCATTTTTCTCGAGTTGATAGCGACTAATAAACTAATGCTATGTGTGGAATTTCAGAAGATTCGAATAAGTAGTATAGCAGTTATTAAAGATTCAATATTTCACAACATTTTAACACTTTGTGGGGGAGGTACTAGAAGGAGTGGACCAATATGGCCCATCTTCGAACTTAGCCGGAGATAGAAAAAAATATTACCACGTACCAAATTTGAAGTCAATCGGTTACTCCTTTCGAGAGTTATCGTGCGCACCAGCCAGCAGACACACAGACAGACAGACAGACAGACAGACAGACAGATAAACAGACGGACAGACAGACGGACGGACATTGCTCATTCGACTTAAAATTACCCAAAACGAATATCCGCCGAACATACTTAGGGTCTTAGATCACTCCTTCGATGTGTTACACTTTTTTCGTAGCAAATGATATATACCCTCGTCACACTAAAGTGAGGGTATAATAATACCCTGTACCACAGTGTGGTGTAGGGTATAAAAACGATTGGATCTAAAGAGCCAAATCGGATGAAACATATATATGGGAGCTATAGCTAAATCTTTACCGATTTTCTTCAAATTCGGCAATGTTGGTTCATGGATCAAGAAACTCTACCATTCTAAATTTCAAAATGATTGGATGAAAAATACAGCTTCTACAGGACTAAATGGCCAAATCGGACGAAACATATATATGGGAGCTATAGCTAAATCTTAACCGATTTTCTTCAAATTCGGTAGTGTTGGTTCATGGATCAAGAAACTCTATCGTTCTAAATTTCAAAATGATTGGATGTAAAATACAGCTTCTATAGGACTAAAGGGCCAAATCGGACGAAACGTCTATATATGGGAGCTATAGCTAAATCTTAACCGATTTTCTTCAAATTCGGTAGTGTTGGTTCATGGATCAAGAAACTCTATCGTTCTAAATTTCAAAATGATTGGATGTAAAATACAGCTTTTATAGGACTAAAGGGCCAAATCGGACGAAACATCTATATATGGGAGCTATAGCTAATTCTTAACCGATTTTCTTCAAATTCATGGATCAATAAACTCTACCAATCCAAATTTCAAAACGATTGGATGTAAAATACAGCTTCTATAGGACTAAGGGCCAAATCGGACCATAGATATATATGGGAGCTATATCTAAATCTGAACCGATTTCCCTCAAATTTGGCAGTGTTAATTAATGTAATGAGAAACCTCTTTCTGACAATTTTTTTACTGATCGGATTTAAAATACAGTTTCTACAGCGCTTACATCTCAAATCGGGGATAACATACATATGGGGGTTATATCTAAATCTGAACCGATTTTCCTCAAATTTGGCAGTGTTAATTCATGTAATAAGAAACCTCTTTTTGCCAAATTTTTTAGTGATCGGATATAAAATACAGTTTCTAAAGCGCTTACATGTCAAATCAGGGGTTACATATATATGTGGACTATATATAAATCTGAACCGATTTCCCTCAAATTTGGCAATCTTAATTCATGTTATACTGATCGGATTAAAAATACACTTTTTACAGCGCTTACATGTATGTAAAATCGGGGGAAAAATATATATGGGGGCTATATCTAAATCTTGTACTGTAAAATTTTGTACTGTCTCTAAGTGTATCATAAGACTACTCTCAGTCAATTTTTGTACAAATCGGTTCAAAAATGTTGCTTATACAGTGCATATATGCCAAATCGGAGGTACATATATATGGGAGCTTTACGAGTATGTAAATCTGAACCGATTTTAACCAAATTCAATAGGGATCGTCCCTGAGCCTAAAGAAAGATGTTTGCAAAGTTTCGTTGAGATCGGACATAATTGCGACCTGTACTTTGATTACAAGAATACATCTACAGACAGACGGACATAGCTAAATCGACTCAGAAAGTGATTACAAGTCGATCGGTATAATAATATATCTTTTGGGTATTACAAACAAATGCACAAAGTCATAATACCCTGTACCACAGTGTGGTGTAGGTCATAAAAATTAACAAAAATAAAAAAATTGCAGCGTTACCTCGTAAATTATGTAAAGAAACAGTGTTGGAAATTTCAGAAGGATCGGTTCAGTAGTTTTTGATTTATGAGGGGCACCGTCTTTGAAAAAAAACGCTTTAAAGTTTTTCTGATTTAGTGCAGTCAATTACGAAGATGTGCCGTCGCATAACGAGTACCTGAGAGTGACGAACGAATAGTAATTTGATATCAACGAGTATGGGTTTTCTCTTATTTTCAGATCGATTTTCCCGATTTTTTTGTAATTATCACGATTAGAAAATTAATATCAATCGATACGTGCAAAAAAAGTTGAAGAAAAGACATCGGAAAACTTTTTTTTGCGTTTATCTACTCCGTGTAGTGTTGTGTGTGAATCCCAAAACTGCTTTACATATATCCGTGATATTGTACCTAAAGAGTCTCCAGTTTACTTCCAAAGATTCACATGTATTTAGGTTTATATTTTTCGCTTTGCTGCTAAATATATCTTAAATTGCGTTGATTTTGAGTTTATTGACATCGAATGTTGTTGCTTGCAGAAAATGTCTGCTTTTCTGCACTTTTGTTTCGAACATCGCATAGAATGTTTCACATTTCACAATGACTAGACTTACTCCGGAACAACGTTTGCAAATCCGGCAAATTTATTACCAAAGTAATGGTTCGGAACGCGCGACGCTTCGCGCGCTGCGTCCATTAATCGTTCGACACAATCGCCCAGCCGAGTCGGTAGTTCGAGCAACTATGGATCGGTTTCGCACCACGTTTACTCTAGTGAATAATGCGCATCCTCAGAAACGCAGTACAGTGCGCATCGAAGAAGATCCGAATGAGTCCAACCGCCATCGCGCGCAGCAATAGGAGCTGTGCCCATCATGAAATTTTGCGGGCTTACACAATTGAACTCGTGCAAGAATTGAAGCCAAACGACCATCAAGCGCGTCGCACGTTCGGTGAATGGGCTCAAAACAAGATGGCCACCGATCCCGATTTTCACAAGAAAATTTTGTTCAGCGATGAAGCTCACTTTTGGATGAATGAATACGTTAATAAACAAAATTCTCGCATTTGGAGTAATGATAATCCACAAGCCATTGTTCAGACGCCGTTATCATCTACAAAAAGTCACTGTTTGGTGTGCTCCATGGGCAGAGGGAATCATTGGTCCTTATTTCTTCAAACATGCAGCCGGCCGTAATGTTACAGTCAATGGGGAACGCTATCGAGCTATGATTAATGACTTTTCGTTCCTGAATTGGAGGATGTTGATGTGGACGACCTTTGGTTCCAACAAGACGTCGCCACATGCCATACAGCCAACGAAACAATAAATTTATTGAAGGAACTTTTGGTGAGCGCATTATCTCGCGTCGTGGCCTCTAAGATCGTGCGATTTAACACCACTGGACTATTTTTGTGGGGTTATGTGAAGTCGCTTATCTACGCAGATAAGCCCGACACGATTGACGCCTAGGAAGAGAATATTCGGCGCGTTATTGCTGACATACGGCACCAAATGCTGCAAAAAGTGGGAGAAAATTGGGCCTGTCGGCTGGAAGCGAGCCAGCCGCGGCAGCCATTTGCCCGAAATCATTTTTAAAACATAATTGCAAACCCTTATCTTTATAATAAATTCTTGGCCATAACATTAAATTATATGCGTTTTATTTCTTCTTGAAAACAACACGTGTAAAAAACACCCTTTACGAAACACATCGCATGTATCTATTTCACTATAATGTTATTTTCAAAAAGACGATACCATGTTCTTTATTTCTCGAATTAACGCAGATGTTTCTTAAGCCTGAAACATATCAATTTGGCCAACGACCCCTTACATTTTTACTGCATTGCGGCATCATTTTTATACCCTACACCACACTGTGGTACAGGGTATTATGACTTTGTGCATTTGTTTGTAACACCCAAAAGGTGAAGAGATAGACCCATTGTTTATTATACCGATCAACTTGTAATCACTTTTTGAGTCGATTTAGCTATGTCCGTCTGTCGGTCTGTCCGACGTATTCTTGTAATCAAAGTACAGGTCGCAATTATGGTCCGATCTCAAAAATCGGTTAAAATCGGTTCTGATTTACATATAGCTCCCATATATATGTTGCACCCGATTTGACATGTAAGCACTGTAGAAACTGTATTTTATATCCAATCAGTACGAAATTCGGCAGAAAGAGGTTTCTTATTACAAAAAATTCTACAACAAGTTCAAATTTCGCTAAAAAAATCACAAACAAATATTTTTGTGAATTTTTTATTTTTTTAAAAAGATTGAAGAAAAATCTACCGAATACACTTTAGGCAATATTTTCTAAATACTTATGCAATAGGTAATGACCAAAATGTCAATATTCAACACTCTCCAACTCGGACAGTCCTTAACCGATCTCCTTGATATTTTGTGTCATGAATCCAATAGGCCTAAACTTGGAGCAAGTTTCATACCGATCAGAACACACTGATTTTAAACATTTAACCACTTGACATTAAATCCCCCATATATAAAAATTAAATTAAGTAGAAATTTGGATTTTTCATTTGTCATCTTATTTGAGCTAATCGTCCCACTGTGTGCCAAATTTCATCGAAACCAGTTGTACAATATGACATTTACAACGTGAAGATGTAATGGACTGTAGCGCAAATCTAATGTCACTGATACCGACACACAGTTAACTAAAAGAGGATATCAAATTACCTCGACATGCAGACAGTCACTGTCCCATGTGAAGGTTGTTCATTGACGTTGGAATTTGACGACGCCAACATAAATGCATATTTTGAATAGGAATAGTACATACATACATATATAAGTAAATATATTAATATGTAAATTAACATTAAGTAAATCCATAAGAATAGTATGTACATACATATATATATATTAATACGTTAATCAGCGTTAAGTAAATCCATTTGAATATGGTATAAAAGGGAGGCATTTCGCTTCCCAAAAATCAATTTGTCAATTGTCAAGATATCATCAAGTAATAAAAACGGGCGACTAAAGTTGCCCTCAAAAAAAATACAAACCATTCATTTACTACGTCCAATCATTTACATGGCGATCCTGCCAGGTTATTAGCTCCTGGTTGAGCTACGAACATAACCACAAACAGCTCCCTGCTGAGCTGATAAAGAATAAATTTTTGAAGATACTGATAAAACCTCAGTCCAATCCAAGCCGTGGATTGTGGAAAAAAGGAAAAATTGTCTTGCCTAAAAGATAATGCCAGGACAACAGAAGACGCATCTACCCGGACCACAGCCGTTGACGATCCAGCAGTATCGACTACGCCAGCAACTAGCGACTGAACAAAAATTGACGGCAATACCGCCTACAGGAAAACCAAAACATCGAAGAGGAGGTAAAACTGTGCGGCTAAGGAGGAGATTGGCTTTCCTGAAAAGCATTATAAACGCGGATCCACCACCACCATGGTACCTATCAGGCGAGATGTGGTTAGAGGTTGAAGCAATTGAAAAGAATTACATCCGGGCAAGCAGAAAATTTAGAATAAATATTATAATATTTTAAAATAATATATGTAAATTTGTCTTGTCTTGGCACTTTTGAGCGCCGACAAGATAGATACGGCCACAAGGCGTTTTTAAGCGCCGGCAATGAAAAAATATAGGTAGAAAATAGAAATAAATACATTTTTTTTATTAATTGTATGAAAAGGAAAATATAAAAGGAAAAACCGTAGAAACTAATAATAATTTGTAGAATAATTTTAATTATGGGTCATAGAAACTCAAAAATAAGTAACCCGACTGCAAATGTCGTTAATAATGTGGAAGTGGTCGATCACACTACACAAATAGATTCATTATGGTATATCCTATTGGCCTCGACAACATTGAGTGCAGTAGACTTATTACTGAAACTATACCTCCTGCATAAGAGATCTCTAAGGAAAAGATACACGAGTCGTGCGGATAACTTAGACAAAATCTAAGCACCACGGGACAATTTATGGATTGGGATAAAATAGTTACCCACTGTAGATATATAAGGGAAAAATTTGATAGGTCACACAAATGTCTCAACACCGACAGACCGACTAGTGATGAGACGGTAAATAAACATCTAATAAACCTTTTCCAGAGCCTAGAGGAAATTAGGGTCTTGCTGAATGTAAATTACGGAAAATTCAGCACAGCACATAAAACTGCAGCGGAAAGTTTCTTCTCCGATGTAAGAGGAAGACTGATAAGCGTTGCGGCGAGACGGGGAATAGACATTGAGTTACCAACAACTCATCAGATAGAGATAAAATTACCTTCTTTTCTCGTTACAAATGAACCGATCATGTCTCAAACTCCGATTGAGTTTTTAAACACCGCTTCAAGGTTAGTACCGGAATTTGACGGGAAACCCGAGAATTTGCGATCATTCACAGATTCTCTGAGATTACTGGATTCTCTCAAAGGCACCCACGAAACAGTGGCGGTGAGCCTAATAAAGACAAAATTAAAGGGTCATGCGAGAAACCTCGTTAATGAGGAAACGACTATAAATCAGATAATAAATACGTTGAACAAATCAGTAAAAGGTGAATCAGTGGATGTATTATCCGCTAAGATTCAAAATGTTAGGCAAAATAACAAATCCGCTAACGCATATTGTAGTGAAATTGAGTCGCTGACAAAGTCACTAGAAGGCGCATATATATCGGATGGCCTGCCTTGTGAACTCGCGGCGAAATATTCAACGCAAGTCGCAGTAAAGGCAATGTCAACAAATTGCAACCTTGAGAAGGTTAAACTTATCATGGAAGCAGGTAAATTTGACAATATGAACGAGGCAGTAGGCAAGTTCATAAGCAGCTGTACTGCTGCCACAGGCCAGCAAAATACTGTATTATATTACGGGCAGAGACCCAATAATAACCGCAATCGCAGGAATGACAAAAGATTCCGTGGTAGAGGTGGAAGCTACAGGAATCAGAACAATCGCGGGTACAATGAAAACAATGGTAGAGGTCGACAAGGGCGCGGCCGAAATTCGTACAATCGCGGCGCCTGGAACAATAACAATGATAATAATGTAAGAACGACTCACACGGACGAAACTAGTTCGGAAAACCCGAATACACCCCTAAGATAGATGGAAAAGTGTATAACCTTAACCTCAACTTAAGCTCTTTCATACATGTGAAAATAGACCAAACCAATACAACACTAACATTACTGGTAGATACAGGAGCGGACGTCTCGTTAATAAAATTAATACACTTCACTAACGACCAAATTAACACAAATAGGATAACAACATTAAGCGGAATAGGACAAGGTAAAATAAGATCAATTGGAACAACATTTTTCGACCTGAAATTCAAAAATTTCTTAATTCCTCATACTTTTCATGTGGTATCTGATGATTTCCCAATACCTTGTGATGGAATCATAGGTATGGATTTCATTAAAAAGTACAATTGTGTACTGGAATTCAATGAGGATCACGATTACCTTATCCTACGCCCCTTTAATTTCCCACAGCACATCGAAATACCAATATCGAATACATGCAATGACAACATAACGCTGCCGGCAAGGTCTGAAGTCATTCGTCAAGTGAAATTTTTAACCTCACATAGAGAAGTATTAGTACCAAATCAAGAACTTCAACCTGGAGTTTTTGTGGCAAGTACATTAGTAAAATCTGACAGAGCATTTATTCGAATTGTAAACACAAACATACATCCTGTTACACTTACAAAACCCGACATCCAAACCGAAGATATCAATAATTATGATGTTTTAAAAAACAACACTAATAGCGATAATAGAAAATCAGAAATTTTACGAATTTTGAGGGAAAATTTTCCAAAAACCTTTGAAAATACGCTATCTGATCTTTGTTCAGAATATAGTGATATCTTTGGCTTAGAATCGGAAACAATCACAACTAACAACTTTTATGAGCAAGAGCTAAGAGTTAAGGATAAAAACCCAGTATACATTAAGAACTACCGTATACCACATACACATAAGGACGAAATAGACAAACAAGTAGAGAAACTTCTAAACGATGGAATAGTTGAACCATCGCAATCGGAATATAATAGTCCAATTCTACTAGTACCAAAGAAATCTCTGCCTAATTCTGATAAAAAGAGATGGAGACTAGTAATAGATTATAGACAAATAAATAAGAAATTGGTAGCGGATAAATTTCCATTACCAAGGATAGATGACATCCTAGACCAACTTGGAAGGGCTAAGTATTTTTCTTGTCTTGACTTAATGTCAGGATTCCACCAAATCCCATTGAGGGAAAAGTCTAGGGATCTCACGTCATTTTCAACGGGCAATGGTTATTACAGATTCACTAGATTACCATACGGACTGAAAATAGCGCCTAATTCTTTTCAAAGAATGATGACTTTAGCTTTTAGTGGTTTAAAACCAGAACAAGCATTCTTGTACATGGATGACTTGGTTATTTTGGGTTGCTCAGAAAAACATATGCTTTCGAATTTGACTGATGTTTTTAAAATATGTCGAAGGAATAATCTCAAATTACATCCCGGAAAATGTTCATTCTTTATGCGAGAGGTAACATATCTCGGACATAAATGCACGGATAGAGGGATATTACCGGACGATAGCAAATATTCGGTGATTGAGAATTACCCAACACCTAAAGACGCAGACGCTGCAAAGAGATTTGTAGCTTTCTGTAACTATTATCGCAGGTTCATAAGGAACTTTTCCGAATACTCAAGACATCTTACGAGATTATCGAGGAAAGGTGTGCCATTCGAGTGGACAGAAGACTGTGATATTGCGTTCAAATATCTAAAGAAGGCACTAATGAGTCCCACATTACTGCAATACCCGGACTTCGGTAAACAATTTGCAAATATGCCTGCGGCGCGGTGCTGACTCAGGAATACAACGGGAAACATCTACCCGTGGCATATGCGTCAAAAACTTTTACAAAAGGTGAAAGCAACAAGTCCACTATTGAGCAAGAGTTAACTGCAATACATTGGGCCATTGCACATTTCAGACCATATATATATGGAGAACATTTCCTTGTTCGTAGTGACCATAGACCACTTTCGTATTTATTTTCTATGAGAAACCCAAGTTCTAAATTGACGAGGATGAGACTCGATTTAGAAGAATACAACTTTACTGTAGAATATCTTAGGGGTAAGGACAACTATGTAGCTGACGCGCTATCGCGTATAACGATAGAAGACCTTATGGACATGAACAGGGAGATAACCTGCGTACTTAAAGTCACGACGAGGTCGATGACGCGACAGGATAAGGGTACAAATGGAAATAATACCTTGAATAGCCAGCATGAATCAAATAATATGGAAAGGCCCAGTATATATGTTCCTTTGAATAACACTGACGTCAGGAAATATTATAAATTAAAGATTTTCCCCGGTAAATGTTACATAAAACGAGGAAAATCTATAATTGCATATATACAAATCAATGACTTGTTTATAAATGGGAAATTTGACTTAGGACAATTTTTCCCAAGGCTCGATGAAGTGGCCTGTAAACATGGAATTGATAATTTACAAGTGGCACCTAGTGAGCAGATTTTCGAATTTGTCTCAATTGATGAATTTAAAAATATGGGCAATAAAGAATTGATGAATATTAAAGTAGCGCTACTAAATAAGGTGACCCACATTGATTGCAAAGATGCTGAGAATATTCAAGACATTATGAAGAAGTACCATGATGACCCCATTCAAGGTGGTCACTGTGGAATCTTTAGGACAATACAGAAGATTAGACGATATTATTTCTGGAAAAATATGACAAAGGACATAACTAGATATGTCAAAACATGTCATAAATGTCAGACAGCTAAGATTACTAAACATTTGAAAAGTCCATTGATAATAACTCCAACACCAGTAGGAGCTTTTGATACGGTTTTTGTAGATACCATTGGCCCATTTCCAAGATCTATCTACGGAAACGAATACGCCATTACCATAATATGTGACCTGACTAAGTATTTAGTCACCATACCAATACCCGACAAAAGCGCTAAAACAGTCGCTAGGGCAATTTTCGAAAACTTCATCCTAACCTATGGTCCAATGAAGACGTTCATTTCGGACATGGGAACGGAGTACAAAAATGCCATAATTACTGAACTATGTGATATACTCAAAATTCGAAAACTAACATCAACGGCATACCATCACCAGACACTTGGTACCATTGAAAGGAGCCACCGAACTTTCAATGAGTACGTACGATCTTACATATCTGTGGATAGGAGCGACTGGGATGAGTGGTTAAAGTATTTTACGTATTGTTTCAATACAACGCCCTCAACGGTACATAATTATTGCCCGTACGAATTAGTGTATGCGAAACTCCCTAACGGTTTTCATGAATTTAATGAAGTTGATCATATAACACCACTATATAATGTTGACAATTATGCCAAAGAGGCAAAATTTAGAATGGAGGTCGCTCATAAAAGAGCAAAACAATTATTGGATAAGAATAAATTAAGGCAAAAACAAATTTATGATAAGAATAGCATAAGTTTCAATTTTAATGTAGGAGATTTAGTATTATTGAAAAATGAATCAGGGCATAAATTAGACCAAAAATACATTGGCCCTTTTAAAATTAAAAAACTACTTTTAAGAGATAATGTTAATATAATAGATGTATCAACAAATAAAGAACAAATAGTACATAAGAATCGGATTAAGTTTTATAATCAATGAACATGAAAAACAATATTACAATTGGATCCAATATAAATAATAACAGTAATAATAAAATTCTTGATTTAAGGAGATTAGATTTATCTTACTTGGAATATGTAAAGAATGATCATAAATTCAACATTATATGACCATTCTTCTGAAAGGCGGAGGTGTAGCGCAAATCTAATGTCACTGATACCGACACACAGTTAACTAAAAGAGGATATCAAATTACCTCGACATGCAGACAGTCACTGTCCCATGTGAAGGTTGTTCATTGACGTTGGAATTTGACGACGCCAACATAAATGCATATTTTGAATAGGAATAGTACATACATACATATATAAGTAAATATATTAATATGTAAATTAACATTAAGTAAATCCATAAGAATAGTATGTACATACATATATATATATTAATACGTTAATCAGCGTTAAGTAAATCCATTTGAATATGGTATAAAAGGGAGGCATTTCGCTTCCCAAAAATCAATTTGTCAATTGTCAAGATATCATCAAGTAATAAAAACGGGCGACTAAAGTTGCCCTCAAAAAAAATACAAACCATTCATTTACTACGTCCAATCATTTACAGGACAGACAGACGGATATTGTTAACTCGATTCAAAAAGGAATTATATACCAATCGGTATATTCAATTAGAAGTCTATTTTTGGCGTTATAAACAAATCCACAAATTCATAATACTGTACCTGATTGTGGTGTCGGCTATAAACACATTCAAAACAGACCTGGACCTCATTCTTTACGCAATAATATCATACACAATTTTTAACAAAACTAACTTGACATACTTTTTTATTCGATTTTTAGATCGGACTGGTAACGCGTTGAAGGTCCACCACGAAATACAAAATAAACTAAATGCAGCAAATGCTGCCTATTTCGACATCGACAAGGAGGCTCCTCTATTTTGTACCACAACGAGAGTAAAAGAAACAGATCCCACAAACAGTACCATCGTTCGGGAGGTGGAGAAGGAACAATGTCAACCCAATCGCAATTACATTTTCAGTAGTAGATTGGCTCCATGCACTCCCATGGATCGCAGTAAACCGAAAACGTTTGTTTGCTATAAAACCTGGCACAACGCTACTGATCCAAACAATGGCACCATTATTATTCTGAGGGAGCATGAATACTGCTATCCCTCAATTGAGATCACCGCAATGTTAAGGAATGCCGCCTATGATTTAAATTCCAATGCGGGTTACTTTGCATTGTTCATTATCATATTGCTTGACTTCAACTAATGTAATATGCAACAAAAAAAGTAAACAAACTCCTTGCGAATACAGGGTGACTGATATGTAATGCAACAAAGTAAAGCGCTATATTTTTTTTTATTTTTTTTTAAATTTTATTGTTCAAAAGCAAACAATGTCGGAAATAACATAAAATTTTAGAAACAGTTTAGATTTGTTCGAATTGGCCACCTTTGGCACGAATTATGGCCTTCAAACGCTGCACGAAAGTGGCTCTGCGGTATTTTGGCCCATTCCCGGCGAAGCGCCGTCTTGAGATGATCGATACTTTGGTATTTTTAGTGCGAACCTTACTCTCTAAAATGCCCCAGGCGCAAAAGTCCAACGGATTGAAATTCTGAGATCTTGGTAGCCATTGTGCGGTAGAAATGAAGCGAGGAACCTCCTTTTTAAGCCATTCTTGGTTGACGCGTGCTGAGTGCGATGGTGCTGAGTCCTGTTGGAATGTCCATGGTCTGCGGCCGTAATCTGTGTCTGCCCAGGGCCTCAATACTGTCTTTAGGACATTTTCCCGATAATATTCGGCATTTATTTTGACCCCATGGTCGATGAATACGAGCGGGGAGCGACCATCGGCCGTTACGGCGGCCCACACCATTACCATCGGCGGCGCTTGAGTTCTGGTGGCCAATCGAAGGAGTACATTTTCAGCTGACCTCTTTGGCAAGTAAACCCGATCATTTTGTTTGTTCACAAACTGCTCAATTTGGAATGGCTTCTCATCGGAGTAAACCAAATTCGGTAACTGGCCACTTTCGTGCAAGCGAAGCAACTCCTTGGCTCTTTCCAGTCTAACTTTTTTTTGTGCATCGGTGAGCTCTTGCACTTTTTGGAACTTCAATGGCTTTAGTCCAAGCTCATTTTTTAATATGTGTTGTATCCGTTCTCGCGATATGTTCAGCTCACGAGCAATTTTTCTACCACTGCGGCGTGGATTTCGATCAAATCTGGCCTTCACTTTTCGGATCATTTCTGGTGTTGTTACCGTTTTTTTTGCAACAATGCCACACTGCCAGTATCACGGTAACGAGCAATGGTACGAGAAACAAACGATTTATTCACATTTAAATGCTGGAGGGCTCTAACGATAGCCACTTGTGTTTTTCCACCCAAATATAAAGCAATCACACTATCACGCTTGAATTCCATCACGAATAACTTTTTTCTTAATGCAATAGATCAAAATACTTTTGTAAGCTTGTAAACAATAAAATGAACTGTCACTGAAATAAATCTGTCAGCTATCAGACTAGCGGTTTAGAAATGATAGCAACCTGAAGTTTGTTGCAATACATATAAACCACCCTGTTTATATATATATATATATATATATATAAATGTTAAAAATGTCTTACAAAATGATTCCAAATTTTAACGGAATTATTCAATTGTGGAGTTATGAGAATTGTGTTAAAAAAACAGGTAAGAACGGTTGTGCCGTCCTCCATGTCACAGTGAGAGGAATTAAATAATTGAATTTGCAAAAAAAAAATGATATATACTCGTACACTCTAATTTTGGTTTATACGGGTATACATACGTACCTTGTGTATTTTTGGAGAACATATATTACAATTTAAAATAAAAGTATTTTTATACGACCATAAATACACATATATAAATGTTAAAAACATATGTTTAATATATTGATATTTGAAATAAATAAATTTTTATATGTCCATAACTCACATATATATATGTTAAAAAATTATCTTTAAGGTCATTCAAGGTCATTTACATACCTCGTGAATTTTGTAGTAGATAGATGCATTAAATATTGCAGAAAATAAATTAAAATTTGAAATTAATGTATTTTTATACGACCATAAATACTTATATACATATATAAATGTTAAAGAAATATGTTTGAAGTCATTTGCATAAAATTGCATGAAATTTAAAAAAAAAAGTCTTTTTATACGACCATGAATATACATATATATGTTAAAAAATATGTTTAAGACTGTTTACATACCTTTTGAATTTTGTAGAGAATAGATGAATGGATTTTTACAGAAAATAGATTAAAATTTTAAATAAATTTATTTTTATACGACCATAATACACATATATAAATTTAAAAAACAATATGTTTAAGGTCATTTATATACCTTGTGAATTTTGTAGTAAATAGATGAATTAATTTTTGCAGGAAATAAATTAAAATTTGAAATTTATGTATTTTTTTACATATCGTCGGTGCGCCGACGAAAACTCCTATGTGTTTTTTACTAGTATTCAGGAGAGACAAAAAACGTTGCTATTTCGTCAAATCGCGATATTTTTATTATCTCAGATTTTTGAATTTTTCTTTTAATTATTTACCACCAATATATCTTAACAAAAATCGTATATGTGAAAAGCCCATGACGTGGTAAATGGTTTTCATGAAAATCGACACATAGGATGTTTGGTTTGGAGCATTTTAAATATTTATAAAACAAAAAAGTTACACATAGGAATTTGATATTTGAATGTTCACAGCGTACCTCAAGCAAACGAAAGTGTTTTGTACAGAATCATCTGATCTGCTTCCTTTCGCGAGTTATCGCGATAAAAACAATTTTTAACCAAAAAACCGAACATAATTGCAGTGAATGGCGGAAATTTAAAACTATTACATAATTTCCCATAAATATGAACATGAAGTATTATATATTATATGAAAGTATTATATAGTAAAATAATTCCGAACTAATTTTTTTTTGTACAAAATTTATTCGTCGAGGGTTATTTTTCGCGAAAATGCTGATATTAATATATTCCTCAGAGATTATAGAATGCAAATATATAATACTTATTAAATTCTTCTTAAATATTAATAATTTATACTTATTAAATTCGGTATAATATTTTTGGAAAAATTTGGCGGTGTAAGTCGATTTTATCGATTAAACAAAATTCGCAATATAAAAACATGGCAAATGTCGCGGACGTTACAAAGCGTCTTACAAATAATCATATTTAAAGGAAATTGTGTTACAGTTCTTAATTTCCGCGTTTTTCTTTACAAATCAAAGCTATTAAGTTTGTTTTGAGTAAAAGTACTGTTTTCGCGATAACTCGCGAATGGAAGCAGATCCAATTTTGATCTATTCACTGTCGAATAGAGGGGATGATTCTGAAGAAAACCTCATTAGCCGTTTTTTGGCGTGAATCTAAGCCAACCTTCTATCCCTTGGGACAGGCAGTGCCTACAACACATAGGAGTTTTTGTCGGAGCATTGCTATAGAGGGATACACATAAGAGTTTTTGGTAACTTCGGAACCAGTGAAGATAGCGCAAAATGCTTTGATGGGTAGTCGTTTGACCGCTCGCACATTCTATTTCGACAATAAAAAAAAATTCGAAAAATTACACATATGAGTTATTTTTGGCGCACCAACGATATGAAC
The DNA here is from genome assembly GCA_963930755.1 of Eudasyphora cyanicolor. Classification (NCBI taxonomy): domain Eukaryota; kingdom Metazoa; phylum Arthropoda; class Insecta; order Diptera; family Muscidae; genus Eudasyphora; species Eudasyphora cyanicolor. The sequence continues at coordinate 230,434,074 of OZ005735.1, forward strand.
ATTTCCTACCTTGCGTACGGCAGCAATTTCAATAGTTTCTTCGCCATAACTTCGTTGATATTGATCTTAGGAATATTATTGTTATTAGCTAATTTGTAAAATCTATCGAGCTTAATTACACTGAATTTATAGAATTTTGAAAACATTTTTAGTTTGCATAAAAATCTACAAATGGACGGTTTTTTTGAGTAGCCCAGGGAAATGTTCATATATAAATGTTAAAAAATATGTTTAAAGTCATTCAAGGTCATTTGCATAAAATTTGAAATGAAAGTATTTTTATACGACCATATATATATATATAAATGTTAAAAAAATATGGTTAATATCATTTATATACCTTGTGAATTTCGTAGAAATTAAAATAAAAGAAAATAGATTAAAATCTGAAATAATTTTTTTTTATTGGACCACAAATATACATATATAAATAAAATGTTAAAAAATATGTTTAAGGTCATTTACATACAATGTGCATTTTTTGGAAAATTGCTAAATGCATTTTTGCAGAAAATAGGTTAAAATTTGAAATAACTGTATTTGTATACGACCATAATTGCTAAAAAATTTTGTGAATCTTGTAGGAAATAGATAAATATTTGCAATATTTGTATTTTTATACGTTCATAAATATGTATAAATACTAGCGGGACCCGGCCCACTTCGTTGCCCCAGATTACAGATTTCCGATCCCAACCATTTTTGACCAATCACGTAGACTGCCATCAACTACATATACATAAAATTACAGCACTCTCGCTAACAAATTTTTAAAGATATATCAGTTTAAAAATTTGGCTTATATAGGCAGAGCCACGCCCATTGGTCCAATCTGGATAATTTTTGGGCCAATCAGGTAGAATGCCACCGGATACATACGCACAAAGTTCCCGCTCTCCACTTCCAAAATTTGGTTTATATGGGCGGGCCACGCCCACTTTTCCGATCCTACCCATATTTGGACCAATCACGTAGATCGCCAACAGATATATACATATACACAAAATGACAGCTCTGCTGCTAACAAATTGTGCACGATATCTCAATTTTGGCTTATATGGGTGGTGCCACGCCCATTGTCCTGATTCCGCCCATTTTTGGACCAATCACGTAGACTGCCACCAGATACATATACACTAAACTCCAGCACTCTCTAACAAATTGTGCAATATATCTCAATTTTAAAATTTGTCTTATGTGGGCCACGCCCACTTGATATATCGAAATTACAAGTACCCTATTTTCACCACGCCCCACACATGTACAGTCTGGGAAAATCTCAAGAAGATCGGTCCTGCCGTTTAGACGTATATACGGTACACACAAACAAACAAATACACATTCTTCTTTATATGTATGTACAAGGTGGACCCGGTCCACTTCGTTGCCCCAAATTGAGATTTCTGATCCCGTCCATTTTTGAAACAATCACGAATCCTGCCACCAAATATATATACATAAAATAACAGCGCACTCGCTAACAAATTGTGCAAGATATCTCACTTCAAAATGTGGGCGGGGCCACGCCTATTAGTCTTAACTCGCCCATTTTTGAACTAATCACGCAGACTGCCACCAGATACATATAAACATAATTACAGTACTATCACTACTAAACTGTGCAAGATAGCTCAAATTTGGGTTATATGGGCAGGCCTAAGCCCTTCGGTCTGATGCCGCTCATTTTTTGAACCAATCACCGTAGCCTTCCACCAAAAACATATACACAAATCACAAAAAGATTGTGCGGGATACCTCAATTTCAAAAGGTTGCCTATATGGGCGAGGCCACGCCCATTGAGCCGATCCCGCCCATTTTTGGACCAATCACGTAGACTGTCACCAGATACATATACACAAACTTGCAGAACTCACGCTAATGAATTGTGGAAAATATTTCAATTTCAAAATGTGGCTTATATGGACGGGGCCAGGCCCATTGATCCGATCCCGCCACTTTTTAGAACATTCACGTAGGCTATCATCAGATACATATGCACAAAATTACAGAACTATCGCTAAACAATTGTGTAAGACATCTCAATTTCAAAATTTAGTTTATATGGGCACGGCCACGGCCATTGATCCGATCCCGACCCTTTTTGGACCAATAACGTAGACTACCACCAGACATCACTCTCGCTAAAAATTGTGAAAGATATGTGTCTCAATTTAAAAATTTGGCTTTTATAGGCGGGGCCACGTCCATTGGTCTGATCCCGCCCATTTTTGGGCGAATCGCGTAGACTGTCATCAGATACATGTGCCCAAAACTGCAGCACTCTCGATAATAAATTGTGCAAGATATTTATATTTCAAAATTTGGCTTATATAGACGTGGCCACGCCCATTGGTTCGATGCCGCTCATTTTTGGACCAATCACGTAGACTACGACCAGATATATATACACGAAATTACAGCACTCTCGGTAACAAATTGTTCAATATATCTCAATTTCAAAAGTTGGCTTATATGGGCGGGGCCACGCCCATTGTTCCGATGCCGCCCATTTTTGGACCAATCATCTAGATCGCCAACGGATATATATATACAGAAAATTCCAGGTATCTCGCTAACAAATTGTGCAAGATATCACATTTTTAAAATTTGGCTTATATGGGCGGTGCCACGCCCATTGGTCCGCTCCCGCCAATTTTTGGACCAATCACGTGTACTGTCACCAGATACATATGTACAACATTACAGCACTCTAGCTAACAAATTGTGCAAGATATATCGATTTCAAAATTTGGCTTATATGGGCGGGTCCACGCCCATTGGTCCGATCCCGCCCATTTTTTACCAATTACGTACCAGATACGCACTCCCGCTAGCAAATTGTGCAAGATATCGCAATTTCAAAATTTGGTCCAATCACGTAGACTGTCACCATAACATATACACAAACTTGCAGAACTCTCGCTAATGAATTGTGGAAAATATTTCAATTTCAAAATTTGGCTTATATGGGCGGGGCCACGCCCATTGTTCCGATTCCGCCCATTTTCTTAAAATTCACATAATCTGACACTAACTGCATACACACACAATTTCAGCACTCTAGCTAAAAATTTTTCTCAATACCAAAATTTGACCCATGTGGGCGGGTCCACGCCCACTTGATATATCGAAAATTCAAGTACACTATTTTCAGCACCCCTATACAAGTACATTCTGTGAAAATTTCAAGATGATCGGTCAAGCCGTTAAGACGTCTATACGGAACAAACAAACAAACAAACCCGCAAACAAACCCACAAACAGACACTCTCTTTTATATATGGGGACAAACACGTCAAAAGGCCCACTTTTTTCAATTTTATTCCGATCGCGTCAAAACTTGGTGGGGTGGCAGAAGTACTTTGGGTATGCTATGTGCATAAAATACAGCTTCCTAGCGTGATACGTTATGAAGATACAGGGTGTCAAAGTTGGAAATTTTGACCATTGTATCACCCGACTACGTGGGCCGATTTGAATGAACCGTGGCTTATATGACAGCTATTTAGAAACGCACAAAATAAGCATTGATAATTGTTTGCAAATATTCAATTTTCATATTTTTTCTCGCGACTTATATTTTCCTCTCGATTTTAATTGTGTTCCGCGGATGGGATTCTATATCTCTAAACTACAAAAATTAAGCCCATTCTGTTTACTTTATCAATACAAATTTTTGCAATGGGATGAAAACCACAACAAAAGCGATGGAAATTTTGAATGTCAACCCTACTATTTTGTCATTACTTCTTTCGTATTATAAAGTGAGTTTATTCTAAGATGTGGACCGGAAACACGATTAATAAAATGTAATGGTGGCATTCTATAGCCATATACGCCAAAAAACAACAAAAAAACTTATTTCGAAAAAAGTCGACGTCGCATTTTTTACACAGGCCTACAATATTGCACTGGTCAAATCGAATCATAGTGAGAAGATTTTGGACACGATCTCGAAGGATTTTGATGTTCTTAATCCCAATATAAAATCAAAAATGCAATATATATTCGCGTTTTTGAGATATTGTATTAATTATGTGATAAAAATGCTGATTTTAAGCTTTTTTGAAAACAGAATCGCGACAGACGCACTTTTACCAAAAAAAAAATTGTAGGTTTCTTAAAATAATCGCTTTCCTATTAAAACGAGTATCAAACGAATTAAAAGTTAATTTTATAAAGGGCCAAAATCTTACACCATCTCGTAGATATCATATTTTATTTTTTTTCCAATTGTAGCTATATTATAAATACGATTTCTCCGACTAGGTTTCCCGGGAGATATCTCGGAGATGACTTATGAATATTACAGTTTTTGAATAATCGTATGAATTGGAAAGCGACTATTTTGCGAAACCTGAAATTTTTTTTTGTAAAAGTGCGTCTTTCGCGATTCTGTATTCATAAAAGCGTAAAATCAGCATTTTTATCACATAATTAATACAATATCTCAGAAACGCGAATATATATTGCATTTTTGATTTTATATTCGGATTTAGAACCTCAAAATCCTTCGAGATCGTGTCCGATATCTGCTCGCTAGGATTCGATTTGACCAGTGAAATATTGTACGCCAGTGTAAAAAATCCGGCGTCGACTTTTTTCAGAATAATTTTTTTGTTGGTCTGAAGTATCTAGCTATAGAATGCCACCATTACATTTTTTTAATCGTGTTTCTGGTCCACATCTTAGAGTAAACTCACTTTATAATACGAAAGAAATAATGAAAAAATAGTAGGTTTGACATTAAAAATGTCCACAGCTTTTGTTGTGCTTTTCATCCCATTGCGAAAATTCGTATTGATAAAGTAAACATAATGGGCTTCATTTTTGTAGTTTAAAGATATAGAATCCCATCCGCGGAACACAATTAAAATCGCGGGGAAAACATAAGTCGCGAGAAATAAATATGAAAATTGAATATTTGCAAACAATTATCGATGCACATTTTGTGCGTTTCTAAATAGCTGTCATATAAGCCACGGTTCATTCAAATCGGCCCACGTAGTCGGGACATACAATGGTCAAAATTTCCAACTTTGACACCCTGTATCTTCATAACGTATCACGCTAGGAAGCTGTATTTTAAACACATAGCATACCCAAAGTACTTCTGCAACCCCACCAAGTTTTGGCGCGATCGGAATAAAATTGAAAAAAATGGGCCTTTTGACGTGTTTTTCCCCATATATAGATTTAAAAACAAATTATATTTACACTCTAAAGCTATGCACACACGGCAGTCAGATCTTACATTGTTATCAACTCTGTCAAAGTTCTGCCAATGTACTGATAATGACAGATTGTTAGTGTTTACGCGAGTTCAACAGCTTTCTGTAAGAAACCATCCCTTTGCGTTGGATGCTTTCGCTCTCGAAGCACTCATTTTTATTTATAAGAAAAATGCTCAAGAAGAGCTTCATTCTCTTAATGTTAATATAATTTTAAAAATATGTCTAAGGTCATTTACATACCTTTTGAATTTTGTAGTAAATAGATGAATTAATTTTTGCAGAAAATAAATTAAAATTTGAAATTAATGTATTTTTATACGACCACTAATATACATATATAAATGTTAACAAATATGTTTAATGTCATTTACATACCTTGTGAATTTTGTAGAAAATAGACTAAAATTTTAAATAACTGTATTTGTATACGACCATAAATGTTAAAAAATTTTGTGAATTTTGTAGAAAATATATTAATATTTGAAATACATATATATATATTTGTATACGTCCATAAATATGTATAAATGTTTAAAAAAATATACTTAAACTATAATTCAGGTTTATACGCAGAAAAAATGTCTTAAAATTAAATATTTGCGCCAAAGAAATTAAGAAAATGTACTTAATACTAACGAAATTATCTATATTTTAAGTACGAAATGTACTTATTTGTTTATGATTAGGGGACGTCTTTGGCGCAAATTAAGACAAGATTTTTTCAGTGTATACATACATTGTGAATTTTACAGAAAATATATTAAAATTTGAAATAAATACATTTCAATACGATCATAAATGCGAGTATATATAAATGTTCAAAAATGATATTTATAGTGTAATTCAAGATTATTTACATATCTTGTGAATTTTGTAGAAAATATATATATTAATATTTGAAATATATGTATTTTTATACGTCTAAAATATGTATGTATAAATGTTAAAACAAATGATATTTACACTTTTATTCAAGTACCTTGTGAATTTTACAGAAAATAGATTAAAATTTGAAAAAATGTATTTTTATACGACTATTAATATATATAAATTTGAAAACAAATTATATTTACACTCTAAAGCTATGTACACACGGCAGTCAGATCTTACATTGTTATCAACACTGTCAAAGTTCTGCCAATGTACTGATAATGACAGATTGTTAGTGTTTACGCGAGTTCAACAGCTTTCTGTAAGAAACCATCCCTTTGCGTTGGATGCTTTCGCTCTCGAAGCACTCATTTTTATTTATAAGAAAAATGCTCAAGAAGAGCTTCATTCTCTTAATGTTAATATAATTTTAAAAATATGTCTAAGGTCATTTACATACCTTTTGAATTTTGTAGTAAATAGATGAATTAATTTTTGCAGAAAATAAATTAAAATTTGAAATTAATGTATTTTTATACGACCACTAATATACATATATAAATGTTAACAAATATGTTTAATGTCATTTACATACCTTGTGAATTTTGTAGAAAATAGACTAAAATTTGAAATAACTGTATTTGTATACGACCATAAATGTTAAAAAATTTTGTGAATTTTGTAGAAAATAGATTAATATTTGAAATACATATATATATTTGTATACGTCCATAAACATGTATAAATGTTTAAAAAAATATACTTAAACTATAATTCAGGTTTATACGCAGAAAAAATTTCTTAAAATTAAATATTTGCGCCAAAGAAATTAAGAAAATGTACTTAATACTAACGAAATTATCTATATTTTAAGTACGAAATGTACTTATTTGTTTATGATTAGGGGACGTCTTTGGCGCAAATTAAGACAACATTTTTTCAGTGTATACATACATTGTGAATTTTACAGAAAATATATTAAAATTTGAAATAAATACATTTCAATACGATCATAAATGCGAGTATATATAAATGTTCAAAAATGATATTTATAGTGTAATTCAAGATTATTTACATATCTTGTGAATTTTGTAGAAAATATATATATTAATATTTGAAATATATGTATTTTTATACGTCTAAAATATGTATGTATAAATGTTAAAACAAATGATATTTACACTTTTATTCAAGTACCTTGTGAATTTTACAGAAAATAGATTAAAATTTGAAAAAATGTATTTTTATACGACTATAAATATATATAAATTTAAAAACAAATTATATTTACACTCTAAAGCTATGTACACACGGCAGTCAGATCTTACATTGTTATCAACTCTGTCAAAGTTCTGCCAATGTACTGATAATGACAGATTGTTAGTGTTTACGCGAGTTCAACTGCTTTCTGTAAGAAACCATCCCTTTGCGTTGGATGCTTTCGCTATCGAAGCAGTCATTTTTATTTATAAGAAAAATGCTCAAGAAGAGCTTCATTCTCTTAATGTTAATATAATTTTAAAAATATGTCTAAGGTCATTTACATACCTTTTGAATTTTGTAGTAAATAGATGAATTAATTTTTGCAGAAAATAAATTAAAATTTGAAATTAATGTATTTTTATACGACCATTAATATACATATATAAATGTTAACAAATATGTTAAATGTCATTTACATACCTTGTGAATTTTGTAGAAAATAGACTAAAATTTGAAATAACTGTATTTGTATACGACCATAAATGTTAAAAAATTTTGTGAATTTTGTAGAAAATATATTAATATTTGAAATACATATATATATTTGTATACGTCCATAAATATGTATAAATGTTTAAAAAAATATACTTAAACTATAATTCAGGTTTATACGCAGAAAAAATGTCTTAAAATTAAATATTTGCGCCAAAGAAATTAAGAAAATGTACTTAATACTAACGAAATTATCTATATTTTAAGTACGAAATGTACTTATTTGTTTATGATTAGGGGACGTCTTTGGCGCAAATTAAGACAACATTTTTTCAGTGTATACATACATTGTGAATTTTACAGAAAATAGATTAAAATTTGAAATAAATACATGTCAATACGATCATAAATACGAGTATATATAAATGTTCAAAAATGATGTTTATAGTGTAATTCAAGATTATTTACATATCTTGTGAATTTTGTAGAAAATATATATATTAATATTTGAAATATATGTATTTTTATACGTCTACAATATGTATGTATAAATGTTAAAACAAATGATATTTACACTTTTATTCAAGTACCTTTTGAATTTTACAGAAAATAGATTAAAATTTGAAAAAATGTATTTTTATACGACTATAAATATATATAAATTTAAAAACAAATTATATTTACACTCTTACAGCCGTATTCATAACAAAATCCTAATTATGATTTAAAGTGCACTTTAGTTAACAAACACTTTTGGCCTAATAAACCATTATTAAAAAATCGTATTCATAAACAGCATTTTAACTAATAAACATTTTAATGAATTCGTCAATGTAATGTTGGCAACACCATCTTTTTCAAACACCATTTTCTCTCTTAATGATGCATTAATACGATTATCAATTGTAAGAGTAGTCGAATATATAATGTCTTTTATGGTTTATTTTAAAAACGGCTGTATTAATTAACAAAAATGTATGCTCACTTGTCCAATAAATAAAAAAACAACAACTAAAGATCAAATAAATGACGAATTCAGATAATTTTTTTTATTACATACAAAAAGGTATTCGAAAAACGAATAATATTTAACACATGTTGATTATTTACATATCACTAGTGAATTTTGTACAATTTGCATTTCTTGTGTTGTGGTTTTGCAACAATATAAGTTTATGGTCTTTTGTGAAACAATATAGGAAAAAAGAATGCGAAAATTCATTATTATACCGATTTACAATATGGTGAAAAAGAAGAATGCAAAAATGCATTTTATATACCGATGGACGCAGAATCATTCCCCGAGTCGATTTAGCCATGTCCGTCCGTGTGTGACAATCAAAGTACTGCTCGAAAAAAGGAACAATCCTCACGAAATTTTTGGGATAAGGAGCAGCTTATATTGCACAATGCCTTTAACTCTTCCTAAAAAAATGCGATAAATCGGTCCACGTTTTAATGGTACATTCCGTTTTGACATAAACACGTTCTAGAAGGCACAGTTACGTATTTTATTCTTTTTTCTTATTTTAACCTAAACCATTTCCAGAAAGTATGTTCAAAATATATAAGTCTTATAATATTTTTTCTTTTAATTAAAAAAATCCATAAAAATGTTTTGCAAATACATACGAAGGAAAAGCAAATGTCACTTTAACAAACGCTTAAAGTAGGGTCGAACCAATATTAAAATTCACGCATTTAACAATGTTTTACAAAAGGTGTTTTAGGCTAATAATCGTTTATGAATACAGTTTTAACATATTTTGCTTAACAATAGTTTGTAAAGCTGTTTTAAGTTTTTATGAATACGGCTGTAAAGCTATGTACACATGGCAGTCAGATCTTACATTGTTATCAACTCTGTCAAAGTTCTGCCAATGTACTGATAATGACAGATTGTTAGGGTTGACGCGAGTTCAACAGCTTTCTGTATGGCAACCATCCCTTTGCTTTGGATGCTTTCGCTCTCGAAGCACTCATTTTTATACCCTCACTTTAGTGTGACGAGGGTATATATCATTTGCTACGGAAAAAAGTGTAACACATCGAAGGAGTGATCTAAGACCCTAAGTATGTTCGGAGGAAATCCGTTTTGGGTCATTTTAAGTCGAATGAGCAATGTCCGTCCGTCTGTCTGTCTGTCTGTCTGTCTGTCTGTCTGTCTGCTGGCTGGTGCGCACGATAACTCTCGAAAGGATTAACCGATTGACTTCAAATTTGGTATGTGGTAATATTTTGATCTATCTCCGGATGAGTTCGAAGATGGGCCATATTGGTCTACTCCTTCTGGTACCTCCCACACAAAGGGTTAAAATTTAGTGAAATATTGATTCTTTAATAACTTCTATACTACTTATTCGAATCTTTTGAAAGTCTGCACATAATATTAGTATATTAGTCGCTATTAACTTGAGAAAAATGGGTGAAGTTGGCATGCCCCTTTTGGTACCTCCCACACAAATGGACCATTTTGCATCAAAATTTAACTGCTTATAACTTTAATACAAGTGCATAAAAATGCTTGAAATTTTCTACAGTATAATGTTTTTGTAGCGCCTATAGTCCGGTAAAAAATGGGCATCATTGTACAGCCCCTTTTGGTACCTCCCACACAAATGGACCGTTTCGTTCCAAAGTAAACGGCTTGTAACTTTAATACCAGTGCATACAAATACTTGAAATTTTGTACAGTGTAATGCTGTTATAGTGCCTATAGTCCTGTAAAAAGTAGGCGTTATCACCCCGCCCCTTTTTGTACCTCCCACACAAAATGACCAAATCATACCAAAATTACATAGCTCGTAACTTTAATATACCAGTGCACATAAACGCTTATGGTTCAGCACACCGCAATGTATTTAAGAATGTACTGTTTACCGAAAAATATGTGTATGTATGTGTACCCTTCTGGTACCTCCCACACAAATTGACAGATTTATTGGTGTAATGTAATATATTACATTACTCACAAAGTGAGGGTATACCTTAGTCGGTTTACCCGACTGAAAATTTCTTACTTGTTATTTATAAGAAAACTGCTCAAGAAGAGCTTCATTCTCCAAAGTATTTACTTCTCTCTCACTCTTGAGGAGCATCACCTGTATTTACTTTACTACTGTTTCAACTTCACATTCATTTATGTACCTCAAGTCTTTTAATTCTACTATTTATTAGAGAAGTTCACAAAGAACTGTAACCAAATACATTACTTATTTTTTATGTATTTTGAAACTAACGGACATCATAGTTTTGATAAAAAATAATTTTTAGTTTTTAAGCTAGTTAAAATTTTACATTTGAAGGAGTTGGTCATGTGGACCGCTCCAACTAAGTATAAGTTTTGTTCTCAAAGGAAAAGGTTGCGAAAACCAATCCTAATAAACCCTACTCAACAAGAAAAAGTTGTCCTATTTATTTACAACAAAAAGGCAAGGGCTTGGCGCTACATCTTTGGTAGTTGTAGCTACGCCACCAGTAAACAGCTCCAGTTTGGATACTGGACTTTACATATGGTCCAGTCGAGCCTCCTAATTTGAAGTTAGGTGTAGTCGTTCCAGCGACAAGGGTGGTAGATTTCAATATTCAATATTCTTCGCGAGCGAGAAAAGAAATAAACCAACTGCAATGTTCTCCACGAGTGAGAAAATAACCTCCAGACGGCAAGTACTCCACAGCGGCAGTCATCAAGAAAACAACTCCATCCCGAAGGGCAAGTGGCTTTACAGTGGCATCTTATGTTTGCTTATGTTCCCCAACCTGCTATTTTGGTACGAACAAACGTAACTAGTAAAAGAGAAGAGCACAGCCAAAAACAAAGTGTAAACAAACAGATCGATGAACAGACAAACGTGAAAATTAAACAAAAATAAAAAAGGATAACTAAGCACATGAATTGAAAAAAAAATAAAAAAAACGAAAGATGAAGTGGAAAGTGACACGGCCAAAAAACACATTAAACTACTAAAAAAATAATAAATTTGTTTCTACCCACGAGTGTTTGTGTGCGTGTGCATTTTAGTTTGCCAGTTTAAAAGGCTCTTTGCTACGTGCAACAACAAAAGATAACAACTAAACAACAGTAAAGATATTTCCACAAAGTAATTTCTTTATTTGCTAAAACTAGCAGAAAATCTTGAATCACAGATGAACGTTAGTTATTTGGTGCAGTTATAAAATGTACAGGGTTGCCGTCGATCGAAAAAAAATTCCCACAAACAACACAATCTCCAAACCCCCAAGGCAGAGAAATTAGTGCATTTGTTACATTTATAATTTATATATTTATTTGTGAAAAAATATAAAATAATAGAGAAATCACGTAATAATATAAATTAATTATGAATAGACTACATCAAATTTATTTTTTTTCTGCGGTTTACATTAAAGACGATTGCGCAAATTCCAAAATAACTATTAAGACATTCTTTCCAAAAGAACAACAACAAACTTAAATTTTTTGTTCTCCTTTTCCATATTCTTGGTTGCAAAACTATTTTGGAACAAAAAAAATAAGTTCACCAAGAAGACAAAGAGCCGTTATACCTATATCATATACCATACGAATACGTAAACGGGTACAATTTAATATATAAACAAATAACATTAAAACAAAATAACCTTTTCTCGGACGACGATAAAAAGAACAATTTTAAAATACTTATTCCGAAAATTGGAGCTTTCGGACAACATTTATAAGATACATCGAAATTTAAAATCATACATAACTTTCGAATGGTATCATTCCGTGAGCAATGCAACCCCAACGCTGAAATATTGTCGACGCAGTTACTTCAACTGAAATGTTTAGAATTGGAACAGATGTGGACCCAAATTCTACACAGTTATGAAACCATGGTTTTAGAGGACCCAAGGAAAGAATATGACTTTAGCGACGTTAATTCTCAGATGTTCGAAGAGGCTAGTGATATTTATCAGACGTGTAAAGCTGAAATAATTATAAGATGTTCTACAAAATGTTCTACAAAACCGGTTTCCACACAACAAATTAACAGTTCAATTTTACAAAAAATTAATGAAATTAAAGTTAACAATGGAGATCTTCGTGATGTATCTACATCCCAGCCCCTTCAATTGGAAACTGATATAATTTCTTTTAACAAGCGCAAAATACAAGATTCATCGATGAAGAGTGAACATTTGAAATCACTGTCGGCCAACGAGAAAGAATATTCAACGAGGAGTACAGATAGTTCAAGCTGTTTTTCGTCACCTCTTCATACGAGTTATGAATATCAAGTGGTCCAATCAAAGCTTCTGGAGGAAGAACATAGCACAATAAATAAAACGGTTTACGAGAAACCTGGAAGGCGTACTTTCAGCTGATGATAAACAAATCAAAATCGTGTTAACGTCAATTTCAGATATAAACGAAAAAAATTATACACTTTCCTCTGCATTGAAAAGGTTGAATACTTATTGCGATTTATTAATTATGAAGACGTTATTTAATTTTAATCTCATAAGCGTCTACAATCTGAAAGAACTGCAGAATAATATAACTTTACAACAACATTTTGAAGCACGGTTCAAAATAAACCTTGTGCTGTGTCACGTAAATTTGTTGTTCCCCCACTCCTTTACAAAATGGATCATCAAGAAGACAAACATTGGCACACATCCAAAAGACGTGATAGGTCCAGAATTTGCCAATTTACGACACAATAGGTTACAAGAAATATAAGTAACTCCTCGCCTCAGCAGCAATATTCGTTCACTCAAAATACCACTTAACCGTTTGTGTATATTTCTTTTCTATATTTATTTACAGGCTTTATGGATGTTTGATATGAACGGAACTCATCATCAGTCAGATCCCACCATAAAATTTGACTTACAACACCAATCGTCAACCTGGAGTAATTCGCTGCAACTTTGAGGCGGGAGTATGTTGACACGAGTTCAACAGCTTTCTGTAAGGAAACCATCCCTTTGCTTTGGATACTTCCCCTCTCTCGAAGCACTCATTTTTATTTAATGCTCAAGAAGAGCATCATTATCTTAGTGTATTTATTTCTCTCTCACTCTTGAGGAGCATCTGCTTTATTTACTTTACTACTCCCAGTCAGCATTTGGTGAAAGTATTGATCATATTCGGGTGCCTTTCGACTCTACTGCGTGATTAAAATAAATGCGCACATTTTCTGATCATTAAATAATGTTTTGTCGGGAGAAAAATCATTTACGAGTCCTTTTCGAGTCATTTTTATACCCTCACTTTAGTGTGACGAGGGTATATATCATTTGCTACAGAAAAAAGTGTAACACATCGAAGGAGTGATCTAAGACCCTAAGTATGTTCGGAGGAAATCCGTTTTGGGTCATTTTAAGTCGAATGAGCAATGTCCGTCCGTCTGTCTGTCTGTCTGTCCGTCTGTCTGTCTGTCTGTCTGTGTGTCTGCTGGCTGGTGCGCACGATAACTCTCGAAAGGAGTAACCGATTGACTTCAAATTTGGTATGTGGTAATATTTTTTTCTATCTCCGGCTAAGTTCGAAGATGGGTCATATTGGTCCACTCCTTCTAGTACCTCCCCCACAAAGGGTTAAAATGTTGTGAAATATAGATTCTTTAATAACTACTATACTACTTATTCGAATCTTCTGAAATTCCACACATAGTATTAGTTTATTAGTCGCTATTAACTCGAGAAAAATGGGAGAAGTTGCCACGTCCCTTTAGGTACCTCCCACACAAATGCACCGTTTTGCACCAAAAATTAACAGCTTATAACATTAATAACGGTCTATAAAAATACTTGAAATTTTGCGCAGTGTTATTCTTTTGTATTGCCTACAGTCCAGAGAAAAATGGGCGTTGTTGCCACGCCCCTTTTAGTACCTCCCACACAAAGGTACCATTTTGCATCAAAAGTTAACAGCTTATAACATTAATACAAGTGTATATTAATACTTGAAATTTTGTACAGTGTAATGTTTTTATAGTGTCTATAGTACTCTGAAAAATGGGCGTTATCGCCACGCCCCTTTTTGTACCTTCCACACTAAATTGCCAAATCATACCACAATTTAATATCTCGTAACGTTTATACCAGTGCACATAAACGCTTATAATTCGGCGCAGTGCAATGAATTTAAAGTATCTACTGTTCAGCGAAAAATACGTGTATTTGTTAAACCCCTTCTGGTAGCTCCCACACAAATTGACAGAATAATTCGTGTAATATTCAATATTACATTACTCACAAAGTGAGGGTATGCCTTAGTCGGTTTACCCGACTGAAACTTTCTTACTTGTTAATTCGTATTTTCAACCATCTGCGAGTCTTTTCTGAGTAATTTTTAAGCCGTATTTATAATTATTTGCGCTTATTAATATTAAAATAAATTTATTACATCAAAAAAAATAAAATAAAGAAACTAAACAAAAAAGATTTTATCTATTGTTTGGGCAGTCATTGCTTTTTTAATGAAATTAACTCAAGTTGTAAAAATGTAATTCACTAATCGTAGAACTTCTAACCATGATACGACTGATAAAAATAAACACAAATTCACAATGTCCAACTATTGGATTATTGCTTCAATAAGAAAGCAAATTGTCCCGTCATAAACAAAAGCACCTCCATAACAAGGACATTCTACCACCCATGTGCGCGAATTATCATTGCAAAATAATGATCAAAACAATCACATTTCAAACATCTGAATGATCTCTTTGTGATTTAAGTATATTTTGTTATTGTATTTTCAATAAAGCCCTTCTGTCTTTTTGAAGCACACAAGTCTTTTTCAAGCATACAAGTGATTAATCACTTTATGGTCATCAAAAGTACTCGAATGATTTTTGTAAACTGATATTCCAATTGGTGGGTGGGCTGCTTCAACTTTATTTATTAGAAAACTTCACTAAGAACTGTAACCAAACACATTATTTATTTTTTATGTACTAAAGCTGATTACAGACGATTGCCAGATCGGCAAACGTTATCAACCCTGCTAAAGTGCTGCAAATATACGGACAATGACAGATTGTTAGGCAAAGGTGAATTGTCAGTTCAGACGATTGCAAGAAAACATTACAATTTTATATATTTACAATATATGTTGTAAATATTTATATGCAGGATTGCCAATATGATACATTATAGACAGTGTTGCAAATAAAATGTTTTTCTGGCAATAGCGCCGTTGTCACATGCAAAAACTTCGCACATATAACAATCTGCAAATTATCTCGCAATGACATTTCTGCTAACGTTGCAAAACAAAAATTGTGTGTTCACACGGTTGTAAATTCACAGGGTTGCATTTTCCGCCATTTTTTTGGCAACGTTGTCCGATCTGCAAATCGTGTGTACTTACCTTAACGGACATCATAGTTTTGATAAAATAGGATTTTTAGTTTTTAAGATAGTTAAGGTTTTACGTTTTGGGTCATTTTAAGTAGAATGAACAATTTCCGTCCGTCCGTCTGTCTGCTGGCTGGTGCGCACAATAACTCTCGAAAGGAGTAACCGATTGACTTCAAATTTGGTATGTGGTAATATTTTTTCTCGACCATATTGGTCCACTCTTTCTAGTACCTCCCCCCCCCAAAGGGTTAACATTTAGTGAAATATTGATTATTTAATAACTTCTATACTACTAATTTGAATCCTCTGAAATTCTACACATAGGATTAGTTTATTAGTCACTATTACTTCGAGAAAAATGGGCGAAGTTGCCGCTCCCTTTTTGGTACATCCACACACATCGACAATTTTGAACCAAAAGTTAATAGCTTATAACTTTATTACCAGTGTATACAAAGACTTGAAATTTTGTGCAGTGTAATATTAAACTATTACACTGTACAAAATTTCAAGTTTACCTACAATAGAGTGAAAAGTGGGCAGCATTGGCACGCCCCTTTTGGTACCTCCCACACAAATGGACCTTTTTGTACCAAAAGTTACCAGCTTATAACTGTAATACCAGTACATACAAATACTTGAAATTTTGTACAGTGCAATGCTTTTATATTACCTAGAGTCTACAGAAAAGTGGCCGTAATTGGCACGCCCCTTTTGGTACCTCCCACACAAATATACCATTTTACACCAAAAGTTAACAGCTTATATCTTTAATACCAGTGCATATAAATACTTGAAATTTTGTACAAGGGTAATGCTTTTATAGTACCTAGAATCCAGAGAAAAGTTTTGGGACGCCCCTTTTGGTACCTCCCACACATAGACCATTTTACACCAAAGGTTAACAGCTTATAACTTTAATACCAGTACCTACTTTAAAGTTATTAAATGCATTTTAAATTGATACTAATTTAATTAAAAAAACATAAATAGATTTACTAATATTTTTTTGAGACTCAAGGTGAGGGGATTCATTAGTCGGTTTACCCGACTGAACTTTCTTACTTGTTTTATATTTTTTGCTTACAGAATTTTAAGATTTGATCACCGTGTATATATAGCTTCATGCAGAATTATTTACATCAGTCTCGTGCGCATTGGGGGTTGGTTTTGGTGGTTTACTAGATAGGAAAATGCAACTTCTTATCTAGTAAAATACCTCAGTATTTTTTCGCTTTCAGAGTAGGGAATTTCAATTCCCCCCAAGGAGACTGGTGTAAATCGTGGTACCTTATTTCTCCTGGTGAAAAGAACTAGTTCCGTCTTGGTCGAGTTAACACCAAGACCATTACCGGAAGCCCATCTTGAGGTTGTATGACGGGTCTGCTGTAGGATGTTTCCGAGAGTATCCTGAAACTTCCCTCTAACAGATATTGTCACGTCATCTGCATAGGCAACAACTCTGACACCCATAATCTCCAGAGAAAGTAAAATACTGTTCATGGAGAGATTACATAGCAGAGGAGAGAGAACACCCCCTTGGGGCGTTCCCCTGCTGACAAATCTATGGAGGTCAGTTGACCCTAAACTAGCTGTAATGCGTCTCTTAATTAGAAGGTTATGAAAGAACCAACGTCAACCCTCAAGGTTTTTAAAGCCGTAATTATAGCGGCTGGATTTTTGTTATTAAATGCTCCCTCTATATCTAAGAAAGCTAGCTATATTTCTAAGCTGAGAAGGGGTCCTTCAATAAAGCTGACTAGATCATGCAGGGCGGTTTCGGTGGACTTGTCCTTGCTAGGCTTGCTTGTAGGCTTGCTGTTGAGTGGACAGTAGCCTGTGATCAATTGTAGTCCTATGGTAGCTTTCTATTAATCTCCAGAGTTTTAAGGAGAAAATTGGTCGGAAATCGTTAGGTTTAGTATGCTTTCCCGATTTGGGATGAAAACAACCTTTCTCTCTGAGCCAGGGACTAATTGTATCAGCCACTGACTGTAGCTCCGCCGGCGAGACTTTGTCCGGTCCTGGCGATTTAAAAGGTTCAAAGTGTTGGATAGCCCAAAGAATTCTAGAGTCGGTTACAATCTCGTTGGCAACCTCTGATGGCTGTACTTCAAGAGAATCCCCAAATGAAGTATTCAATGTTGGCCGGGAAATGTGTATCCAGGTGCACTTCCAGCTATTCCTCACTAGACGTAGTCCAGGAACTATCACCTTTCTTGATGTACCCAATAGTACATACAAGGTGTTGAGGCTAACCTTAACCTCGTAACCTTTTCAGCCGACGCAATCCACACTACAAAAGAAGTGTCAGGCAAAATATTCATTTAGTGTTGTCATTTTGGTAGAAAAAAGTCATTGGAAATTTGACAGAATTCCACGGCATCAACTTTGCAACGATAATTTTGTCGGGCTGCAATCCTATGTTTCTTGTTTGAAATGTCTTGTTCTTCACAAAATATTTTAACAGACGACTAAAATGGAGAGTATAATTTTCGCGCATGTCCATCAATTCGTTTTTCGTATTTTCAGCCAGATGGGCGGCTTCAGCAAATCTTGATTTTCACTTTGAAGAACGCGACTTAATGATAATGCCAAGCAGTGAACTGAATGAACTACATGGACCGAAACTTATACAACGTTTTTATAGCCAGCAATAACTGAAATGCAGATGTTGTAGTTTTCTGATCAGTCCAGATCGAATGCATTATTCCAAAGCCTCGTTAATCGCTACTTCTACATGAAGACATATTTCAACAGACTCATGTTGTTCTGCCCATCGAGTTCGCAATATCACTTAATTTTTGTTTTTTATCATCACCGAAATTCCTGTTATTAGAAACTGCTTCTTGGAGAGCTATTTGAGAGGTATATGGTTTGGATAGTGCCGAGACAATTTCGAACTGAGACTATTTTGCGTGCGTAACTTAAGCTATGTACAGACAATTGTCAGATCGGCCAACGCTAGCAACCCTTTTAAAAAGCTGCCAATGTACGGACAATGGCAGATTTTTAGGCAAAGGCGAATTGACAGTTCGGGCGATTGCAAAAAAACCTTAAAATTTCATTTATTTGCAATATATTATGTAAATATTTATATGCAGGATTGCCAATAAAATTTTAATTCCAAACGTTTATTGTGTCACATCAAACACAATTTGTTCATTTCTACATCATTTGCTTAATATTACGCGAGCATTGTCAAATATTAAAGACATCTTGTTCAAAATTATGACAATTGTTCTTAATCTTACACGAAAAATGCAGTAATGCAAACAACACCAAGACACACTCATTCTCAGTAAACAAAGCTTGCAGTGAAGTCATACAAACACTAAATATAGCAAATAGTAAGCAACAAGCAGTAAAGAAATTATAATAAACTAGCTTACCCGGTGCGCTTCGCAGCCCCCATCTTTTATCTATTTTCTGTTTAGGGTACTGTAAAATAGCTATACCTCTTTCTTTAATGATTATTACATATGGTGAAAAATGAAGAAGATTTGATTACTTTTATATATAAAATACGAACCCTCGTTTCATTTCTAGTTTATGTTCCAAGAGTTACCCTGACATCATGGTACAATATTTAACCCTTTTCCCACAGTACCTCTGGACGTTGAAAAACAATTTTTTTGGTTCATACGATAGCAACTTTCCCCTTGTTTATGTTCCAATACCTACATTCACACCCTGGTACAATATAAAACCATGTTTGTCCCACTGTGTCTATAAAGGTACGAATTTAAAAATCTAAAGTAAATAGCTCCATTGTACCACATTTAAACTTTAGTGTGTCATAATGAACCACTTTGCACGATTGTACAATATTTGAAAATGATAATTGATATTTCAAAATCCAAATTCGCAAGCTTAGGCCGTATTTTAACATTTTTGTCCCCTATCCGTGCCATTTATTTAACTTTTTCCCCACGGTTTAAGTAGAAGAACCTATTTGGAAAAAACAATTTCTTAGCTTTGGTTAATGCTGTAAGAGCTACCTTTGCACTCAGGGACCACATTCAACACCTTTTGCACCACTGTTCCATATTAAACACTTTTTTATTACACTGTGCTTCTAAAGTGCGAATTTTTATACATATCTGGGACTATTTTGTTCCCTTTTTTCCCCCACTTACCACATTTAACCATTTTACCGTATTTAACTTTTTTGCTTCACCGTACCACATTTAACCCTTTTTGCTCCACTAAACCATTTTTAACACATATTGTTACACGTTACCATATTTTACTTTTTTGTGCCCACTGTAACCGTTTTTGTCATACTGTACCATATTTAACCATTTGTGTCCCACTGTACCATATTTAACCAATTTTGTCCCACGTTACCATATTCAACTAATTGTGCCCCACTGTACTATAGTTAACCCTTCTTGCCCCACTGTGTCATATTAAACCCTTTGTTTCACTGTACCATGTTTAACAGTATTTGCCCGACAGTACCATATTTAACCCTCTTTGCTCCACTGTACAATATTTAACACAGTTATGCCCCACTGTACTACATAGTTACCCATTTTTGTCACACTGGACCATATTTAACCCTTTTTGCCCCACTTTATCATAGTAAATACATTTTTGCCCCACTGTTCAATATTTAACGCTTTTTGCCCATTGTACCATTTTTAACCCATTTGTCTCACTTTACCATATACATATAACTATTTTTACCCCACTGTACCATAGTAAACCCTTTTTGCACAACTGTGCCCCATTCAACTCTTTATCTCACTGTACAAAATTTTTACCCACTGTACCAAATTTAACAAATTTTTGTCTCACTGTACCGTACTCGTATTTAAAATGTGTCTCCACGCTAGCATACTTAAACCTTTTTCCCCGACTGTAACATATTTAATCATATTTTCTCCACTCCACTATTTAACCGTTTTTGACCACAGTGCTTCTAAAACCATGTGAACTCTTCATATCTCATGTTTAAGTTCCAATTTTGGCAGATTGTTCCCTTTTTTCCCCATGCTCCATAATTAACCCGTCGTGTCCCACTGTGCCTCTTAAAGTTAGAATTACTAAAAATCACTTCCAATCTCTAGTTTATGTTCCAAAAGTTACCCTGGAACCATTGGTCCATGTTTGACATTTTTAAGCCACTGTACTATATTTTACACTTTTTCCCCACTGTGCCCCGAAAACTACGAATACAAAAAAAAAACGTAATACCCCGATCAGTTGTCATAAAGACACTCGCTTCAATTTTCACCATTCTAATATTAGGCTTTAAATATGGCGGTAGTGCCATATTTATACCTAAATGTCCCACTGTGCATCTACATTTTTAAAAAAATCACTTCTTGTTCTTGTTTACGTCCCAAGAGCTACTCTCACACCAAATTTCACGATTCTAGGTATTGCCATTTGGATTTGGCTGTTGTACCACATTTTCCACTTTTTACCCCACTGTGTACGTAAATGTTCGAATTTCGAAAAATCCTGTCAATTTCAGAGTCTACCTCATAAGGGGCTACCATCACACAATATTTCACGATTCTAGCTCTTGCCATTTGGATTTGGCTAATGTACCACATTTATCACTTTTTACCCCACTGTGTGCGTAAATGTTCGAATTTCGAAAAATCCTGCCAATTTCTGAGTCTACCTCCTAAGGGCTACCCTCATACCAAATTTCAAGATTCTAGCTCATTGCGTTTAGATTTGGCGGTGGTACCATATTTATCCCTTTTTGCCCCATTGTGCGGCTAATAGTACGAATTTCGAAAAATCCCGCCTTATTGCTCGTCTACGTCCCAAGGACTACCCTCCCACCAAATTTCATGATTCTAGCTTCAGCCGTTTGGCCTGGGCGATGATCAGTCAGTCAATCAGTCAGTCAGTCAGTCAGCCAGTCACGCAACAATTTTATATATATAGATAAATAAATCACTACTTTGCTATCAAAGACAATCTTAGATTTAAACAAGATGTTAGTTTTATGTGTCTACAGCCAACGTGTTTAAAAATGATTTTCAATTATTATTTATATAGAAGCATCAATAGTATCAGAAATTACTTAAGTTAATTAATTAATTAAATAAAGATGTAAAATTATATTAATATATTTTTGATTTGTAGCTATATTATTAGGCCTTCACAGATCCACATAAGTCTTGAGTGTGATGGTTAGGCGCAGTGAAATAACCCCCAAGTGAAATAACACCCAAGCCGAAAATGAAATAACACCCAAAAAAAATATTGAAAATTGGGTTTGGGTGAAATTTCATTAACTTTGGGTTTCATTTCATTTTTTCAAGTTTTTTTAAATTTTTGTTACTAAGACCAAAATGAAATAAAACCCAAAATAAAATGAATTTGGGATTTATTTCATTCACTTTGGGTTTTGGGGATTTTTTCATTGTTTGTGATTTATTTCATTTTCATCGAAATCTAATTTTCCTTGCGTCGTATTTCATTTTATTTGGGGATTATTTCATTGACATTCAAAATGAATTTTAGGAAAGTTTTTAATAATAAAATTGTTAGATATCGCTTCCTTGTCGTTAGGCGGTTAGAATCGAATGAACATATTGAACAGGGTAATTTTAGGGTGGGCCTTGAGAGTAGTAATCAGTTCTTAATAGTGATTCAGAGAAGAAAAATTTAAAAATTTTAAATTATAACAAATAGGAAAATTTAAGTTTTAGGGTCATGGATAACAGATTACAGAAAACATACCAGATAGTACGATTGCATTATAGCATGAAATTAATAAGCTTTAAATGTTTGGAAATGGTAAGTAAAATAAGATTTGCGACTATTTTGCTAGAGAGCCGATCAGTAACGGAACTGATTGGGTTTGTTCCCTTTTAACAATTTACGAATGAATACTGCTGTAAGAGAAAAATTGAAGAAAAGATAAAGCAAGTGAAACAGAGAGACAAAAATCGCGGCGATTTTTTGGCATATTTGTCGTCTGCTTTACTATTTCTTCATGTCAGAAAATTTTATCGAAATATGTTGGAAGAGAAAACACGAATAGGAATTAATGGAGACGAAAAATAGGTAAAAAATCGCCGCGATTTTTAGCCTATTTTTCGTCTCCATTAATTCCTATTCATGTTTTCTCTTCCAACATATTTTACACACGAAGTTTCAGTTCTCTTCCAACAGTTTTTGAACATGAAGAAATAGTAATGCAGACGAAAAATTGGTTAAAAAATCGCCGCGATTTTTTTACCTATTTTTCGTCTGCATTACTATTTCTTCATGTTCAAAAACTGTTGGAAGAGAACTGAAATTCATATGTGAAATAGTTTGGAAGAGAATTCTCTTTCAAAAGTTTTCATGAATTCTCATGTATTATATTCCAGAAGTTTTCAAACGTCAAGAAATAGTAATGCATTACAAAAAATAGTTCTGAAACATTATTTTTTTTAATTTTTCGTCAGGATTGCTATTTTCTTATGTTTTCTGTTCCAACATTCAGTTGCAAAGCATAAAAACCATTGCAAAGCAGTTACAACGATGTTTCTACGTCCATTAATAAATATCAATTTGCAATTTGCTCTTTGCAGGTATTCCCATTAGTTTTTATTCTAATTTGTTTCGTCGGCCTATTGGGCATTCCATACAAGCGTTTCTGTAAATACTACAAACAGTTATTGGGAAAAATTATGTATATTACACAAAAAAATATTTGTCTAGACGAATAAATTTAATTTGGAGTTTATTTCATTTGTTTGGGGTTTTTTTCATTGGGGGTTATTTCACTTTTTTTGGGGGAATTATTTTTTTTTTAATTTAACTAATATTTTTTGGGGGTTGTTTCATTTATTATTTGGTTATTTTTTCATTTAATTTGGATTTTATTTCTCATTTAATCTTTGGGCGTTATTTCATTTCATTTGGGTCATATTTCGTTGGGGGTTATTTCATTTTCGGCTTGGGTGTTATTTCACTTGGGGGTTATTTCGTGGCGCCTGATGGTTAACAGATTTGTTGTGATATGGTTTTTCAATATTATTTAAAATCGAACAGTAGTGTGGTGCTGATGGAGAATGACGAATGGACAGAAAGAAACATGCCATCCCGTTCTTTATGCATTGGGACCGTGGAAACTAGTTACAATGCCAAGTGGAGCTCTGTTAACACACATAGACTGCCGAATCGGCCAAGCAGTTGTTTAAATATTTCCAAGTTCCATGACAAAACGTCCTTCAGATATCCTAAGTCTGCTCTCATACCATTAAGAAAACGTTCCAAACGCTTTTGCTAAAAAACAGAATTAGGTAAATCAGAACAAAACATAAATCTAATGGATGAAAAGGGGTAAGAGGTGGATGCCACACATTTTCAAATTTGCAAAATAAGGACCAGGCTAATACACAAATTCTGTATAAAAAAGTATTAAAAAAATATTTTTATTTAATTTCAGAGCGTGATATTGAGCAGAAAAAGGAGATAACATTCATTTCCGTTGAAAAGTTTTTGTGGCTCATTTTGTTGAAAAAATGACAATTGTTTATATTAATTAACCGTAATGAATTATTTTTACGCTTTTAATACAATGTTTTACTGTCAGCTCTCACAGTCCATGGAGTTTTTGGTTCGATTTTTTAATAAACATTATCCAAACACGCCAAAAAATGTAAACAGTTTACGAGAGCTAATTATTTCATTTCACTACTAATAAAATCTTAGCATTACACCTTATACTGAATATTATAATTATTTGTATTGTGGTACTGTACGAGTGTATTGTGTATTTAATACACAAATTTGTCTTATTACATATTCAATTATTTATTTTTTTACTATACATATCATTATGAATTTTATAATAAAATATTCTTTTTCTAATACTATAACATTCTTCTTCAGTTTTAGGCAGTAACTGGAATAGCTGTGAACATTTATGTATGTACATATAGTTCAGATTTAGAAATAAAATCAATTTTGCTTGCTATATAACTTATTAAGAAAAGCAAGCACAGTCGATTTATACTTTTAAATTTTAAAATATGTATTTTACAATTTTGTTTTCAGAACAAAATTATCCTTAGAATTTTAAATAATGCACCCAATGTGCAAATTTAAAACTGGACATTCAAAAGGTACAATTAATTTAAATTTATACATTTAATAGGCATGTTTTCTTTACAAGCTAGCACTTTTAGTTTAGCACTTTGCAACGAAAACAACTGACTTCCACTAACTGGCACATAAGCAATAAGTGGCGGATTTTCACTATCTGGTAGCAATGGTGTCATGAGTTGCGAAGAAAGAACGGTGCGAAACAGACAAAAAAATCGTGAAAAGTATTTATAAAACATATATTTAGGTTAGGTTAGGTTAGGTTGAGAAGAGGAGGCGGTGAAATTCCACCTCATGTCCTTGGACATACACGTAAGCCAGTATTCGGCCTGTTGTGCGCTCTAATTGTTATTATTTAGAAAGGTCGGTAAGCTATTTTAGGAACTCTGTACTGTCGACATAGTCCTTAATTTTCTTCCAGTCTACGCCCCTTAGTTGGGTCAAGTCTGGTATAGCATCATTTCCTAAGAAACGTGATCTATTGTTGGCGAACGCTGGGCAGTGGCAGAGGAAATGCTCCAACGTTTCATCATCCTCCCCGCATGCCCTACATATGCTGTCATCTACAACTCCTATCCTATGTAGGTGTGCTTGTAAGCATGTGTGTCCTGTAAGGACGCCCATGATCTTACTAATTTCTACCTTGCTCAATCTCAGTAAGGTCTTGGCCTTGTCCTCGTTTGGGTCACCCCACAAGACCTTCGTTGTCTTCCCAACGTTTTCACTATTCCATAGCGTGATATGGGCGTTCTTCGCCCATATTTGTAGTTCAGAACGCATAACTCTGAAGGGTTTTGCGTTCTCTAATGTTGTTGTTTGCAAGTCTCTGGCTCTAGATGCCAAGGCGTTTACTTTCTCGTTACCCCTTACTCCGCAATGGCCAGGCACCCATATGATGCATATAGTGCCGTATTCGGAGTAGGCGTTAATCGCCATTTTACAATCTAAAACGGTCCTCGACCTCACCGTTCTAGACGTTATCGCCCTAATAGCCATTTGGCTATCTGTGAAAATATTCACTTTTGTTGGTCTTGTGTTAGTCCCAAGCCAGCTCACACATTCTGTAATTGCTCGGACTTCCGCCTGCAGGACTGTGTTATGGTCTGGCAGACGGAATAAGAGTTCGGTTTCCGGTTCTTCGATGTAAAGTCCTAGCCCCGTTCTCTCCCCTAGTTTCGATCCATCTGTATAACAGCAATTTCCAGATGTTGTCTGTACTACGGTTCCATCAATCCAGGATTGTCTGTCTGGTATCATGGTCTCACACTCAGCAACCATTGATCTTTCAGGTATTCTGTCGGATACTGATGATATGTCAGTTAAAACCACCGTCACTACCTCAGCTATCTTTTGATGATATGACACGTGATCGCTTTCGATCCATTCGCCCATCACTTTGAGCCTCGTCGCCGTGAGGGCAGCTTCATATCTAATCTGTATTTCTATTGGTTGGATATTCAAGATCGTCTCCAATGCCCTACTGGATGTGGTCCTCATTGTCCCGCTTATGCCGAGACAACACATTCGTTGGACCTTTTGTAATATCATTATGTTGCACTTATTCTTCATTGATGTCCACCACACTACTGATGCGTAAGTCAAAATAGGTCTGATTACGCTCTTGTAGAGCCATTGTGTCATACTTGGATTAAGCCCCCATTTTGAGCTAATGACTCTTCTACATAGTGCCCAGCATATGTGAGCTTTGTTTGCTCGTTCTTCAATGTGGCACTTCCAATTTAGTTTCCTGTCCAGGATAACTCCTAAGTATTTAACCCTGTTGGAAACTGGAATTGTTTTGTTTAGGAAATGCGGGTCATCATACTGACCAATCTTCGTTTTCCTTGTGAATAGACATATCTCTGTCTTTTCTGGGTTTACATTTAGGCCTCTCGGTCGAGCCCAGTCATATGCAATTTTTAGAGCCGTTTCGGCCCTTCTACAAAGTTGATTAGGATTCTTCCCCCTCAGAAGTATTATAACGTCATCTGCGTAACAGACTGGTTTAAGTCCTTCATCCGTTAGTATCCTTAGGAGACTATTTATAGTAGTGACCCACAGGAGTGGTGATAAAATACCGCCCTGTGGTGTTCCCTGTGCTACTCTGTCTCTTATTTTTATGTCGTGGGACCCACAATTTATCCATCTATTCCTTAGCATGTGGATTATCCAGTCTCGGAGAGCCCGGTCCACCTGAAACTGTCTAAGGATTGGATGAGTGTGTCGGTCCGTACATTATTGAACGCCCCTTCAATGTCTATACATACCGCAAGTGTATACATCTTTCCATTGAAGGATTCTTCTATGTTGTGTACTACATCGTGTAGGGCGGTATCCACCGATCGCCCTTTAACATAGGCATGTTGTCTAAATTTTAGCATTTCGCCTGGTATCTTACTTTTAATCATGGTATCCACTATACGCTCCATGGTTTTGAGTAAGAACGATGTTAGGCTTATTGGTCTATAAGCCTTAGGTGTTGCATAACTTGCCTTGCCGGGTTTAGGTATGAA
Organism: Eudasyphora cyanicolor; assembly: GCA_963930755.1. Lineage (NCBI taxonomy): Eukaryota > Metazoa > Arthropoda > Insecta > Diptera > Muscidae > Eudasyphora > Eudasyphora cyanicolor. The sequence goes on from OZ005735.1 coordinate 230,461,790, forward strand.
AACTACCCTTGCCTCCTGCCAGGCTTTCGGTGTGTATGCGAATGTTAGACATGCTGTGAAAATGGCGGCTAGATGAGTTGATATGTAATCCACCTCCATCTGTAGTAGTGCCGGAAATATTCCATCAGGTCCTGGTGCCTTAAATGGTGAAAAGCTTCTTACGGCTTCTTTGACCATATGGTCTGTAATGATATGACTTAGTTGTTCCTCATTTTCACTGTAGTTCGGTATCTCAGTCTGGCCCGTCGTACCTTGCGGAAAATGGGTGTTCATCAAAAGTCTTACCATCTCTTCGGTTGAGTCCACTCTTCTGCCCATATCGTCTACCATTGTTTCGGTTTGGGTATGGGTTTTTGAGAGGAACTTTTTAATTTTAGAAACATCGTTAACGCTATCGACCTGTTCGCAGAATAGCTTCCAGGAGTTTCGTTTTGCTGTTCTTGTGATTTTGTTATATTCTCTGAGTCTTCTATGGTAGTCGTCCCAGTATACTGGAGATTTTTTACGGCGTGCCCTATTGTAAAGTCTACGGACCTCTTTCCCAATGTTGCGAATCTCCCCGGTCATCCAAGGCTTCTCTTGGGCTGATTTCCTTTCTCGAAGCGGACAGCTGTCTTCGAGAGACCTTACTAATATATCCGTAATGTAGTCAACATTAGTGTCAATATCCTCAACTCTTAGGCACTCGAAAAGTCCATGCCCTAGTCTTTCTCTAATTAGCTTCCCGAATTTTGTCCATTTAGTTTTGGCCTTATTTCTGAAACTTATTGGGTTCGGCGGTGGCCGTGCTATCTACAAATCTATGTTCAATTGTTTACACTCGTTTTGCAAATATTAAAATAATTTCCCATTTTTGTTCTTCTTCTTCCCGTTAATTCACAATAATTGATAAAATCTCTCCAAAAATGGGATGCCATATTGCTAAATATAGGGTGCCCAATCTGGCAACATCATACTCGATTAAGACATGAACACAAGCACCAAACTTCATCGGGAACTAATAGTGCTTAAAAGTGCTTAGCTCCCCATACAAATTAAGCACTTATGGTGTAACGAAAACTCGCCTAATGATTTAGCATTAATCATTTAATGTTTAAATGTTACATATTATGTACCGGAATAATCAGCAGCAAAATGTTTAATATTATACTAAAATTTTGATTTTTTGTTAAATTTATTTATATGTTTAATTGTACACATCTGATGTTCAAACTATTTGTTTAAATTTAGACATAAAAGATTTAATTCTATTGTGTCTCTGTTGAACGCAACGTTCAACTTACGTTGACCAAACCTACGTTCCCTACGTTCCAGTATTTACGGTCGACTATACCTACAATATATTTAATAGTGTCATCTCTGTCACACTTTTTATAGCTTTCTTTTTTTTTTTCTCCCGCTTGAAGCGGTGTTGTTTTTTTGTTACCTTTTGTTTTTTAGTTTTTACTCTTAGTAGTAGTATACTCCCCAATAAATGATGTCGTCTTGGCATTAGCTTTAAACATTGAAACAGTTTTTGTGTTTTTACTGCTAAAAGGCCAATAGAAACGGATTTCGAAAATCCAACCTACTAAGTTAAACCCCAGTTCTTGGTTCCCAACCTGGAAATAATCATTGGTCCTTCGAAAAAATCCTACGGATTGGGATAGGAAAGATAGCCAGTAAACGAAGACCTTTTTCCTCCTGATCAAGAAAAATTATTTTTCATTTACAACAAATCATCATCGAAAAATAAGTTGTTTCCCCCTGAAAACATCACACAACAAAAGCTCATACGGCGCCTGGTCAAACATCAACATCTTGTAGCAGCGAAATCATCATATCCACAAACAAACATCATAACGAAATCCCAACAAGACAACAAGTAATAGGATGAAACAGGTGGGTGCGATGATATATCAGCATTTATTACAAAAAAAAAACGATCAATTTATATAAAACAGTAAAAAATAATAAATAAAAATTAATATGCACATAAAACTATATAAAAATCTATAAATTCTCATATTAGAACAATGACATAACCTAAAAAGTGCATAATCAGTACATAAAACCAGTTGCTGTATTATATACTAATAAATACATATAAATACAAGCATATATCAAAATACATAACATAACTCACGTTACGAACATCACCAATCACGTGCAGTCAGTTTCGATTACGTTACGTACATAACTAATTACCACAATAACAACACCGAATACCAGGTACTCGGGTACTGAATATTGGCAAAGTTGCAAAAAATACACCACTGATATCAAATAGACATAAAACTCGATCGGTGCGGACATTAAAAGCGAACTTAAAAAGTAAAGTGAAATAATAAATAAAAGAAAATATTGCTGTCTAAAAGAGTGAAAATAAATTAAAAAAACCAGTAAGGAAAGGCAGAAAGTCGGGCGGGGCCGACTATATAATACCCTACACCTCCATAACAATGCTATAAGGGTCATTGCCACAATAATTTGGAATAATTGGTAAATGGGTAGAAACATATTATCTAATTCTGAAACGATAATCGCTAAATTAAGAAATATCCGTTCCTAAAATGAGAAACATCTTTCTGGAAAATTTTAATGATCGGAAGTAAAATACAACTTCTAAATCCGAACCGATTTTCTCCGAATTTGGCAGTATTCCTTCATGTAATAAGAAACCTCTTTCTGCCGAATTTTGCACCGATCGGATATAAAATACAGTTTTTACAGCGCTTACATGTCAAATCGGGGGTAACATATATATGGGGGGTATATCTAAATCTGAACCGATTTTCTCCGAATTTAGCAGTATTCCTTCATGTAATAAGAAACCTCTCTTTGCCGAATTTCGCACTGATCGGATATAAAATAACATTTTTACAGCGCTTACATGTCAAATCGGGGGTAACGTATATATGGGGGCTGTATCTAAATCTGAACCGATTTCTTCCAAATTTAACAGTGTTCATTCATATAATAAGAAACCTCTCCTTGCCGAATTTCGCACTGATCGGATATAAAATAACATTTTTACAGCGCTTACATGTCAAATCGGGGGTAACGTATATATGGGGGCTATATCTAAATCTGAACCGATTTCTTCCAAATTTAACAGTGTTCATTCATATAATAAGAAACCTCTCCTTGCCGAATTTCGCACTGATCGGATATAAAATAACATTTTTACAGCGCTTACATGTCAAATCGGGGGTAACGTATATATGGGGGCTATATCTAAATCTGAACCGATTTCTTCCAAATGTAACAGAGTTCATTCATGTAATAAGAAACCTTTTCCTGCCGAATTTCATACTGATCGGATATAAAATAAAGTTTTTACAGCGCTTACATGTCAAATCGGGGCTAACATATATATGGGGGCTATATCTAAATCTGAACCGATTTTAACCAAATTCAATAGGGATCGTCCTTGGGCCAAAAAAAAGATATGTGTAAAGTTTCGTCGAGATCGGACCATAATTGCGACCTGTACTTTGATTACAAGAATACATGCACAGACGGACAGACAGACAGACAGACGGACAGACAGACGGACAGACAGACGGACATAGCTAAATCGACTCAGAAAGTGATTCTAAGTCGATCAGTATAATAAACGATGGGTCTATTTCTTCTCCTTTTGGGTGTTACAAACAAATGCACGAAGTTATAATACCCTGTACCACAGTGTGGTGTAGGGTATAAAAACACAGTAACAGTGCATAAACACAAAAGCAGCCTTTCCTGGTATTGCAAAAATGAACACAAAAAACAGAAATTAACTGGAAGAAGACGCCGTGCATTAGGGGTACTTCCGTGGGAAATTTGTGTGTTCAAAAAAGCCGGTTAAAGTAAAGGTGAGTGGTAATTTTTTGGTGCGAAATTTAGAAAAAACAAGTAAGAAAGTTTCAGTCGGGTAAACCGACTAAGGTATACCCTCACTTTGTGAGTAATGTAATATGGAATATTAAACGAATTATTCTGTCAATTTGTATGGGAGGTACCAGAATGTTTTTAACAAATACACCTATTTTTCGCTGAATAGTAGATTCTTTAAATATATTACACTGCGCCGAATTATAAACGTTTTTTGCACTGGTATATTAACGTTATGAAATATTAAATTTTGGTATGATTTGGCCATTTTGTGTGGGAGGTACAAAAAGGGGCGTGGTGATAACGGCCATTTTTTACAGGGCTATAGGGACTTCAAAAGCGTTACACTGTGCAAAATGTTGTTGCATTTTCGTGCATTGGTACTCATGCTGTGAGCTCTTAACTTTTTGTGCAAAATGGTACCTTTGTGTGGGAGGTACAAAAAGGAGCGTGAAAATAGCGTCCATTTTTCACGGTGCAAAAGACACTATAAAAGCATTACACTGTAAAAAATTTCAAGTATTTTTATACACTGGTATTAATGTTATAAGCTGTTATGTTTTGGTGCAAAATGGTACCTTTGTGTAAGAGGTACCAAAAGGGGCGTGAATATGACACCCATTTTTCACTGGACTGTAGGCACTATGAAAGCATTACGCTGTACAAAATTTCAAGTATTTTTATGCACTGGTATTAATGTTATAAGCTGTTAAATTTTGGTGCAAAATGGTGCATTTGTGTGGGAGGTACCAAAAGGGGCGTAGCAACATGGCCCATTTTTCTCGAGTTGATAGCGACTAATAAACTAATGCTATGTGTGGAATTTCAGAAGGTTCGAATAAGTAGTATAGCAGTTATTAAAGATTCAATATTTCACAACATTTTAACACTTTGTGGGGGAGGTACTAGAAGGAGTGGACAAATATGGCCCATTTTCGAACTTAGCCGGAGATAGAAAAAAATATTACCACGTACCAAATTTGAAGTCAATCGGTTACTCCTTTCGAGAGTTATCGTGCGCACCAGCCAGCAGACACACAGACAGACAGACAGACAGACGGACGGACATTGCTCATTAGTCTTAAAATGACCCAAAACGAATATCCGCCGAACATACTTAGGGTCTTAGATCACTCCTTCGATGTGTTACACTTTTTTTCGTAGCAAATGATATATACCCTCGTCACACTAAAGTGAGGGTATAAAGAAAAGAATAAATCAAAACATATAAATTGAAACCATATAAATTAAAGATTTTGTAAAAAACAGAGTACAACGGTATTAAAAAAAGAACTTGTCGTGTAAATCAAAATAAGAACAACAACATTAAGAAACATAGTAAACGGGATATTCGTGTTTTTTTTCTCTCTCACTTTCGGACGTTTATGAGAACGCAAATCTACATACATATGTATATATATATATATATGCACAGTTAAATACATACATGATTAAATTAAATACATGATTAAACCAGTAAGGAAAGGCAGAAAGTCGGGCGGGGCCGACTATATAATACCCTACACCTCCCTAACAATGCGATAAGGGTCATTGCCATAATAATTTGGAATAATTGGTAAATGGGTAGAAACATATTATCTAATTCTGAAACGATAAACGCTAAATTAAGCAATATTCGTTCCTAAATTGAGAAACATCTTTTTGGAAAATGTTAATGATCGGAAGTAAAATACAACTTCTATATATGGAGCTTTAATATAAATCTGAACCGATCTTCCCTGAATACTTATTCATGTAAAAAGACCTCCTTCTGTCGAATTTCGTACTGATCGGATATAAAATACAGTCTCTACAGCGCTTACATGTCAAATCGGGGGTAACATATATATGGGAGCTATATCTAAATCTGAACCGATTTTCCAAATTTGGCAGTATTCCTTCATGTAATAAGAAACCTCTTTCTGCCGAATTTCGCACTGATCGGATATAAAATACAGTTTTTACAGAGCTTATAGGTCAAATCGGGGGTAACATATATATGGGAGCTATATCTAAATCTGAACCGATTTTAACCAAATTCAATAGGGATCGTCCTTGGGCCAAAAAAAAGATATGTGTAAAGTTTCGTCGAGATCGGACCATAATTGCGACCTGTACTTTGATTACAAGAATACATGCACAGACAGACAGACGGACAGACAGACAGACGGACAGACGGACATAGCTAAATCAACTCAGAAAGTGATTCTAAGTCGATCGGTATAATAAACGATGGGTCTGTTTCTTCTCCTTTTGGGTGTTACAAACAAATGCACAAAGTTATAATACCCTGTACCACAGTGTGGTGTAGGGTATAAAAAGAATTGGTGTTAATGATTTGTTTTTGAGAGAAAACAGTTATCAAATTAAAATCTTAATTCTACCTGAAACTGCTGTGATCAATAAGATTTGTGCATTTCTTTTGCTAGCAAAAGAAAAGACACAGTTGTCCACATGACATTAATAACAACAACAAAAAGAAATAAAAATATCAAGATAAAGTGATTTTATTTAATTTATGTTTGTGTGGGCTACTGTGGTCAGAGTTTGTTGTTAAATAAAACTAATCAGTTTCATTTTTTTGTTCTCAACGTTTCGTTGGTTGTTTTTTCCAACTTCATCAGGAGAATTTTTTATTGAAGTTTCTGTCGATAGACGGTTTTAATGTTGTTTAATTTTTCTTATTCACTAGTATTGCATTTAGACTTACGATTAATTTTACATTATTCGGGTATCACTTAAACTATTATAATAAACTGGACTCCACGACATATAATATTATAAATAATCACTCAATGTAAATAAATCGAAATCTAAACTTAACAACTAGTATCACAGAACGTTCCTTTTCAATTTATTGCGATAGAATATTGCAGCTTTGTGTTATCTTTGTCTTCTTTAGTGTTTATTGACTTTTCAATTCTCTGTTGGATTCGTAAGCTCTCCAATGTGTATCTTTTATTCTCTATTTTTTCTCTGTCCAATACTCTTACTGTTTTGAAGTTTGGCTCATGTCCACTCTCTTTAACATGCTGATCCAGTGCCGTCGTTTCTTTTCCTTTTCTAATATCTGCTTCGTGTTCTGCAAGTCTAGTGCTGAGCATTCGTTTTGTTCCATCGCAAGTGATTTCGTATACGACGTTGTTTGTTGTTGTTGTTGTTATGTTTGTAAATATTCTCCTAAGTGTTTCATTTGTTTTGTATGCAATCGTTGAGTTGTCGTCGTTTATGATGCTTTTTAATGTTTTGCTGTCTGTAAGTTTGGGGATATATGGTACACTGTAAAAATGTTTGTCAGTATCAATTTCTTTGCCTACTCTTTTGTTCGTATTGTTGATGGTTTTATTGATGAGATTGTTTATCACAGAAGTTGGGTAATTGTTCAGTGTTAGAATATTATGTATTTTATTTATATTTTCCGTCATAAATTTTTCTGCGCTTAGTTGTAAAACTTTCTGGATGAAGTTTGTTGCAGTATTCATTTTCATATTTTGGGGATGTGTTGAATTATAATTTATCATTCTTCCTGACGCCGTTGGTTTTGCATACCAATTTGTTATTAGTTTGTTATTGTCCCTTATTATTTTCATATCGAGGAACGGAATTTCTCTGCAGATTTCTGTTTCCAAGGTGAATTTTATTTTGTTGTGGTACGAATTTAATAATTTCATTATTGTGTCTTGATCATTTTTTATTCATACACATTATCTAAGTTACAAACTTAATACATCAGGGTTGCCAAATATAAAAAGGAAGTTATAGTACCGTTTAGTTTCGTTTAAACAAAATCGATAAAAAAGAAAAACATTTTTGATCACAAATATAAAAAAAGGCTACACAAATAAAATACATTTTTAATCGGGTTTTTATTTGAAAATTACAAAAAAAACTTCGATCCACCTGATACGAAAAAGAAAGACAATCGGAGTAAGTAACAAAATGGCGGCTAAAAGAAACTTTTTGTTCATAACAGAACAATTAATATCGTTTTGTAAAGAATTCAAACCCGTAGAAGAATGCAAAGTGTCGGTGTTACGAGTAGAAGAGACAGAATTAACAAGACGGTGGGAAAATGTAGTTCAGAATTTTGAAGATTTAATGACAGGAGAAGAGTCAGCGGAAGACGCTGAACTCGTGAAAGTTGCAAATGCCAGGTATAAAGAGGCATATAGGAAATATACAGCGTGCAAATCAAAAATTACGGAGCTTATAGAATCGAGACAAACTTCGAAAACCGATGAAAGTATGCGACATGATACAACGATTAGTCAACAGTATTCTTCAACGCTAAAATTACCACCATGTGACACACCGCCCTTTGAAGGTGGCTACTCAAAGTGGCCTGCATTCAGAGATATTTTTTGGGCAGTATTTGGTGCTCACCCAGAACTATCACAGGCACAGAAACTCTTCCACATTAGGGGAAAAACAAGGGGAGAAGCTAACCAAATTGTTAGTAAATTTGACTTAGTCGACGAAAACTTTCAACTAGCATGGATCTCTCTTAAGGAAAGATACGAGAATCCTAGAATATTAGTTCATCAACAGATGAAACAACTTTTCGGCATTCAAGCTTCTCAATTAGAGACACCAAAATCACTCAGGATCATTCAGAGAGGTATAAATGATAGTTTATCTATATTCAAGTCATACAAAATCAAGACTGAGAATTGGGATCCAATCCTGATCCATCACTGTACTACAAAACTCCCAGAGGAGACGTTGAGGGCATAGGAGGATTCTCTTACTGACCATAAACAACTTCCAACCTAGAAGCAGATGGATGAATTCTTGTCAAAGCGAATTGAAATATTAGAAACTATTACTGACTTGAGGAAATCAAATGTCAGAGAAACACAGAGTCAACATCACAGGCATTCCAATCAAGCATTCATACTTTAAATCATAGAAAATTTAAAAAATGCAACAAAGATCATTCATTACGATTAATCGAGCAATTTAAGGCATTAACTGTGAATGAACGTATAAAGTTTGTATACGCAAGCAAAATATGCGCAAATTGTTTATCAACAACTCACTTCAAAGGCAGTTGCCCAAGTGACAAGTCTTGTAAAGTATGTCAAAAAAGGCACCACAGTCTATTACATCTTCAATCTTATCGAAATCAATCATTCTCACGACGGAATAGTAGTAACCAGCAAACACAAAGATCTCGTGATCCTTCTGAAAACAATGAGCCTCCACCTGAGGATAATGCAAGTTTCGATACTTCAGTAGAAGCAATACAAACTCATTTCACACATCATGAATGAACAACAATTTTGCCAACCGCATTGATAAACATTGAAAAGGTAGGCGAATTATTTACAATCAGAGCACTATTAGATGCAGGATCCGAAAAAAACTTTATTTCGAGGAAAATACAACAAAACCTGTCCTTGCCTATTGACAACCACCACTCACAGATTTCAATGTTAGGTGGTACAGTTGTAGGTACTTCAAAAGGCCGTTGCTTCGTTCATTTGAAGTCAAGACTATCAAACTTTACAATAAAAATAAAAGCTATTATTGTTTCAAAATTAGCGCACCTTCTACCAGCAAGGAAAGCGAGAATTGAAAATCTTCCTGATATTAAAAAACTCAATTTGGCAGATCCAAATTGTTACAAACCAGCAGATATAGATATGATTATAGGCAGCGACTATTTACCTTTAATCAATCTCAGAGGGGTTAACACCATGTCAAGAAGTTTAGAAGCTAGAGAATCACACTTCGGGTGGTATTTGTCAGGCCCCATGCCAACAAACGAGGTCAATTCATTTTCAATTTGTGTTCAAGATTCAGATGACATTGCTCTCAATGATCAGATTAAACGATTTTGGGAAATCGAGGAAGTTAATACCAAGGATCCAATATCAGAAGATCAGTATTGCGAAGATTTTTACAAGAAAAGTACATACAGGCAAGAAGATGGTCGGTATAGTGCGTTTACACTTCAGACATGAATATCCAGATAAAATGTTTCTAGGACCATCTCAGTTTACGGCCATTGCCCAATATAAAAGAATGGAAACTACTTTGAAGAAGAACCCAGAGTTGAAGGAACTATATGAGCAAGCTCTAACGGAGTATCTAGAAATGGATCATATGGAACAAATAATCCATATTGAGAGTTCAAATAGCAAACACTTTAGCTTCTTCCTGCCGCACCACGCAGTTATAAAGCCAGTGAGCAAAACAACGAAAGTACGTGTAGTATTTAATGGTTCGAAGAAAACCAACAGTAGGTTCTCCCTGAATGACGTATTATATCCAGGCCCTACTTTACAAGCAGATATCGTTGAAATTATTATAAATTGGCGTTTGTACCGATATGTATTTACGGGCGACATACAAAAAATGTATCGGCAAGTATTATTACATCCTGAAGACCGTGTATATCAGAGAATAGTGTTTAGAGTTAAACAGGATGAACCGATTAAGTCTTTTGAGCTGAAGACTGTAACGTTTGGGGTCAACTGCGCGCCATTCCTGGCTTTGCGAACCATTAAACAATTAAGTAGTGATTGTAACAAAAGCAACCCATTAGCCTCCCACATGTTAGAAAACGAAGTTTACGTAGATGATGTGTTGTCAGGAGGATACACAATAGATGAAGCCAAGAGAAAACAAAAAGATTTGATTGAGACTCTTAGTTCAGCAGCCTTCCCCTTGAAGAAAATTACAGCTAATACAAAGTTTTTACTAGAAAGTATAGCCCGGGAGGATCTTCTAGACGAAGATTTTTTGAACTTTGGCGACTCAAGTAATGCTAAAACGTTAGGCATACGGTGGAACGCGATGTCAGATAACTTTTATTACGTTGTTGGAACAATTGATTCACTTCCATCGGTCACAAAACGTCAAATCCTGTCTGTGATTGCAAGACTTTTTGATCCTCTTGGTTGGCTGGGTCCTATTGTCATCCTTGCAAAAATACTAATGCAGCAGCTTTGGGAGGAGAAAACAAAATGGGATGAGGCAGTTCCACAACATTTGGCTATTAAATGGAATTCGTTTCGAGAAAGGTTGCCTGAGATACATTCCCTTAAGATTCCACGTTGGGTGGAATTTTCTCCCAGTCAGAAGATGCAGATCCACGGTTTCTGCGATGCATCAGAAAAGGCTTACTGCGGAGTGATATATATTCGGGTCGAAAAGGCTGACGGAATATCCAGTCACCTACTTGTTGGGAAAACGAGGGTAGCTCCTATTAAACGTGTTACCATATCCAAATTAGAATTGTGTGGAGCAGTATTGCTCACCAGACTCCTTAAAGTGGTCACACAAAGGCTAAACATTGAACATGGTGTCTATTTGTGGACTGATTCATCCATAGTGTAGTTACATATAAGGCATGTTTTCGTTACAAGCTAGCAATTTTAGTTTAGCACTTTGCAACGAAAACTACTGACTTCCACTAACTGGCACATAAGCAATAAGTGGCGGATTTTCAGTATCCGGTAGCAATGGCGTCATGAGTTGCGAATAAAGAACAGTGCGAAACAGATAAAAAATTCGTGAAAAGTATTTATAAAACATATATTTACTATTCTTTGTTAAATTGTTTACACTCTTATTGCAAATATTAAAATAATTTCCCATTTTTGTTCTTCTTTTTCCCGTTAATTCACAACAATTGGTAACAATCTCTCCAAAAATGGGATGCCATATTGGTAAATATAGGGTGCCCAATCTGGCAACATCATACTCGATTAAGACATGAACACAAGCACCAAACTTTATCGGGAACTAATAGTGCTTAAAAGTGCTTAGCTCCCCATACAAATTAAGCACTTATGGTGTAACGAAAACACGCCTATAATAAATTGATAATTGATCGTAAATAACTGCTAATTTTTTGTCGTACCTTCCTTTTCTTCTTCTTTTACTTCACAGCGTCAAGATGGGCAGATGTTTTGTTTGCGCTGCTAATCACCCTCTCAAATATTGTTTGACGTTCCGCAAAATGTTGTTTAAGGAGCGCTACGACACCGTGTATATCAGCGGACGGTTTATGAACTGTTTCTATGAAGGGCATGAGAGGGCACACTGTACATCAGATAACTGCTGCCAAACTTGTGGACGCCGTCATCATACGATGATACACAGAAATGTGCCTGAGGACGGATCAGTTAGCTTCGAAGAGGAAACTCCCACACCATCAAGCCTACCGAAACCACATCCAACTGTTGAAGATATGCGCGACTTGGATATGCAGGCAATTATCGAGAAGTTTGGGGAAATCAACTTCCATGATGTGATAAATGGTAAACCATCAGAAGAACCTGCATACGGTGCGACCCAAGCAGCCCTCCTGGCTATTGTAAAATCAGTGCGTGCTTCTGCCAAGAAAACACGGAATGCGGCCCCAGTACGACCGACTACCACAAAACTGCAATGGGCTGTCACTGATCCAACCCCCAGACAAGAGCCACAAATTTCTCCAATGGTCCTTTGTGAGTTCTGGGTAAACGACAAAAGTGTGACGGTAACTCTCATGGTCAATCCAAGGGTCCCCCTGTCCCACGTGATGTTCGATAGAGTCGCAAAATTACCATACTCCACAAAATACAAGGACAACGTGCCTTATGGTCATTTCAAGATCCACACGCGACTTGGACGCATATCACTGGATGGTCATTGTCAATGAGGTACAACGGTCTCCAGAGCCAACCAATGATAGTGGAATGCTCGTGTTGATTGAAGACACCGAAATATTGGCTCATCCTGAGCCTCACCGACATAAGCCGATTGATGGTATCATCGGAGCCGATCTGTGGAAACGTTTACAACATGGGACCGCAAAACCATTCTATAGATGTCCCACTTTAAGTATCCAACATTCTGCGTTTGGAGCCGTGGTTGAAGGGATGTATACAGAGGTTCCCCATTTCGGCCCGTGAGGATGTTGAACGCAACGTTCAACTTACGTTGACCAAACCTACGTTCCTACGTTCCAGTATTTACGGTCGACTATTCCTACAATATATTTAATAGTGTCATCTCTGTCACACTTTTTATAGCTTTCTTTTCTCCCGCTTGAAGCGGTGTTGTTTTTTTGTTACCTTTTGTTTTTTAGTTTTTAATTTTAGTATTAGTATACTCGCCAATAAATGAAGTCGTCTTGGCATTAGCTTTAAACATTGAAACAGTTTTTGTGTTTTTACTGCTAAAAGCCCAATAGAAACGGATTTCGAAAATCCAACCTACTAAGTTAAACCCCAGTTCTTGGTTCCCAACCTGGAAATAATCAGTCTCTAAAAAGGCGACTATAAATGTAGGCAACTAGTTGCCTACCTTTAAGATAGCGAAATTACTCTAAAATTTGTTTGTGTGTATGTACTCACGATTGTCAGATCGGACAACGATATCAAACTTGTTAGAGTGCTGCAAATGTACGGACAATGACAGATTGTTAGGCAAAGGTGAATTGCCAGTTCAGAGTTGCCAATAAAATGTTTCTCTGACAATGGCGCCATTGTCACATGCATAAACTTAGCACATCTGACAATCAAAAGTGTCTGCAAATTATCTAGCAATGTCAACGGTGTGTGTTTACACTATTGCCAGATGTCTACCAATATTATTGTCTTACAATAACTTTTTTGTCAACGTTGCAGGAAAAAATTGTATGTTCACACGGTTGTAAGTTCACAGGGTTAAATTTTTTCGCCATTTTCCTGACAATATTGTAAGATCTGTCAATCGTGTGTACAAAGCTTGACAAATCCTATTAATTTCATTTTGAACACGATTGCTTATACATATTGCGTAACGTGGTGAATTTGTCAAGTGACTATTCAAATTTGAATCCGCTATCGCCCGATACCTTACCAAGGCTCTAAAATTTTCAGCATCTTGAATAGTTTCATTTGAACTAATTCTGCCTGTATCACAACTTTCACAACAGTCTACGTATTTGCGTTTACGAACTGCTTTTCATGACTTGCTTATCTACGTAGTTCAAATTTTTCACATGTCCTCATTTTTAAACAGTGTCCTCCCGTCCTCCCTCCTTTTTCAAAAACATTGGTTTTGTCCTCCTTTTTTACAAATTAAACTTTTTAACAAACTGTAAACCACATGAATTATTCTTACAACAACTTTTATAACAATTCAATATTTATTCAATATTTATAACACCTATAAATATTGATCTGAGACCTCATAAAGTGTATATATTCTTAATCGTCGTAAAACTCTAATACGATTTAGCCATGTCCGTCCGTCCGTTGTAATCACCCTACAATCTACAATAATTGAGCTAGATGACTGAAATGTGGTACAAAAACTCTTCCTGCAAAAAATGCAACATTTTCTTTGCCGTTTTCTCTAAAACTGGATTTAACACATTTAGCAATTTTAAAAAATCGAAATCACCGTAAATATGTTTCGAGCCAGATGTTTGTAACGCCTAAAAATACTGGAGCTAGACCCACTTTAAAGTACAACAATCGACTCAGTATCGCTATATGAGTTGATTTAAACATATATTTATAAAACTTGACAATATTTCTTCTTATTGTGCTCCGATAGGGTGGTGTACGGACCTTCCTTACGGGTTTAAAGTTTAATTGTAGACCAAATAAAAAAATTTATTTCCAATTACGGTGTTTTTAAAATGTCCTCCGAAAATACCAAACTCTCTTTGTAAATGTCACAAATGTCCTCCTTTTCTCGCACAAAAGTCCTCCTTTCCGAAAAAAGTTTATGGTAACCCTGCTCAGAATCACTTTCTGAGTTGATTTAGCTATGTCCGTCTGTATGTCTGTCCGTCTGTCTGTGCATGTATTCTTGTAATCAAAGTACATGCAGGTCGCAATCATTGTCCGATCTCGACAAAACTTTACACATATCTTTTTTTTGGCCCAAGGACGGTCCCTATTGAATTGGTTCAAATCGGTTAAGATTTAGATATAGCCCCCATATATATGTTAGCTCCGATTTGAGATGTAAGCGCTGTAAAAATGTTATTTTATATCCGATCAGTATGAAATTCGGCAGAATGAGGTTTCTTATTATATGAATAAACACTGGTAAATTTGGAATAAATCGGTTCAGATTTAGATATAGCCCCCAATATATACGTTACGACCGATTTGACATGAAAGGGCTGTAAAAAAGTTATTTTATATACGATCAGTGCGAAATTCGACAAAACGAGGTTTCTTTCTACATGAAGGAATACTGCCAAATTCGGAGAAAATGGGTTTGGATATAGCCCCCATATATATGTTACCCCCGATTTGACATGTAACGCTGTAGACTGTATTTTATATCCGATCAGTACGAAATTCGACAGAAAGAGGCCTTTTTACATGAATGAGTATTCAGGGAAAATCGGTTCAGATTTATATATAACCTCCATGTATATGTTCCTCCTGATTTGTTATCAAAGCGCTATAGAAGTTGTACTTTACTTCCGATCATTCAAATTTTCCAGAAAGATGTTTCTCAATTTAGGAACGAATATTGCTTAATTTAGCGATTATCAATTTAGAATTAGATAATATGTTCCTATCCATTTACCAATTATTCCAAATTATTATCGCAATGACTCTTATCGCATTGTTAGGGAGGTGTAGGGTATTATATAGTCGGCCCCGCCTGACTTTCTGCCTTTCCTTACTGGTTTCTAATTAGTACACTGAAAAAAATAGTATTAAAATTAATGAATAGTATTAAAATTAAATTAAGAATGCGACCTCGGCATAAATTCAATCACAATTTTCATTAAAATAATGAAAATTTACATGTTTTTTATGAAATTTTCCTTAATCTAAAGTTATTTGAATTTGACTTAAAGACTATCTAATCATTAGTTTTGTGTACGCCCTTCTTTAAATGTACGCCATTAAATTAAAGAAAAAAATAATTGTCTTTGTGACAATCCGCATTATTTTATGTAATATTTCAACACTTTTAAGGATTTTCTACATTAAAACTATGACGTAGACATGTCATAGTTTTAATGTCGAATCGGATTTAATTGACAGTATGAGATATTTGAGTAATAAATTTAAGGCTATGCTCCCCTTTAAAGAAAAGTTGTCTTGGTAATAAATTTTATGATTATTGCCATTATTTTTAAGAACACATACGAGAGAATTATGTTATCTCTCTCTTTCAGATAATTAAAGTTGTTTGTTAATGTGTGGATAAATAACTGTTATGGAATGTTAGAAGAGCTCCTGAGTATAGAGAATATTCTGTTGTTCGTTTTCTTTCAAATCAGTTACTTGGAAGCGATGGAGGGAAGTGGTTGTGTGTTTTGAGACGCGGATTGTAAAAAAAATTAAAATGCGGTGAATATGTAAGTATACGTGCATGTTGCGTGGCACCATACCATACCAACAACAAGAACTGAAACTAAAAATAACGGCAGTTGTGAATCACGAGGATTCGTGTACATGTGCGTATGTATGTGGTTATGCCGTCGGCGTCTCCATCGATCTCAGTTATAAGGGAGTGCGTGCATCGTAGTTATTTTTGCTGTATGTTATTTATGGTGATGTACGAGTACATACATTTTTGAAGTGATCTTGTTAGAAAGTCCTGTGAAGAGATTTATGCGAACAAATAAAAAATGGACAATAAAAATGCGGGTAATAGGATTTGTAATACTGGAAGAGGCAATGGGAAAATGTTTAGATGAGTGAAGTACAATATATAGTCCTGAAATAAACAACCTATTGGTAATTACAAAATTAACAAAACACATTTTAATTGGAAATTATATATTTATTAAAAATAACTGCTAACAGCTCATAAATGTTAAATTATTTCTGGCAATATAGAAATTTGTTATTAATAGTATGTTATACAACTATCTTTTTTTTAGTTTTTAGTAAAACAATTTCAGAATGGGTCTTTTAGAAGTATTTCTATCGTAGAAAAGTGACAAATTCTACCAAATATTTCAACGTAAGTATTATATATGAACGATTGAAATATTTCTCTTAGTTTACAGCGTTTTCCTATCGTGATATGATTAAATTTATTTGTATTTTCTTTAATCATTCTATTTGATTTCTTTTCAGAACAATTTTAATTTTATATCGCGAAATATTTGAAGATAAAAGATATATATATTTATATATCTATATATATAAAGAAGAATGTGTGTTTGTTTGTTTGTTTGTTGGTTTGTTTGTACCGTATAGACGTCTAAACGGCTGGGCCGATCTTCTTGAAATTTTCACAGAATGTACATGTGTGGGGCGTGGTGAAAATAGGGTACTTGAATTTTCGATATATCAAGTGGGCGTGGCCCCGCCCACGTATGACAAATTTTAAAATTGAGATATCTTGCACAATTTGTTAGCGAGAGTGCTGTAATTTTGTACATATGTATCTGGTGGCAGCCTACGTGATTGGTCCAAAAATGGGCGGGATCGCAGCAATGGGCGTGGCACCGCCCATATAAGCCAAATTTAAAAAATGTTGTATCTTGCACATTTTGTTAGCGAGAGTGCTGGAATTTTGTGTATACGTATCTGGTGGTAGTCTACGTGATTGTTCCAAAAATAGCCGGGATCGGACCAAAGGGCGTGGCCCGGCCATATAAGCCAAATTTTGAAATTAAGATATCTTGCACAATTTGTTATCGAGAGCGCTGTAATTTTGTGCACAAGTATCTGGTGGTAGTCGACGTAATTGTTCCAAAAATGGGTGGAAGCGGGCCAATAGGCGTGGCACCGCCCATATATGTCAAATTTTGAAGTTTAGATATTTTACACAATATGTTAGAGAGAGTGCTGTAATTTTGTACATATATATCTGGTGGTAGTCTTCGTAATTGGTCCAAAAATTGGCGGAATCGGACCAATGGGCGTGGCCCCGCCCATTTAAGCCAAATTTTTTAATTGAGATATCTTGCACAATTTGTTAGCTAGAGTGCTGTAATGTTGTACGTATGTATCTGGTAGCAGTCCACGTGATTTTTCCAAAAATGGGCGGGATCGGACCAATGGGCGTGGCACCGCCCACATAAGCCAAATTTTAAAAATATCTTGCACAATTTGTTACCGAGAGACCTGGAATTTTCTATATATATATCCGTTGGCGACCTACATGATTGGTCCAAAAATGTGCGGGTTCGGACTAATAGGCGTGGCCCCGCCCATATAAGCCAAATTTTGAAATTGAGATATTTTGCACAATTTGATAGCGAGAGTGCTGGAATTTTGTGTATATGTATATGGTGGCAGTCTACGTGATTGGTCCAATAATGGGCGGGATCAGAACAATGGGCGTGCCCTCCACCCCCCACCCCCCATATAAGCCAAATTTTGAAATTGACATATATTGCACAATTTTTTACCGAGAGTGCTGTAATTTCGTGTATATATATCTGGTGGTAGTCTACGTGATTGGTCAAAAAATGAGCGGCATCGAACCAATGGGCGTGTTTTGGACATATGTATCTGATGACAGTCTACGCGATTCGCCCAAAAATTGGCGGGATCAGACCAATGGACGTGGCCCCGCCTATATAAGTCAAATTTTGAAATGGAGACACATATCTTGCACAATTTTTAGCGAGAGTGATGTCTGGTGGTAGTCTACGTTATTGGTCCAAAAAGGGTCGGGATCGTGGCCCTGCCCATATAAACTAAATTTTGAAATTGAGATGTCTTACACAATTGTTTAGCGATAGTTCTGTAATTTTGTGCATATGTATCTGATGATAACCTACATACGTGAATGTTCTAAAAAGTGGCGGGATCGGATCAATGAGCCTGGCCCCGCCCATATAAACCAAATTTTGAAATTGAGATATCATGCACAATTTGTTAGCGAGATTTTGTGCATCTCACGCAGTCTACGTGATTACACAAAAAAGGGCGGCACCGCCCATAGGAGCCTAATTTTTAAATTGAGATATCTTGCACAATTTGTTTTAGTGAGCGCTGCAGTTTTGGGTATATGTATCTGATGACAGTATACGTGATTCGACCAAAAATAGGCGGGATCAGACCAATGGACGTTGCCCCGCCTATGCGAGTATAAGCCAAATTTTGAAATTGAGAGTCATATCTTGCACATTTTTTTATCGAGAGTGCTGTAATTTTTTGCATATCGATCTGGTGATAGTCTACGTGAATGGTCCAAAAGGGTTGGGATCGGAGCAATGGGCGTGGCCCCACCCTTATAAGCAAATTTCTGAAATTGAAATACCTTGAACAATTTGTTAGCGAGAGTGTTGTAATTTTGTAAATATGCATTTGATGGCAGTCTACGTAATTGGTTAAAAAATTTACGGAATCGGAAATCTGAAGTCTGGGGCAACGAAGTGGACCGGGTCCAGCTAGTTTTATTTAAAAAAGAGTTACAACTTTTGGCTTTTTCGAATTTTAATTTAAATACACACACAAACGAAATACAAAAGCAAACGAAAATACAATTTAATTTTTTTCGATTTCGTGTTATACTCATAATTTATAGTTAAACCTGCTGTTACATTAGTTACATTGCATCGTTTCCTTTATGAACGGTAATATATATTACCCTATAATTTGGTCCAAGGGATATTTTTGTTTTACTGAAATCAAAATAATAAGCCTTTTTTGATTAAAAATAATTTGTAAATAAGCTGCTTTCTTATCGCGATGTTTTGAATACAAATAAATATAAATTATTGGGTTAAACATTTATTTTGTATGAAAAATGTAATATGGACCAAATAGTATCTTAATATAGGATTCGTACATATTTGCTAATCTAACAGCAGAGTTATAAATGTCATAAGCAGCATTAGTTTCTGTTTTACAGAGCTAATTTTTAATAAATAAATATTCCAATTCATCGCATCTTTTCTTTTCTTTTGAAAATCTGTGTGAATAATAGAATTTAAATATTTATATTCAGCTCATCGCAAGACTTCATGGTGGTGTAAAATTATTCGCGTTTAAGTTCTATTAACTCGTTTTTTCAATGGTAAATGTAATTAAGCCACAACAAACTTTTTAAATTAAATACGTCAGTGAATCATTTGAAGTAACTTAGGAAATGTTCCTGGTGGATTGTTTTCCGCATTTAATAAAATGTTCTTACATAAGATAAATATGCATTACCTACCTAAGAATGATCTTTAATAAGCAACCTCAAAAATTATGGTGCCCTGTCAGAGAGCAGCATTTTAAACCCCTTTCGCATTGCAGTATTTTCTCATAAACGAAATCAAAAAATCGTTTTAGGGCGAAAGGCAGAAACAATTTACCATTTTTTGGCACAAAAGAAAATACCATTAATTTCTATGTTGCTTACTTGATGTTATTTGGTCTGCAAATCTTTGTGATTCTAACTAGGATACCCTCCCGGCTTCAAGACCATTTTGTTTCTATATTATTATAGAAACAAGTATTTATACATGGCGGTGTATAAATATGTATTAAAAATTAATTTGTATGTATTAAATAATTTTTATTTAAATTAATGTTTATGAAAAAAAGTGTAGATGCAATTCAATTTTAAATTTTGTTGCAGTTATATGTATTTTTAAGACTAAGTTGCATTTTAATTAAGCTGAATAATAATTAAAAGTGCAGAAAATTTTAGTAAATTAACAATATTTTAATAATAATCATATGTTCTGCAAAACAATCCACGGTTTTTTTAAATTTAAATATTCACCGTACTTAAAAAAACGTTTTTGTAGTTTTGTTTGCACAAAACTTAAGGTCACGTTTGACTTTTTTGAGAAAATTATTTTTGATAAAATTATATGCGGCTAATCTGATACTGAGTCAATCCCTAACTCCATTTATGTATATGTAAAAATGTCGCTGACGTCACTTTCAAAACACACAGTCCAAATAATTAATAATATATTATATAAAAATATTTTTAAAATTTTTAGTAAAGCAATTTTTGAATGAATCTATTATGAGTATTTGTGTCGTAGAAGAGTGACCAATTGAACCAAATATTTCAATGTAAGTATTACATGTCAAAGATTTAAATATATCTCTTATTGTCAACACTTTGTTACTGTGATATGATACAATTTATTTTTATACTTTTTCGTATATAAATCACTCCGTTTGATTTCTTTTTAGATTATTTTAATTTTAGATCGTGCAATGAACTTTATTTGGATATATGAAAAATTCAGCGGGAATGAAATTTACAAATTGCAGCAAATAAGTGAGCATACAAACTATATGATATGTAAAACTAATTATATAACAATTATTTTATACAATTTCTATTTAAATTCCAGCCAAATTCCATGTTAAAAATTAATGTCAGTTCCAATGAAAATTGTTCTTGGTCAACAAATGGAGAACGAATCCCACTATAGATTAACAAATCGATACATACCAATAATAACAATATTACGATAGTGTGTTGGCCGGGTTGTCTTTATACAACTAAAATATTGTTTTAAATTGTAAAATGATCAATGTTATCCGTAATACGTATTATAAATTTTTTGTATATTCCAATATAAAATATAATAAATGCAATCTTTATAAAGAGAAAGCGTTGTGTTTTGAATTAATAAGTTAGCGCCACAACTTGCATGAAGCTTATTTTTTATGAATATTAAATGATTTCAAAGAAAATAATACATTAATGAGAGTAACATTATAATAAATACAATGTAACGAATTGTACATACAAATTTTAAAAAACTATATTTAAAACCATGTATGCCTTAAATTAATTACCATTATATTCTTATATCAAGGACATACATTTTAAATTTTATTACGATAATGTTTTAAATTATATGACATTTTACTACAAATAAGCACGCGGCAAAGTTAAATTTACGCCAAAATGTGCTTAGGTTAAGACCAAACATAATTATTTTTATTACCCAAAATTCTTAATACTATGAGATGCATCCTCAAACCAAGTACTATTCACGTCTTTAAATTAACTATAAAACCTTCTTATTTTTATAACGATTGTCTTTGGCTCGAAATCATTGCCGAAATCTTAAACTTTACGACAAATTCTTTGATTTTCAGTACGCTTTTTTTTTGTGTAAATGGTCTTGGTACCAGTCAAACTTTCCGGATAGTATAGACTTTGACATACTTTTACTAAATTATTTCTGTCATAATATGCTACATTTTGAACCTCCAACCCTCCACCCCGTTGCGCACGGGCCAGCACCCTTCAACAGCTTTTTGCCATCAAATGGAGATAACTGGTCAATATAATTTTGAATAATCTTATGCCTTTGTTTATAAGTACACACATTACCTTAATCTCACTAACACTTATCTTAGTACGAGCAGGAACTACGACCCCAGCGGTAAAATGGTCCGGTCCTTCTCGGCATCAGGCATGATAGAAGGGCTTCCAACACCTTCTATTCACTGAAAAAAATAGTAATAAAATGAATGATGGCACATTCTTAAATTAAGTATGCGGCCTCGGCATTAATTCAATCACAATTTTCGTTAAAATAATGAAAATTTACATGTTTTTTACGAAATTTTCCTTAATCTAAAGTTTTTTGAATTTGAATTAATCACTATGTAATCATTAAGCATTAAAACTATGTAAGCATTAAAACTATGACGTATCCACGTCATAGTTTTAATGCCAAATCGAACTTAATTGACAGTATGAGATATTTGAGTAATAAATATAAGGCTGAGCTCCCCATAAAGGAAAGGTTGTCTTGGTAATAAATTTTAGGACTCTTGCCATTATTTTTAAGAATACATACTTTTAAATTAACTCTCCTTCTCCGAGAATTATTCTTTCTCTCTTTCGGAGAATTATTCTAGCTCTCGGAGAATCAGAAATGTTTGTTAATGTGCGAGTCAATAATTGTTATGGAATGTTGAAGAGCTCTCTGAAAATTTGAAGTAACTCGTCGTTTGTTTTCTTTTACGACGTCAGTTATTGAGAAATGATAGAAGCAAACGGTTGTGGTTTTTTTCGTCGCGGATTGAAAGAAAACGAAATTGCTGGAAATATGTAAGTAGACGTACGTGTACATACAAAAGTGTAATTTTATTTAAATATTTTTTACTTTTCCATATTATTCCGAAAATAATTTCATTATGGGCAGTAACAGTTATTTTTGCTTAATGAAAACACATATCTGAAACAAATAAAAAATAAAGTGTGGACATAAATAGATTGGCAAATCGCATAGCAGCAACAAAAGAAAAAAAGGGATACATAAATGTATAGATTTCGTGCGTGTAGATTTCACATGTGTGTATGCATGTATGTGGTTCTGGATTGATGATAAGGAAAAGGATAGATGTTGTGCGGCTTAGTTATTTTGGCTGTATGTCATTTATGGTGATTTACACACAATTATGAAAGAGATGTTGTTAGTAAGTTATGTGAAGAGAATTATGCGAACACTACAAAACGAATTGGGCAAACAAAATAAGAATAACAGGTTTTGTAATACCGAAAGTGACAATAAGCAAAATTTATAGAAATGTTAAAATGTTATATTATAAAACTGAAGCAAAAATTATTGGCAAATTATGGAATTAGGAAAACACTTTTGTTAATAGTAAATATTTATTAAAAATAACTGCTAACAGCGCATAAATTAAGCAAAATGTAACATTATTTCTCGAAATATGGAAATGTATTATAAATACGCTGCAACTTTTTTTTTTTTGAGACACGGGGTTCACAGCCGATTAGGATATAGATGTAATACAGTTCTTACCCTAAAAGGTAGTTTCTTTTAACTTCCTCTAGTTCTCGCGATTAATCGCTATTTACAAAAATAGAGAGGTTGCGACACATATTATAGCATAACTCGATAATCTTTTATACGAATTATTTCGGGAAAGTTTTAAATAATGCAAAATTAAGTAAACTTCTTCTAATACAAATTTTTTATCCGTTCGGCGATATATTACGAGATAGCGTTAAACCCTATTTTTTGAGAAAATTCTAATAATTTGTAAAAAACGCGTAATATAAATGTCGAAAAGTATTCAATTATTCAATTTTTATTATTGTATCGTAATGCACGATAAAATGAAACTATTCCGAAGGAAATCGATGCACAACTTCAAAAGTTATAGCTAAATTGAAAAGAAAAGAGAAGCGTTTATATGAGACTTTCTGTGAAATTTTTGATCGGGTCAAATAAATTTCGGGGTAGATTTAATAAATTACATACAACTTTTTAAGTTATGCATTGGTTTTTTTTTCGTAATGATCTAATCTTAAATTTCGGGGTAGATTTAATAAATTACATACAACTTTTTAAGTTATGCATTGGTTTTTTTTTGTAATGATCTAATCTTAATCATGACCGATCAGACTTTATGAAAAGTTAATAAACATTTTATAATTGAGCATTTGTCGTTGTTTTTATTACGCGTTTATTTCAAATTTATTAAAATTTTCTAAAAAAAAATATGAATTTTTAGCACTATCTTGTAATATATTTCTTGGAAACAGCTAAACGGATGAAAAATGTGTGTTTGAAGAAGTTGAAGGCTACTTAATTTTGGATCATTTAAAACTTTCCCAAAATAATTCGTATAAATTATTCTCGAGTTGTGCTATAATATGTGTAGCACTCTCTATATTATTTATCGCGAGAACTAATTCAAAGAAACTACATTTAAGGTTAATATCTTTATTATCTCATATATCCAATTCGGCTGCGAAATCCTGTGCCACAGCAAAACTATTTTTTTTCTTGAGCTGTGTAATTAATAATTTGTTATATAAATATAATATATTTTTTAAATTTTTTAGTAAAACAATTTTTCAATGGGTCTATTATGAGTATTTGTGTCGTTGAAGAGTGAACAACTTTACCAAATATTTCAACGTAAGTATTTTATGAGAAAGATTGAAATATATCTCTTATTTTCCAAAATCTTCTTACTGTGATATGATGAAATTTATTTGATACTTTTTTGTACATAAATCATTCTGTTCGATTTCTTTTCAGTTTATTTTATTTTAGATCGCGCAATAAACTTTGCTTGAAAATATGAAAAATAATTGAAAACTACAAATTCTATGATATGTAAAACTAATTATATAATATTTATTTTATACAACTTCTATTTAAATTCCAGGCAAATTCCTTGTTCAAATCATAGATGTCGGTTCCAATACAAATTGTTCTTGGACAATAAATAGAGAAATTAAACCCACTACAGATTTACAAATCAATACCAAATATTTGAACAAGGTCAAACGTCAAAAATTTCGGTAGTGCGTTGGAGGACTTTAAACAACTAAAATATTGTTTTAAATTATAAAATGTTCAACGTTTTCCGTAATATGTGTTATAAGTTTTTTGTATTTCCAATAAAAATATAACAATTCCAATTTTTAGAAAGATAAAACGTTGTGTTTTTGAAGTTAACACTAAAAATAGCATTAATTAAATTTTCTATGAATATAAAATGATTTCAATGGCTCAAAGAAAATGATTCATTAATAAGAGTAAAATTATAATAAATACAATGTAAAGAATTTTCCATATATATTAAAAAAAAAAAACTATATTTAAATCCATGTATCCTTAAATTAATGACTAGTACATTCTAACATCAAGGACAGACATTTTAAATTTTATGATATTTTACTACAAATAAGCACGTGTCATACTTAAATTTACGCCAAAACGTGCTTATTTTAAGACCAAACATAATTAGTTTTATTACACAAAGTTCTTGATTCTATGAAATGCCTCCTCAAAACAAGTACTATTCATGTCTTTAAATTAACTATAAAACATTCTTTTTTTTATTGCGATTGTCTTTGGCTCGAAATCATTGCCGAAATCTTAAACTTTACGACAAATTCATGGATTTTCAGTACGCTTTTTTTTAGTGTTGGAAGGCACGCATGCCTTCTTTAAAAAAGTAACCATGCCTCCCTCTCCCGTCCTTTATCAGACATGGCGATATATCACATCGAATGTGTTCAAAACCTAACATTTTTCTCCCTCTCTCAAGTTTTTTTCCACCTGTACAAACCAATACTCTGCCGCTTCTAAAAGAGTAAGAGAGCATTTCTTCCCCTCCCGTCTTATATCAGGCATGACTATGTCCTTCTAAAAATATATCGTATCGAAGGTATTCAGCACACAACATCATTGTTTCATTGCATTTCTTCATGTGCAGTTTGCATGTTCTGCGTTCCATTTGCGTGTAACTTTTTCTCCATATAGATTTGTTTGTGTTACGATGATGAACGTAATATTCGGTGAAAAGAAAAGATTGAACACCTCAAGCGGAGTGGTCAGGTTTGTCTTTGGTCCACCTCCGAAACGCATGATGTTGTGCTGGCGGAATCTCACTGTAGCGGGTTCAGCTGTACTCCACATGGTACCATATTTTCCAAGCAAAAAACCGTCTGCAGCTTGAGTTGGTGCATTCTCAATTTCTTCTTCGGATTCTTCATCGCTGTCGAATATTTCATTTGCTTAAATTTCCAATTCATATTCAATGTCCGATGCGTCATTTTCGGGCACAAAATCTGTGTGTTCAACGCTTTGGTCTTCAAATAAATCTAGTTAGTCTGCTTCTGTGTGAAGTGCGAAATCACGCTGTAAAGCTGATGATATTCGTTGTTGGAAATTATCAGTAAGGCTGCCTGTACGCCAGCGCGTATTGTACACAAATTCTAAATCCTCTGTCATAATAATAGTAATGATGTCACTTTAGTTTCCGCACAACAAAATTATATTTCGGACTGTCGATGTTGTATGTTCAGCATTCAATAATACCCTAACTGAACTCAAAACCAAATTCACAAACGAAAGAAGTAAACATCTGCATTGAATTCACAGAAAAACAACCCAAAATGTGTATAATAATAATTTATTTCCTACAAATTATATAGGTCTGGCCAAGCATATGTGTTTGTTCGAAGGGAGACTTTTTTTCTTTTACAGTTTTCTTCGTGTTGGAACGATATTTTTTACAGATAGAAAGCCAACAATATTTTATGCGGCTACCGGGAAATACAGGTATCTACCTAAATTAGAAGTATGTTTAATTAACGCTCAAAAATGTCACTCCGTTTGTAACACCTCTAAATATTGATCTGAGACCCCATAAAGTATATATATTCTTAATCGTCGTAAAATTCTAAGACGATTTAGCCATGTCCGTCCGTCCGTCTGTGGTAATCACGCTACAGTCCGCAATAATAGAGCTAGGTTGATCAAATTTGGTACAAATACTTCTTATAGTTGCAGGTTGTTTGGGATTGCAAATGGGTCATATCGGTCCATATTTAGATATAGCTCCCTGAATAGCTTCGGGGTAGAGGGGGGAATTAGAATGCTCTTGCAGAGAGTATTATGAACGGTTGGTTGCCGTGGGATCGACCGATATTAGATGCGGGAGGATTTTGCACGTAGTGGACTGTAATGATGTAGGACTTAGGTGAAATTATTCCTCCCGTCATGAGGAATAATTTCACATAAGACAGTTACGAATGAGAAAGGAAATAAAAGAAGTAAATAAGTATAGTTATTTAGATCTGATTACATCAGATTTATTCGAGACGAGATGCTCACCCTGTTGGTTTTGTCGGCAAAGTGAACGAGTCTCATAATTTCTTCTCAACAAGTTAACAATGTAGGCCAATTTTACCGTTAGTTTCGGACTTAATTCAATATGTCCGTACTTAATCTATTACAATATTCATATTTCTCTTAATCTAGTACAATTCATAATCTTCTTACTCTAGTACAATTCATAATTTTCTTACTATTAAGGTGGCTTAGGCTAATATACAAAAAGACAAATTGGACGACATGTTCGTTCAATTTTGTCCATGGCCCCGGCCTTGCACCTGTGCAACAGGCGATGTAACGCACAAGACCGAGGCGAGGGAGATGGCGTGCTGGAGAATAGCTCCCTGGCGGAGGGAGTTCAGGCCACTCAGCTTGCCTTGGAGAGGAGTGATGTGATGGCGGGCGAATCGGGGAGTCGAAACGGATGGGGTTCCGGCACATGAGATTTCGCCGAAGTGGAGCTGCGGGGCGTCTTGGTTGGGGAGATTGTGGTCGCACTCCTAGCCTGGCCTGAATGCTAGACCGCTCCGGCCTGGTCGGGGAGGTGGTGCGAACGGAGGCCGAACTATCACCCGTTGGCTCGGGGTGCAACATCGTGTGGTGCCGAAAGCCACATTTCCTGCACGTCATTTTCGAGTGGCACCTCTCCACCGTGTGACTTTTGGCCAGGCAATTTCTGCAATAGGCGTGGGTGCGAATGACCGAGCGCCGGCTCGAGACCCTCATGATGACGAAGTCCGGGCAGTACCGCAGCGAGTGGCGCTGATCACACAGTACGCACTGGTAGATCTCGCTCACGATACTGGGGGCTGCGCTTCTGGCTCTGAAATGAGAATGGTGTTAGTATCTGATCTGAATAGGGCATGAATTGTAATGAGTGTGTCAAATGCAAGAGATGAAGATGAAGTTTATGAAATGAGCTAAGAGGTGATGAAAAGTGTTATGCTATTGAATTTGCTTGATTTAATAAAGGTAGATAACATAATTTGACTATTGGCCGAGTGATTGTCCCAGAAGCAGTGAGAATATCAGCTACCCTAATATTTGTGTCGGAACCGTGATGAGTTTTGACTATTCTTCCGAGACGCCAATCGCTTGGGGGCAGTAAATCGTCCATGACTACTACCAGATCTCCAGCTTGCAGATTTTGAACCGTGTTTTTCCATTTGTAACGCTTATGGAGTGCTTTCAGGTATTCTTCCTTCCATCTTATGGCAAATTGGTGATGGAGAGCCTTCAATTTAACCATCTGTTTGTAAGAGATATATTCTGAGAAATTGGCTCCGGGATCGACATGATGGGCGCTCCTTTTAGAAAATGACCAGGAGTCAAGGCAGTTACATCTGATGGATCCTCGGAAACAGCTGATATCGGGCGTGAGTTTAGAACTCCTTCTATTCTGGCAAGTACGGTCGCAAATTGCTCAAAGGTGAATCTGTGGGAACCAGCGATTCTTTTAAAATGGTGCTTAAAACTTTTTACAGCGGACTCCCAAAGTCCGCCCATATGAGGTGCATGTGGGGGAATAAATTGCCATTCAAACCCATGAGATGAGTATTTGTCGGATAGATCACTGGCGGTTGTTTGGATGAATTTCGAAAACTCTTGCAGCAGATTTCGGCTTGCACCGATAAAGTTTCTTCCATTGTCAGAAACTACCCGACGGGGTAGTCCCCGCCTCCCAACGAAACGCGAGAATGCCGCCTCAAATGCTGCGGAGGATAACTCAGAACAGGGTTCCAAATGAATGGCTTTGATAGAGAAACATATAAAAATACATGCGTATCCTTTTATGAGTGGGGACCGTCGTAATGAAGAACTTTTAAGTTCGAAAGGTCCAGCGAAATCTATGCCAGTGATATGAAATGGAGGCGTAATCGTACATCTTTCTGGGGGTAAAGGCGCCATTATTTGCGAGCATGGTTTATGCTTGTACAGAATACATGTTTTGCATTTATGTATTATGCTTTTTATCCGTGGTTTGAGACGAGAGATATAGTATTCGGTTTGCACCATTCTGCACATTTGTGTGCAACCAGCATGAGCAAGGAAACTGTGCAAATGTCCGAGATATAAATGACAGAGACGAGAATTTCCGGGAAGAATGACTGGATACCGTTCATTGTAAGGAAGTGGCGCATCAACCAATCTTCCGTTAACACGTAATACTTGGTTCGAATCGACAAATGGGTTTAAATTCTTTAAACTGCTTTTTTCTGGTAATATTTCTGCCTTAATTAATATGCGGTAATCATTTTCAAAATATTTTTGTTGAGTTAGCGATATCAAACGATTTTTTGTGTAATTGACTTCTGATTGTGAGAGCGAAACGGAGTTCAATCTTTGTAATCCCTTGATTCGACTAACACAGTTGTTGTAAAAGCGAAATACATATGAGATCACTCGTAAAGCTCGAGCATATGAGGAAAAACGGGCTAATATATCAGGTTCTTCTATAATTTCATGAAGCGTTTGTATTTTTGACCGTTTTCCAATTTCCGGAGAAACTAATGGATTTTTCTTAGGCCATTCTGAGGAGGGATTCGTTAGCCAACTTGGCCCATTAAACCATAATGAGTTTAGTGTAAGATCTTGTGGTCTACAACCACGAGTGCCGAGGTCGGCTGGATTGTCATGAGTTGGGACATGTCGCCAAATAGCTTTTGGGACGAGATCATGTATTTGAGAGGTTCTGTTTGCAATGTATGTTTCCCATGTCCATGGGGGTTTTGACAGCCACCCAAGAACAATTGAAGAATCCGTCCACAATGTTATACCACTAACTTTGAAATCAAATGTTGATGTGACGTAATTAACTAACATAGCGAGAAGATGTGCTCCATTGAGCTCTAATCGTGGCAGACATACGGGCTTGAGGGGGGCAACTTTACTTTTAGCTATTAATAAGTTGGAGAACACTACAGATTTCTTCGTTTGGCATCTTATATAAACACACGCGCAAAATGCTGCCTGTGATGCATCTGAGAAGCCATGAATTTCAATATTATCTGTGGGGCAATATTGCACCCATCTAGGTATAGAAATTTTTTCTATATGTCTTAGATCGGAAACAAGGGTATCCCATTTGTGCTGGGAATCTGGGCTAAGATTGTCATCCCATCCCAGACCTTCCAGCCAGAGCTGCTGCATCAGACTTTTTGATCTTATTACAACAGGTGTTATCCACCCTGCTGGATCGAACAGCTGTGCTACCACCGAGAGTACTTGACGCGTGGTCATATTTTTATTCTGTTGAATGGCTCCCAGAGCATAACTAAATGTGTCGGTTAGTGCATTCCACTTGATTCCCAACGTTTTGGTTGTGCTTGATTCTTGTAACTGAAGAAATTCTGAATCATAGAGATCTTCTTGAGGCAAGTGCGACAGAAGTTTTGGGTCATTGGCAGTCATTTTCTTTAGAGGGAGACCTGCACTTTTTAACACAGCTATGACATCATTTTGAGATTTAATAGTTTCTTCGATTGAGAAACCTCCGGACAAGATATCGTCGACATACGTTTCCTGTCTTAATATGTTTGCGACCTTGGGGTACAGACTTTCGGAATCCGTTGCTAACTGCAATAAAGTGCATATAGCGAGAAACGGAGCGCAATTTATTCCGAAAGTCACTGTCTTTAACTGATAGTCTTTAATAGAGCTTTCAGGAGTTGGTCGGAACAGTATTCTCTGGTAGGGCCTATCTTCCGGGTGTACCAAAATCTGCCTGTACATCTTCTGGATATCCCCGCTAAAAACGTACTGATATTTTCTCCAATTTAATATTATGGATGTCAAATCTGATTGTAATGTGGGTCCTGTGTAAAGGACATCATTTAACGACTGACCAGACTTTGTTTTTCGCGATGCGTTAAAAACAATTCTCACCTTTGTGGTTTTATGTTCTGGCCGCACTACGGCGTGATGGGGAAGATAGAAAGAGTTGAACTTTCCATCCGAGCTTATTTCTCGAGAGGAGGTTTCTTCCGCATGATTCAGCGAAATATATTCGTTTAAAACTGCGTTATATTGGGATTCTAACTCGGTATCTTTCGAAAGATTTTTCTCCATGCGTGTACACTGCGCTAGAGCAATAAATCGAGACGAGCCGAGACATAATGAATCCGAAAATTCGTTTTTAAACGGTAGTCTCACCATGTACCGTCCGTCTGCTGAGCGCGAAGTTGTCTTTACATAAAATTCCTCGCAAAATTTATCTTCAGCAGAGATGTATGGAGACTTAGGAATTTCTTCCTGTTCCCAAAATTTGCGTAAAGTATCACCAAGAGAAGATTCTTCGCTATCAATTACATTTGTTGAAAAGGAATTGATGGTCTCAGTTTTCATGGGACCGCTGAGAACCCATCCGAATATTGTGTTATATGCTGACGTATTACCACAAATATTCTTCCTTATGCCCTCAATGTGAATCTTTCGGAATCATTGCCCAAAATCATGTCTATTTGGGACGATTTATTAAAATGTGGGTCTGCCAGATCTAGATCCTCAAGATCTGCAGGATTGGATATTTCAAAGGAGACCGAAGGAAGCTTCTTTGTCACCTTAGGTAAGATTATTGCGGAAATTGTGAAACGAATATTCTGTTTCTTGGCGACTATCACCAGCTGACATTCTTTATCAGAGGTTTGTTTTTGTCCACCTATACCAACTATATCAAAATGGGATTTCGAAGTGGGAATTTGTAATCGGTTTCTAATTCGTTCGGAAAGAAAAGTTCTTTGAGAACCAGGATCTATCAAAGCTCTTATTGGGAAGAGTTCTCCTTGATGCTCGATTTGGACTAATGCTGTTCGAAGCAGAATCATGTCACTGTTTGACGAAAAATTCGCTTGAACATGCGAAGTGCGGCTTTGGTGAGAAGTAGAGGGCGTCTCCATTTGAGACGAGCGATTTTGCTTATTGTTGACTGAATTTTGACCATTTTGAGGTATCTTCTCAGAATTCCTGAGAGGTTTCTGTTCATCCGTATTCTCTTCATGGCTTCTTAAATGCAGAAGGCTATGATGCTGCTTGTGGCATATCACACATGTGCCAATGCTTTTGCATTTGGTTTTGATGTGAGTGGAAGATAGGCAGTTACAGCAAATTTTATTTTTAAACACAAAATTCGTGCGCTGTTGGGCTGTAAGCTTGCGGAATTCTGGGCATAATCGAAGAAAATGTCTGGAATCGCAAAAGGGACAAGAAAGGTTAAGATTTTCTTGCGAATGAAAAGTTTGGATTTTGCGAGCACCTTGAGGCTGCTGGGAATTTTGAGACGAGCGAGTATGTTGATACGAATTTCTTTCTTTTGTTGACCTAATGCTTGAAATGCGTTCAACTATTTCATATCTATTTATCAAGAAATCATCAAGCTGGGCCCATGTTGGCAACTCTCTGTGTGATTTTAGCGATTGCTCCCAGAGAGAAAGAGTCTCATCTGGTAATTTTGTAGAAATTAAGTAGATCAGTATTGGGTCCCAACTTGTGGTATCAACTTCCAGAGTCTTCAGAGTACATAGACAGTCATTTACTGTTGATTGGATCTTCTGAATCGATTCACTGTTTTCCACCGTGGCTACAGGAATATTGAATAATATTTTCAACTGATTGTCTACCAAAACACGTTTGTTCTCATATCGTGCCTTCAAGGCATTCCATGCGAGATCAAAATTTTCGTCACATAATGTGTATCTTTTTACAATGGCCCCAGCCCCACCTCTTGTTTTATTTCGTAGGTGGTACAGTTTCTGAGCTCGAGTAAGCTTTGGGTGGTTTACGTAGACCGCTGTGAACATGTCACGAAATGACGGCCATTCCTCGTAACCTCCTTTAAATATTTCTGTGTCGCATGGGGGAACCTTTATACAGGCGGAATTGTCAAGAGACGAGTTTTGAATGGGTTGACTTTGCGGTATGTAAGGCGGAATGAGACTGTGCCTTGAACTTTGACGAGCATTCCCACTGGACAGTCTTAGAATATCGAGAATCTGCGACCTCGCGGTATAATATGCTTCTGAACTGGCATTGAAATTTATTTTGGCGTTTTCTCGAAAATCTTTGGTATTTGCAGTTTTTGGTGAAAGCATTAACGTTTCATACGTGGCCTGCAGTTTTGACCATCGACTTTCCAAATCTTCCAATTTTACTTCTAAAACTGTATCCGTTTGGTCAGAAATATCACATTGCTCGAATTGTGTACAAAACATGACCAAGTGGTCGCAATCGAACAAAAACTTGTCATGTTCTGTTGAGATGTGTATAGAGGAATTTGATGATTTGTCACCGGGAGGCGCTTTGCTTCCTGTGGATGTTTTAACAACCGCGGTGCCTGATTTGCTGGTGGATGCCGTAGAGGCTTCTGAAGGTGGATCTACGCCCATCATGAAGAATGAGAAATAATTTTACGGAATTTGAATATAAATTTTCGAATATTTGAGACTTATTTTTAAGAATCTAGTTCTTTTGGGGCCAAATTTCAACAAACGTGCAGATTTTCAACAAACGCGACTTTTTTAAGCGTGGAAACAAATTGCTTATTTTTTTTTACGAGAATAATTTTAGAATATATGTCCCCCTATTAGGACAAACTTTCTCAATGTTTAATAGAAGATTTTTTAGATCATCTGCCCCCCTGTTAGGACAGACTTCTCTCTGATTTAAGAGAAGAATTTTTAGAATATATGTCCCCCTATTAGGACCAAAAATCTAGCTGTGCTAAAAAATGCGGTTACGTGTACCAAATGCTAGTTCAAATTGATTTGGTAGCGGGTACGAAAGAGACGAATTTATAAAATTATGTAGCTTGATTCGTAGTAAAACGAAATGAAGCAAACAGAATTAACAAACTATAAATTATTTTTGTGCACAAAATGTTCCAAAATAATTTTTTGTGTTGAAGAAATTTTAGCCCGTGAAGAGATTTGTCTAGGCTCGACTTCTGATGACTAAATTTGCCCAAATCTCCTATAAAGGACTCCAAACCGGATTTCCTTTTATGCGAAATGGTTTGAATGCTAAATGTAACGCATAAATCTCAATGTGAATTAATTTTTAAAGTTGATTACCAGAGATTTTTTGATGCGTTGAAATATATTTTGATAACTAGACAATCAATTTTTATTAAAATTGATTTTAGTTGAAAAATTTAATTAGTAAGCGAATTTTAATTGTATTATTTAATTAATTTGTATAGTTTCAATTTGAAACTAACTTGAGACGAGATACTGGCGAGGTAAAGTCAATTTTACCCTTTATTTAAAATCTATCTCCCTCAGATTTTATAAAAGCATAAAGTTTTTGATAAATTGCGAAAATCTCATAAAACAACAATCACGTTATTCGGCTGAGAGTTCCCTTCGCAAGAAGAAATGATTCAGAAGTTGGCAAAATTATTATTATTTTTTTTTTTTTTTTAATTGCAACTAACATACATTTTAATCGAAAAGTATGAAGTAAGGATAACATTCAATATAATTGAGGCAAAAGTAAAATTGATTCCAGAAATTTATGAGATATCGAATAAAATTCAATTTTTATTGAATTTAATTTCTATTTTTCTTATTTTTAAATATTGAAGAATTTTAACATATTCCATCCCATTTGCGTTGATAATACGTTTGAGGCAGAGTTTATTTTAGATTATATTCTTAATGTAATTTATTTCAATTTTATTGACAAATTGAGAAACAGGCAAATCAAATTTAGATTATATTCAATTTTATTGACAAATTGATAAACAGGCAGTTCAATTCATATTATTCAATTTTATTGACAAATTGATAAACAGGCAGTTCAATTCATATTATTCAATTTTATTGACAAATTGATAAACAGGCAGTTCAATTCATATCATTCAATTTTATATTATTAACATTTCTCCCCAGGAAACAGTAGATATGTTCAGTAATTATTAGCAGATAAAAGTTGAATTTCAGAGAAATTTTTAATTAAAGTTGAAAAAGCAGCCGTCTTATTCCGATGTTTATAGAGTTCGATACGTACATCAATATGACATTATCAAATTATTGAAATTTTTGTTCGAATTTTCAAATAAATTTTGATTCAAAAAATCGAGATTCCAGTGCATTTAATTTAATTTATTGGATGTATAATTTATCTCTTTTTCCATTATAACTTGAGCATATCGTAAATTAAGGGCAATGTAATTTAATTTTATTCACCTTCAATATCCAGATTGAAAGACAGCAAAAATTTAAAAACTTTTGGAAAAAATAATTTTTGAAATTTGGGAAACAAATCTGTAGGTGCAATTCACTATTCATTGAATTTGAAATCAGTTTGGATCCAAAAAATTATAAACAACTGATTAAATTCAACTCGTAATAGAAGTTGCAGCTAAATTGGTTGAAGATTAAGAAGGGAATGGATTAAATTCGATCTCAGTCGAATTTTTCAGAACATTGTTGATAAAAAATTGAGACATACGGAATTAAATCAATATTTATCGAATATTTAATTCATAATCTTCAAATTGTAATTAAATTTGATTCGAATCGAGAATTCCATTTTATTTATTGAATTTATAGTTAATTTAGTTTACGAACAGAGAAACCAGTAAATATTTTGTTTTTGTTTTATTGAATTTTAGATTGGTTTAATTTTTATTTATTTAAACTTGAAATATCAGCAGCTTCAATTTAATTCCCCATCTATTTTACTTAATATTGTGAGCGCAGTTGCTTAAATTCGATATATGTCGAATTTCAGAGAAAATTTGTGATCCATTTTGAGAATTTCGTAGACAAATTTTAGTTTTTATTTAATTCTAACTCCATTTACATCCAAAAATTGAGAAAAAAGTTCACATGTGCTGTACTTCAATAGCAATTGATCTTTAAATGCGCTCCAAGCTAGATTGAGAGAGATATATGAATACATTTCAATTGTTGTCGGCCTCTAACTAAATTCCCGTGCAAAATTTTGGAGAAAGGTGGATCAAATTAGATTTGTATCGAATTCAAACTCACTTTCCATGTATAATGGGTAAAATTTGCAATTGTCAAAAATGAGAAAGATGTGGATGAATTCAATTTTAATTGAAATTAAATTAAATTGCAAATAGTGGACCGGGTGCATTTTATATATAAGGCAATTTTTTTAAGTGATTCCTACTGTTCGTACCTACGAATAGATTCCTACTGTTCGTACCTACGAATAGATTAAAGAGATTCCTACTGTCGGAAATCTGAAGTGTGGGGGCAACGAAGTGGACCGGGTCCAGCTAGTTGTTTATATTATTGTTTATATGATGTAAAAAAAGAATAATTTAACAGTAAAAAAATTAAATAATGATAAAAATTACTAGTAATGCATGTTAGTTTTGTTAAGCATGTTGTTATATGTATGTATGTGTATATATTTTTCCCAATTTTTTGACTATTTATTGTTTAATTTCTCATAAACCATTGTTTTATTCCAATTTCTTTCATAAAGTATTTGCTTTGTGTAATTCCGAAAGAATTTGAACTAATATTTTTTTCGAGTGTATTCGTGATCATTCACAATGAGCTTTCATATGCACATATGTTATTGTTCGCTTTTGACGATTCTTCTCCTTTTCTTTTTGACAGTGACGACACTGCAGCCAACGGCAGTGCTGTCGTGGATATCGTATACTGAGATGAGTGTGTGTATATATGTGTATGTCTGTCTGGTTATGATGCCCACAGACCTTAGATTATACAGATGTGCCGTCAGCGAGAAACGTCAAAATCTATCAGTTACGAACGAATAGGAATGAAATGTCACACGCGAAAAAACACTTTTCCGCGAACATAGTTTGAACTTTCTTTGCACTAATCAATTAATATTAATTTTTTAATTGTGACAATTACAAAAAATTCGGGAAAATCGGTCCGAAATCCTCGTAAAACATCACTCTTTGAAGTCCTACTCGTTGAAATTTTTATTCGTTCGTAACTGATAACTTACTCGCTCGGGGACGGCACATCTGTATAATCTAAGGTCTGTGATGATGCCAGCTATTGACATTGATTTCGTCGTTGTCTTTATTTATTTGTTTTCTTTTTATTCACCGGCGATTGTACACTCAAAAAGTTATGTTGATGCAATATTGTGAGTGATGGTGATTTGTGGTATGGTTTAATGTGATGAGTGTTGTTACTTTAGAGAAAAACAGAAAGAATTTACCTTCATAGTTAATATGCCAACTATTAACGATTTGATGTTCTCTATTTTGTTATGCACTGAGCCATGAGCATTTATTTAGCCTTTTATAGAGAGTATGTTAACTCATCTCTTCACACTTTAGCTAACTAATTTTTATGTACGGAATATGTATATATAAATAAATATTTATATGCATATGTAAACATATATATACATACGTAAATATGTATATGCACTTGTAAATATGTATTCTACACTTTGTGTAAATTATGTATAGACAGACAGACAGGGCCGTTATTTTATGGAACTTTATGGAAATTTGCACTAATGGAACAAATTTTGTTTTTGGATTTTTCCTTTTTTATGGGCACTTTTTTCTTTTGGGCAGACGGACGTAATTTTGGAGGAAACCAATTTTTTAGAAAGCTTTTTTAATAATTTTGCTTTTGAATTTTCTTGCACTGTATATCTCGGACGGACGCACTTTGACACATTTTTCTTGTTTTAGGCACTTTTATCTTTTCAGATTTTCTTCTTTTTTGCGTGGTTTTTGTTTTCTATATGTATTAGTGTTTTAGTTTTGTTTTAATAAAATACCATAACGCTGCAAACACATATTTTGTTGATTTTATGGCTTTGAGTCACGAATTCTCTTACTTTTAGCCGTTTTAAATTCACTTTTAAACGATTTTTTAAGCTTTTAACATTAAACTTTTTAGCTTTTATTCTTCAGCTTCAAACTTTTAGCTTTTAATTTTTAGCTTTTAACTTTTAAATCTCAACTTTTAACCTTTAACTTTTATCTTTCAAAATTTAACCTCTTAATCTTTGATATTTTTATTTTAACCTTTTTTTTTGTTCAAACAATGCTAGCATTTTAATGTAATTTTTCTTTCTAAAATTTTTTACGTTTTTTAATACTTTTTTATTCAATTCTGGTCTTGTTTAACTTTTTACCTTCGCTTTTTACCTTTGACTTGTTCTTGTGTTTTTCTTTGTTTGCCCTTGTGTTTGCGGCGTATTGGTTGTTTAAAAAAGGGAGCAATCACTTACCGACGACAAAATACAACTGTGAGAACAGTAAGAGATGGGAGAGATGATGTTACCTCATTGTTGCTGATGCTTTGTGTGATGTTTTTTCTTTTCAATTACTGCTTGCTTGTACGGCAACGGAGGACCTTGAATAGCTTCGGGGTAGAGGGGGGAATTAGAATGCTCTTGCAGAGAGTATTATGAACGGTTGGTTGCCGTGGGATCGACCGATATTAGATGCGGGAGGATTTTGCACGTAGTGGACTGTAATGATGTAGGACTTAGGTGAAATTATTCCTCCCGTCATGAGGAATAATTTCACATAAGACAGTTACGAATGAGAAAGGAAATAAAAGAAGTAAATAAGTATAGTTATTTAGATCTGATTACATCAGATTTATTCGAGACGAGATGCTCACCCTGTTGGTTTTGTCGGCAAAGTGAACGAGTCTCATAATTTATTCTCAACAAGTTAACAATGTAGGCCAATTTTACCGTTAGTTTCGGACTTAATTCAATATGTCCGTACTTAATCTATTACAATATTCATATTTCTCTTAATCTAGTACAATTCATAATCTTCTTACTCTAGTACAATTCATAATTTTCTTACTATTAAGGTGGCTTAGGCTAATATACAAAAAGACAAATTGGACGACATGTTCGTTCAATTTTGTCCACTCCCATATATAGCATCTAACTTGTTATGATTCCTACTGTTCTCATCTACTATATTTTTTGTGTTTTCGGTGTTATTATCTTTAGGTTTAAGTTATTTTGTGAGGTCACATGCTATCCATGGTGGAGGGTATATAAGATTCGGCATGGCCGAACTTAACGCTTTTACTTGTTTCCTTTGAAAACTATACTTGTGTTTTTATTCCCCAGTTATCTTTGGACTATTGAAGATGTAAATTGTATGAAGTCGTAACAGCATATCTGAGTTGTGTTATTAGTCCACGTTAAACTAAGGCCTAGCACAAAAGCATAACTCAACTTATGCTGATATTCCAAAATCTAATATTGACTACCAGTGATAGCAAAAAGCGTAATGAAAAATTTAAAAAGCGTATAATAATATAATCTGCTAGTGATTCTGAGTCAATAGACCATTTAGTATCTCCAAAGCGGGCTACGCGGACCAAACTGTGTCTGCGTGACCGGTTTTGGCTGGGGTTAAAGATTTTACCTTCGGATATATGTCCAACGATGGCTACGCGGACCAGTGACCCTGCGTGGCAGGCCTTCGGCCGGAATTAAAAATGTTTTCCAAAGCCGGTAACGCGGACCAAAGTGTCATAAGATCTACGGACATGATGTCCCTGGGCGTTATGACATGCCACCCAATATTTTAGGGCCTTACAAAACAAAAGTATTATACACTGTATCGCAGAATTGTGTACTTATAAAACCATAATATGTCGGCAAAAACCCTTTCGGCAATACTTTTTTATGGTATTAAAAAGCTATTTCTTTTACTTTTTGTAAGTCTAAATTTCAATCAAATTTAAACTGCAGAAGTGATAACAGCAATATTCAAATCAGAGAGTCAAATGTAATTGCATATCAATATGTTCATAACACGAAGTAGCAAAAATATTATAATTTCATTATGTTGGCATATTTGATCTGACAAATGTACGAAAAGCGTCAAAAGCACCAACAAAAAACATGGAAAGCGTACACATAGTGCTTTTTTTCGTTTGGCACTATGTAAACACTTTTCGCGTATTGGGGGGTCAGAAAAGCACTAAATCTGGTGCGAAAAGCATTAAGTTGGCATCCCTGTTGACTACTGAATGTTGTAAATTTCGAAATCATCCTTTGATTTATCAGCATAAGTCGATATATTCTACAATATATAATAAAATTCATTTTGTAAGAACGACACAACTCGAGTTGTGTGTTTTGTAACTTAATATATTTTAAAAGGGAATAACAACATAAAACAATTAAAATAATTATATAAATGTGTTCATATTAATTCATTTTACTTGCAAGACCTGAGAAATTGCAGGCGTAAAATTCAAAATAAGTTTATAAATATTTTTGCTATATCGATTCAAACCTTTGAAATTCTCTCCTGAAAACTTGCAAAAACACACATATGCTGTTATGCCTTGTGACCACAGAAATATGCCAGGCCAGAACCATGTGTTTGTCCAAGGGTTAAAAAACGTAATTTTTGTAGAAGGAAATTGCAATTTTTGCAAACTATTATCCAGAACGGATTAATTTTGTTGCTAGGTAGGTAGGCTAGTATTCTTGAGGAATTTGTATACTGTATTACTGAACCGATTACACGTGGTGTGTTATTATATGTTTCCACAGGTACTATAATTTAGTCAAATTTTAATTTTAGAGGAATAGAACATCTATAGGTCAAAAGTGGTCAAAGAGATTTTGCTACCAGTAGAAATGTGAAAGTGTCCTCTTTAAGCCCTTACATACTTTTGTTCCTGTCTTGACCTGTCTGTAGAACACTTCTTTTAATTTTAATGAAATTACTCTGGTAAAAAATCTCTCTTTTATTTTACCTCTTTATATGAATATTACATACATACTTTTGTTCCTGTCTTGACCTGTCTGTAGAACACTTTTTTAATTTTAATAAAATTACTCGCGTAAAAAATCTCTCTTTTTATTTTACCTGTTTATATGAATATGTACATATGTATTGTGTGTGTCATATCATGTAGCTATCAATAATTTTAAGATTTTTATTTTACCTATGTTTATGATGCCTATGAATACAGCATGACATTATTCATTCAGAAAAGGAGAGAACTAGTGGCATTCGCATACAAACTCGGTAGCAAAAATATATCTAAGCAGACACAATCGAATTCTAAAATATTAAACAATGGAGAACTTCAGCTATAAAGAATTGTCCGAAGAGTATTTCAGAAACAAGAATAAGGAAAATGTTTGTAAGTAACATCCAAAGAATAGTAAACTCCTGCTCCACCGAGATACAACTGGAATTGCAAAAAAATAATGTCTTCAACAACTTAACTAAGCGCTACAAAAAAGTTGGCTGTGGTAAAACTAGATTTGATAGCACCTTTGTACAGTTCCCAATTGAAGAGGCTGAATAAACTCGGGTAGAGGGGGAATATTCCTGCTGTGAGTGGCGGATCAAATCAGCTAGCGATCTGCTGGTGCTGAGAGGCGGGAATATTCTTAGGACGTTGTATGTGAAATTATTCCTCGAGTCCAGAGGAATAATTTCACACAAAGCGAAAGGTAAGAGAAGTAGGGAAAAAACACAAGTATTAAATTTTTGTTTCCATTTTATTGGAGACGAGTTGAGATGCTCACCCTTTTTATGATTTCAGCCAAGTGAACGAGAAACATGTTTCTGCTCACCAAGTTAGTTTCACCTTTCATTTATAACAGTAATTTCGGACTTTTAATTCACAATAGTTTTAATCTTAATCTACAATTCATTTTCTTATAATTAGAGTTACTTATACTAGTATCATAATCGTACGTCAAATCAAATTTGTCCATGGCCCCGGCCTTGCACCTGTGCAACAGGCGATGTAGCGCACAAGAACGAGGCGAGGGAGATGATTGCCTTTGATAAGATGCGCTGGTTGGGCCTCGGGTGCATCAGAGGCAGCTCAGGTTGGCGCCGCTGACGTCCAGGATTCCGGAGTTGTGGCCGTAGGTTTGGAGATGGTTGAGGACGCTGGTATAGTTGTTGTCGTCGAGGCTGTCGGCTACGAGCATGTTGTTGACGAACTGGTGCATGGCGAGTTGTAAGTGCGAGCGTGGATGGACGCCTGGCTGGTGAATGTCGGCGTGCGGGGGGAGGACGGCGAGCTGGTGAAGGACAGCGTGCTGGTGAAGGACGGCTAGTTGGCTGCGGACGGCGATGTAGTTGGGGCGATTGCGGCCATACTTCTAGCCTGGCCAAAAGCTGGACCGCTCCGGTCGGAGATGTGGTGCGAATCGAGGCCGAACTAACTCCTAAAGGTTCGGGGTGCAGCATCGTGTGGTGTCGAAAGCCACACTTCCGACACGTCATCTGTGAATGACACTCCTCTACTGTGTGGCTTCTGGCCAAGCAGTTCCTGCAGTAGGAGTGGGTCCGGATGACCGAGCGCCGACTCGAGACCCTCATGAGGACGAAGTCCGGGCAGTATCGCAGCGAGTGGCGCTGATTACACAGTACGCACTGGTATAACTCGCTCACGATACTGAGGGCTGCGCTTCCGGCTCTGAAATGAGAGTGGTGTTAGTATCTGTTTGGAATATGAGGTGAAAGGAAATGAAAGGTAATGTATGAGATGAGAATAAATATGTGGAACGAGCTAGAAGCGATTATTTATGAGTTGGAAATTGGTTGACTTAGGAAAGGTAGATAGCATAATGTTACAATTGGCCTAGTAAGTGTACCAGAAGCAGGGTTACCATAAATATTTTTAGGAAAGGAGGACATTCGTGCCAGAAAAGGAGGACATTTGTGGCAATTGCAAAGGCTCTAGGAACCTTCGGAGGACACTTTTTTAAAATAAAAAAACAGTAATCTAAAAAATTATATATAATCAAAAATTATTTTTTTCTTATACTATATGTCTGTTGACGCCCTGGTGGTCAACTCAGATTTTGCACGTACCTGTTGCTGCTAGTGATGATGTTACTGCCACAAATCTATCCACGGCTTATTCTTCCTCTGTGGCCTCTTTTCGTCTCCCTTTGTGACCCCCTCGTCACCTACGGTACTGGCAAGAACACCGGTTGGGAAAACGGGACAGACTTGGCGAGACACTTGCAATTGTTGTCGTGGGTCAGGCACACACCACACACAAACCAC
Organism: Eudasyphora cyanicolor; assembly: GCA_963930755.1. Classification (NCBI taxonomy): domain Eukaryota; kingdom Metazoa; phylum Arthropoda; class Insecta; order Diptera; family Muscidae; genus Eudasyphora; species Eudasyphora cyanicolor. Next base: position 230,505,154 of record OZ005735.1, read on the forward strand.
TATGCTTTTCTTTAGCACCACCGAATGTTTTAAATAAAACGAGACACTTTTGTTTTGCACTGTTCAACCGTGCTAATTGCTTATTTTTATTTATTAGTTTATGGCACTCTAATACAAAAACAAAAAAACTCGAAAACGATTATATTTTCACTTTGCCGGCTGTCGGGTTGAGGTTTGTTTTTCGAATAAAACACAATGACAAACCCAAGTTCCCTTCTTCCCTTCTGAACGCCGTTCAAAAACGAAGAAGGGCATTGCTAATAACAGCTGGTACGAAAGGGCCGAGAAGTACGCACTGAACAAAGCACCAATTAGGGATGCCAGTGCTGAATGAAAGACAGTGTTGGTACGAGTGCCAACATCCCGGCCCCCTTGCACCATTAGTGCAAAGTGACTATTCTATTCTTAACTATTTTAACTTATAATTAAAAAGAATTCGAAACAATAAAAAATGGGAGGCAATTCAGTGCCAATTTCAATCCTGAGAGGTTTGGTTAGGAGGAAGCATCCTGGTCAACAGGTCAGATTTCTAGATCAACTAGTAGTGCTATATTTACGTTGTTTTTTGTTCGCTCTTAACCAAACCTCTCAGGGTACAAAATATCGGGAAAGTAACTTAAAATTAATGCATGTTGTCTTACAGTGATAAAATTCATTCAGCATCGCAGTACAGGCTCATTTTGCCGAAGAAGGAATAGCCAAAGATGGTTTTTTGACTAAACGGCAGTCCCTCGTCTGGTTGGGGCAGTCCCATGTATACCTTATTGGCCACATCATTCCCGAGAATTATGGAGACTGGACGAGATTCGTAAAAATCGAGGCTTGCCATCTCTTCTGCCTCGTATTCCTCCACGATGCTACCATACGCACAGTCTCGGCCTGGAATGTAGACCGGTGGGCCAGTTCTCACCTCCATGGACGCTGTCATCGTTAGTGTTCGGTTATGCCGGCTGGACAGCTGCAGCTTGACATAGGCCTGATAGTCGGGAATGTCCATGGGGAAGTTAGGGGCGTTAATAAGAACCTGGCTGTGGTCCAGATTCGGGTCCAGCATTACCCGCAACATGTAGGTCTCTTCATCCACCTGAGGTCGGTGTGCTCGGACGGTCGCTGTCATTGGCATCCACTCATAGACCGATTCGTCGATAGGGTGGATTAACGAGTGATGCCGGACCCGACACTCCTGACACCGGTATCTACTGCGGCAATCTCTTGCCTGATGGGAAAGCCCTAAGCAGTTAATGCAGGCGTGGTACCTGTTCACCGCGTTTAATTTTTCTGTCGGTGGTAGGGCTAGAAAGCGACGGCAGTGCCGGAAACCGTGTCTCGTCTCGCACAAGGGACAGCGAAATTCCTCATCGAACTCCATGGCTAATGGAAACAGAAAAGAGGTATGAGTACGAATATAATTAGTGATGGTGAAGGCTACGAGACAGACACACAAGGGGTTAGTTAGAATAGGGTTTCGTCAAATCGAGCGGGGCAGAAGTACTAATTTGTGAACCGGGCGACTTATGCAACCTGACTGAGTTCTCAAGTCGACCACTCTGACATGGTTATCCGATCCGTGATACAGTTTTGTTACACGCCCTAGGCGCCAATCATTTAGACCACCAGCTTCATTACGCAACACGACAAGATCATTTTCTTGTATGTTGGTTTGAGGCATTTTCCATTTGTTGCGTTTTTGCAACTCTTTCAAATAGTCGGATTTCCACCGCCTACAGAATTCTTGTTGGAGCACCTTAAGTCGCCTCCAACGATTTAAAAGAGCTGTTTTAGACGGGATTATTTCGGGTTCTGCTGGAGTCAACAAGGCGGAACCTACGAGGAAATGACCTGGGGTCAGCACACCTAAATCATCTACATCTTCGGATAGAGGAGTCAGTGGTCTAGAGTTTAGACAAGATTCAATAGACGACAAAATAGTACTAAACTCTTCAAACGTATGTTTGACTTGGCCAGCTATCTTTTTTAGGTGTGTTTTGCAACTTTTGACTCCAGCCTCCCACAACCCTCCCATATGAGGGGCAGAGGCTGGAATAAAGTGCCATTCTAGCTTTTGGAACCCATATCGAGAAATGGCTTCATCTTTTACCTCAGAAACAACTTTTTGAAATTGAGCTCTTATTTCACGGGCTGCTCCAACGAAGTTTCTCCCATTGTCAGAGTGGATTTTATTAGGACATCCACGACGAGAGATGAATCGAGTTAGTGCTGCTAAGAAGGCTGGGGTCGATAAATCGCTCACAGCTTCCAAATGTATTGCTTTGGTGGCAAAGCAGACAAAGAGGCAGATATATCCTTTTGTAAGTCTACAGCCTCGACCAGAAAACGTCTTGATTTCAAACGGGCCAGCGAAATCAACACCTGTGTTAGTGAAGGGACGACTTAATGTTGTCCTTTCAGGTGGAAGAGCTGCCATTATCTGCCCTTGAAGGTTTTTACGGGCAACAACACATTCTCTGCAATTGTGGATGTGTGTTTTGATGAGATTTTTTAATTTAGGTATCCAACATTCAAGCCGAACTGTGGCTACCATGAGACGCATACCTCCGTGAAGGGTCAACTTATGTATGAACGCAATATAAAGTTTTGCGAATCTGCTTTTTTGGGACAGAATGACAGGGTGTCGCTCGTTATATGACAGAGACAAAGTAGATCCTAAACGACCATTTGCTCTGATAATCTGATCTTTGTCTATGAATGGGGTTAGTGACAAGAGGCTACTTTTCGGTCCGATAGGCCTTTTCTTGATCAGATGTTCATATTCGTCAGAAAAGTGAATTTTCTGAGACATTGCCATAAGACGGGTTCGAGAGAACGCTAATTCTTCGCTTGACAATCTGACACTTGGGAATATGTCCCTTTTCTTTGAGTTCGGTTGTGTGGCTCTGAAGAAACGGAAAATATAGGCCACTACATGAATGGCTCGCGAAAGACAAGAAAATTGATCTAGAAAGTCTTCGATCTCTGCTGATCTAGCTACATAAACTTTTACTGATTTTGCTTCCAAACTAGTTTCTGGAATATCTGTTTTAGAGGGCCAGAAAGTATGATTTTGCTTTAACCAAGGTGGTCCATACCACCAAAGATTATTCTCCTTTAGCTCTAAAGGAGTCAGCCCCCGGGTTGCTAGATCAGCGGGATTATCATTTGTAGAGACATGTTTCCAATTATTTTCCACCTTTTCGTGGATTTTCGAAACCCTATTTGCGACAAATGTCGTCCAGCTATGAGATGGTTTTTTCAGCCAGGCCAACACAATTGTTGAGTCAGACCAGAAAAATTGCGAACTTTTGTCTACTTGCACTTGGGGCAGAAAAGCATGAACTAACTCTGATAATAACAAAGCTCCACATAACTCCAGCCTTGGTAGAGAGACTTTTTTGATTGGTGCTACTCTCGATTTGGAAACCAATAGGCTGGTGAAAACCTTATTTTCCACCTCAATTCTTGCATATAATGCAGCGGCGTAAGCTAGCTCAGACGAGTCACAAAACCCGTGTATTTCAATCTTACACCGTGGGGAATATCGAATCCATCTTGGGATATGAATAACGTCAATCTCTTTATATTTATCGACAAATTCTTTCCACTTTATAAGGGTCAGAGGTTTTAGTTGATCGTCCCATTTTATGTCGTCAAGCCATAGTTGTTGCATCAACACTTTCGCTGTTATTACAACTGGCGCTAGCCAACCTAACGGGTCAAATAACCTGGCAATTACAGACAAAACTTCTCTCTTTGTGAAACACGCTTTGTTTTGTATTTTTTCTGTTACAAAGTAGAAAGAGTCAGAAACTGCATTCCACCTAATGCCCAAGGTTTTCGCTATGCTTTTATCATCGAAATCTAAAAATTCGCAATTTAATAAGTGTTCACGGGGCAGACCATCAAGTATTTTCTTGTGGTTTGATGTCCATTTTCTAAGCAGGAAACCCGCTGACATCAATATAGCCTCTAATTGTTTTCTAGCCTCTATTCCTTCTGAGACAGAATGAGTTCCTACTAACGCATCGTCAACATACATGTTTTCTCTTAGAATTTTTGCCCCTACAGGAAAGCGACTTTCTTCATCTTCTGCCAATTGCAGTAAAGTTCTCAGGGCCAGGTATGGGGCACAGTTTACGCCAAAGGTAACTGTGCGCAACTGGAAATCTTTAACTTCCTCATCTGGTGATGATCGGAACAGAATTCTTTGATATTTGGCGTGTTGATGATTTATCAGAATTTGTCTGTACATTTTTGAAATGTCAGCATTGAAGACAAATTCATACAAGCGCCAGTTCAAAATAAGTGATATTATATCCTTTTGAAGTACTGGGCCAACAAATAAAAAGTCATTTAGACTTTTCCCATTAACTGACGGGCAAGAGGCGTTAAAAACAACCCTCAGCTTAGTTGTACCGCTTTCAGGTTTAAAAACGCCATGATGAGGCAGATAAAAATAATCCTCTGAGCTTCCAATTGGGGCTTCTACTTCCTCCATATGTTCTAGAGTCAGATATTCATTTATTACCTCGTCATACATTAATTTAAAGTCTGGTTTTCTAGACAAAGATTTCTCGTTTCTGAGAAATTGGCTCAAAGCCACGAATCTATTCGATCTAAGTGCCATATTCAATGGCGGGGCAGATTTGAATGGTAAGTCCACGACGTACCTTCCATCTGGCTTACGAACAGTTGTTCGTCTATATATTTCTTCACATCGCTTATCATCTTCCGAGACAGTGTGCTCCCTTGGAACTTCTTCTATCTCCCAGAACTTAGCCAGTTGATCATTGATCGAAACCCTTGTACAATGAGAGACTCGAACTATACGCTCCGAAGTCCTATTGTTCGTTGGGCCAGTCACAATCCATCCAAAGACTGTCTCCTGAGCCACAAGCGAGCCAAGAATTCCATGTTCTACTCCATTAAGTAGAATTATGGGATACATGTTACCCCCTATAAGAAGATCTACTGGGCCAGTTTTATAAAATCCTGGGTCAGCAAGGTTTAATTTCGGCAATTGATAACTCGAAATATTATCAAACGAATGTGTTGGGACATTACCCGTTACGTCTTGGACAACTAGCGCATCTATATCTATCGAAAATGTTGGTGTTCCTATTGAACTCAATGTGAAGCAAGCTATTGCCGAACATCTCGCTAAAGTTTCCCCACCTAAGCCTGTGATGTCGGCTGCAATTGGTTTTGTTGGCAATTTCAAAAGTTTCTGAATTCTCGCAGAAACGAACGTATCATCTGAGCAAGGATCGATTAAGGCACGAAGTTTATAGGACTGACCTTCTTTTATAATTCTAACCCATGCTGTAGCTAACAATGTTTTATTTGAGACCGAAGTATGAAATGTATTTACATTTGCCGACGTCGAAGGTGAATCAGAGGACTGTAAATTCTGATTCTGCGAACTTTGAGTCAGATTACTTGTCTCATTTGATTCTCTTGTCTCACTTTTCTGAACAACATTGTTTCTATGGAGAAGTGTATGATGTTTCATATGACATTTTGAACAAGTATTTTTGCTTGTGCAAGCGGCAACCATGTGACCCTGGGCAAGACAATTGAGACAACTATTTACTCTTCTAACCGAAGCAAGTCTGTTCTTGAAGTCCATACTCAGAAACTTTGGACAAGATTTTAAAACATGTGCCCCTTTACACAAAGTACACTTCTGGCTGTTTACCTTTGTATGATGAACCCTAAACTGTTTTGATCTATCAAAATTAGGTTTCTGACGAGGGCCAGAATCGTTAGTGCCCATCATATCAGACACACTTTCTAAAGCTTTGAATCGTTCGGTTAGAAATTTATCCATTTCATCCCACTTAGGCAGCTCAGTCTGCTTCGAAATTGATTGTTCCCATAGGGACAGAGTCAGTTTTGGTAGTTTCGATGAGCATTGGTAAACAAAAATTGGATCCCAAGATCCTATATCGATTTTATAAAGTCTTAGGACAGCCATACAGTTAGAGATTTCTCTCTGAAGCTTTTTGAGGCAACTCGCTGATTCCTGAGTGCATTGGGGCAGACTGAATAATGTTCTAAGCTGATTATTTATGAGAATACGCTTATTCTCATACTGATTTTTTAAATTTTCCCATGCTATCTCAAAACCTTCAGCTGTTAATGGTATATTTCTATTGATTTCCCTTGCCTCCCCCGCTGTCTTTTGAAAAAGGTGATATAATTTTTCAACTGAGCTCAATCTCTTATTATTAACGTATATCGCTGTGAATAAATCCCTGAAGCTGGGCCAGTTCACATAGTCACCATGAAAAATTTGCGTATCACACGGAGGGACAGAAATCGAGGAACTACTCTTTTGGCCTGATTGGGTTGTAGGAACTTTTATGCTATCCTTCCATTCCCCAATAATCGAAAGACATTTTATGTAACTATCATGTACTTCTACTTTCTTATTTTTGATAGTTGTCTTATCTGTTTTCATGCAGTCCGGGTCAGTAATACATTTTTTGTATATTTCCTTCCAATCTGTCCACAAATCTTGAATTTCTTGCTTTTCTCCCTCTAGTGACATTTCATTGTATTTAGTGGCATCAGATTCTTTCAGTTGCTTCTCATAAGCAAAAATTTCATCGCATTGAATTAAATATTGCTCTAAAAGTCCCATTGTAGTGTTAGACACTGGTTACAAAACAAAAAATTTTGTTCACCAAAATATTTTATGGAACCACTGTTCAGCTAAATGGGGTCAGATTGTTTCCAGTACCGGAAAATGTTAAATTTCGCTAAATAAAATTCCCAGAATTCTCTTAACCTTATCGAAATAATTTCTGATAGAAATTATGGAAAGAGATTCTATTATTATAGGGAAAGCAAAACGTTTCTTTGAAATAATTTCAACTGCGAGTTTTTCAGAAAATTTTGCTTTGGGCCACTGTTCCAAATTTTCTGCCTTTCCTTATTCTTTAATCCGCCCAAAAGGTCAAACAAAATATTCCGGAAACTTCCAATATCGCTCAAAAATTATTTCCCAAAACCAGCCAAAAATTTTCCAAATTTATAAATATCTCCAAAATTTTCCAATAATTTTTCAAAATATTTCAAAATATTTTTCCAAATTTTCAAAATATTTTTCCAAATTTTCAAATAATTTTTCCAAATTTTTTAAAATATTTTTCCAAATTTTTAAATAATTTTTCCAAAATTTCAAAATCTTTTTCCAAATTTTCAAAAAATATTTTTCAAATAATTCTTTAAAATTTTCAAAATATTTTCCTTTCAATCCACTGTGTGGAAATGACACCGAGGCAGGACTTCAATTAAATATTTTCAAATAAAAAGAATATTTCTTTATTTTTCTCCACCAATGTGAGACAGACTTTTTCCAAGAAAAATCCAATTAATTTGCAATTTTTATTCTCTGATTTGAGACAGATTTTATGAAATTCGAATATTTGCAAAAAACAAAGTGGGACAAATTTATTTTCCATTAACCAAAATATTCTTCTTTACATTGGTCGATATAATATTTTTTTACGACCACTGTGCATACAAATGGTTAATATAATCGTAATTGGGTTTGTTCTTTAATTTTAATTTGATATAGCCAAACGAAAATATTTCCAAAAAATCCTTTGAGACCACTGTTCTCTATTGAAATCAATTTGTTTACTTCTTTTTCTTTGTTATGTGACAGAAATCAAAATTCAACCAAGTATGTTCATATGTTACTTTCGTTTTGTTATGTACATGTATACATACATATGTTTTTCTTTTCTTGAGACAGAATACAATATCCAGACAAGAACTGCAAAGTTGCCTTAACTTTGCTATGTATGTATGTGTGTGTTTCTTTTCTATCACTGTTCTCACCAAATTTTGCCCATGCAAACTGTGAGACCAAAGAAAACACCAAATATTGTGTTCGATAACACAAAAGCAAATGAAGAGGCAAAGGAAAGGGATAGTAAATGAATGCCGGTTTGGCAGAGTAACAAATGTAAATAAATGCCGGTTTGGCAGAGCAAAAATTCTTCCAACAAGAATTTGTGGGGAAGGGGTAGTGTGTGTTGTACCAAAAACAACCACCAACTTTTGCGTTCAACCAAAACGCCGATCGCGTACAACAACAATCGTCACCAAATGTGACAGAGACAGGCAAGCAAACAACAAAGCAAAGGGGCAAAGCAAACAATGTGCACATACGCACATCAACAAGTAACAGTTATCCAAACTGTTACTTTTTATGTACCTATCGACTTTGCCTTTGCTCAAACTATTGCGTAATACAATTTTATTACGCAATAAAGTTTTTGGGACAGGGATCTAGGGTCAGTGTCTCAATCACCACAAAAAATAGCAAACTGTACGTACCTTGTACTTGCGGCAATCCAATCGAATGCTGGAACTGTTGCTGACGGCTGCTGAGGACCATATGTTGACGCCCTGGTGGTCAACTCAGATTTTGCACGTACCTGTTGCTGCTAGTGATGATGTTACTGCCACAAATCTATCCACGGCTTATTCTTCCTCTGTGGCCTCTTTTCGTCTCCCTTTGTGACCCCCTCGTCACCTACGGTACTGGCAAGAACACCGGTTGGGAAAACGGGACAGACTTGGCGAGACACTTGCAATTGTTGTCGTGGGTCAGGCACACACCACACACAAACCACTATGCTTTTCTTTAGCACCACCGAATGTTTTAAATAAAACGAGACACTTTTGTTTTGCACTGTTCAACCGTGCTAATTGCTTATTTTTATTTATTAGTTTATGGCACTCTAATACAAAAACAAAAAAACTCGAAAACGATTATATTTTCACTTTGCCGGCTGTCGGGTTGAGGTTTGTTTTTCGAATAAAACACAATGACAAACCCAAGTTCCCTTCTTCCCTTCTGAACGCCGTTCAAAAACGAAGAAGGGCATTGCTAATAACAGCTGGTACGAAAGGGCCGAGAAGTACGCACTGAACAAAGCACCAATTAGGGATGCCAGTGCTGAATGAAAGACAGTGTTGGTACGAGTGCCAACAATGTCTACATGAAGTATGTATTGCGAATAAGGATAAAATTTGTCAATGTTACAAAGGAACTCTTTGGATAAAAAAAAAAACAAACAACTAGATTCGTTGTAAAACATACACACAAATTAATTTAACAACAGATCAATAAATTCTATTTATATTACAAATATGTGATTATATTCCCAGTAAGATCCTTTAATTATTGCAGTCTACTTTCAAATATTTAGCTGAGGAAGATATATGCTTTAGCAGAAACGGCTTTGAGAACAACTACTTATAGAATTCTATAGAGGCGTTCTTTTGTTAGTGCAAATTATAGTTTTTACCGATTCAATTTATATACGTTTCTTACATCTGCCCATTGTGCGTTATTCAGGGAGATTAGTCTGTCCACACTACTGTTTGTGCCTGGTATAGCGAAAAAAAACTGTTTAAAAAGATATTAAAATCAGGTAAGAGAGTTCAGTCGGGTAACCCGGCTTATGATTGTGTGGAATTTCAGAAGATTCGAGTAAGTAGTTTATAAGGTATTAAAGAATCAATAGTATATAGTGGACCAACATGGTCCATCTTCGAACTTAGCTGGAGATAGAGAAAAATATTAACGAATACCAAATTTGAAGTCAATCGGTTAATCATTTCGAGAGTTATCGTGCGCATCAGCCAGCAGACAGACGGATGGACGGATATTGCTCAAATAATTTAAAATGACCCAAATCGAATTTCCGCCAAACATTCTTGGGGTCTTAGGACACTCATTCGATGTGTTATACTTTTGGCTCGTAGAAAATGATATACATATACCCTCCTCTCAAAGGTGGGGGGATAAAAACATATTGACGTAAGTCGTATTGAAGTTCCATTGATTAACTATTAAATTTCACCAGTGCGTTTCAAACAAAACTTTGATAATCAAAACCAAGATTGTTCTAACTATAAGAAATACATTTGAATCATTAGAAAAAGGAGGACAAATCCCACATTTTTGAAAAAGGAGGGAGGACGGGAGGACAATGGTAAAAAAGGAGGACATGTCCTCCCAAAGGAGGACGTATGGTAACCCTGACCAGAAGCAGTTTGGATATCAGCGACTCTTATATTTTTATCTGAACCATGATGCGTTTTTACTATTCTTCCGAGACGCCAGTCGCTTGGGGGAAGTAAATCATCTATAATTACTACAAGATCTCCAGCTTGCAGATTTTGAACCGTGTTTTTCCATTTATAACGCTTGTGTAGTGCTTTTAGGTAGTCATTTTTCCATCGTAGGGCAAATTGGTGATGGATCGCTTTAAATTTTAGCCATCTGTTAGTGAGGGATATGCTATTGGATATTGGCTCCGGGAAGGACATTATAGGTGACCCTTTTAGAAAATGTCCTGGGCTCAATGCTGTTAAATCTGACGGATCCTCGGATACAGATGACATTGGTCGTGAATTGAGAACTCCTCCTATTCAGGCCAGTACGGGCGCAAATTGCTCAAAGGTAAATCGGTGGGCACCAGCGATTCTTTTAAAGTGGTGTTTGAAACTTTTTACAGCGGACTCCCAAAGTCCGCCTATATGTGGTGTATGAGGGGGTATAAATTGCCATTCAAATCCATGAGACGAGTATTTATCAGAAAGATCACTGGCGGTTGTTTGGATGAATTTTGAAAATTGTTGTAGTAGATTACGACTTGCCCCGATAACATTTCTTCCATTATCAGAAACTAAACGATAGGGTAGTCCTCGCCTCCCAACGAAACGCGAGAATGCCGCCTCGGAGGCTGCGGAGGATAATTCAGAGCAGGGTTCTAAATGAATGGCTTTTATTGAAAAGCATATGAAAATGCATGCAGGCATACGCATGAGTGGGGATCGCCTTACTGAAGAACTTTTCAGTTCGAAAGTTCCAGCGAAATCTGGGGGTAAAGGAGCCATTATGTATTTAAAAAGTTTTTTATTAAAAATTCTTCTAACGTCGAAGGTACCCTTAGTATTTGCACTATAATTTTTGGAGTATATTCCCGATCAGGTCGGCTTGTACATTAAATTGAAGCTATAAATGTGGGCTACCAATGTGGGAAATATCACTTTCACCTAAAAACAGTGGTTTAGTAACAGTCATTAAACAAATTGGAAAAAGTAGATTTTTTTCAAAAAATAAAAAAAATTCTGGGACAAAAAAAACATAAAAAATAGAAAAAAAGTCGAAAAAAATATATTTTATGTTTTAAAAGTCTGCATCCTAGCGAAGAAAATAATGCCTATTTAAAAAAATCTATGGATAAATGTAGAAATTATAGCCCCTTTGGTAGAGGTAAGAAAATTTCAAAAAAATTTTTTAATTTCTGTTTAAATAGCGATTTTATTTCTTACTTTCATTTATATTATGTACATTTGAGTTTATTTACATGTATGTACAAGTTTCATTAGAAGTAATTGTGAGTTCTTTGTTGACGTTTGTAGATTTCGGAATCGGTTTCTCTAATGAGGAACCAATATAATCTCATTCTTTCATCCCAGTGTCCTTCCGCTCGATGGACTTCATTGCTTGGTGAAACCTTTCGTCGTGTTCGTCGCTTAAAAAAAAGGAAAAAGTTTAAATGAGAATGCAAGAAATTAATTTTTAGGGACATATTTACACCTGTTGGAATAATAGTAAGAAGAATACAAACATATGTGTTATATACATAAATATAGAAAAATCTATTTCTTACCAATTTTTTCATAATTTTTAACACATCATTAATCATTGTTTTATTTTGCGGGCTTTTATTGGATCCAAGGAAATTTTAAACTACAAGCTTAAACGACCTCCATGCTGCAATTTCATCCGACGTCCAATATGATTCGAAATTTACATCTTTCATCAGTTTCCTTATTTTAGGCCCATCAAAAACGCCTTCTTCGATTTTTTGAAAAGAAAGACTTTTAAATAAACTTTTTAAATATGAGAGTGAATTGCCATCTTTCCTTAAGGCTTTTACAAATTTTTTAAAGAGCCCCAGCTTAATATGCTGTTGTGGCAATATAATGTTTTTTTTTGACGAGAGGTGTATTTTATGTTGTTTTCACCTAATGTAATGAGTTTTCTTGTTGGCCATTTCTTTCTTCTGTAACGATCTTCGCGAGCACGGCTATCCACAGAGGCATAAAAAACAGCTATATATTGTATATCCGCCTTGCATTCTACATAACAACCAACTACTTTTAAATCGCAAAAATTTGTTCCAGTCATGTTGTTCATATTTTATGTATTTTATCAATTTAGCCATTGTTTCGTATGATTCCTTAGTGTTGACAGCATGAGCAATGGGAATCGACGGTTTCTGATTTCCGTTGGGCAAAAGTACTGCTTTCAAACTTTCTTAACAGCTGTCAACAAATAACTTCCATTCCTTTGAATTGTATGTTTGATTAAGTTCCTCGAACAATCCGAGAATGTCATATGTTATCCACAGTTGTATAACATTGTTTGTAAGGTATATCACGGACTCTATAATATGATATGTTAACATCTGTGGCCAAAATATTGTACTGTTTCATCCGAGATGCAAGTAGTTCTGCCTTATCTTTGATCAGTTCCAAATCTCTCACTAGATCAATGAGTTGAAACTGAGTTAAAAGCGATGACTTTTGACTCAAACTTGAATCGCTCAGAGTTGAGTGCTCAGTTGAACTTGATGATGTTTCCGTAATTGGGCTGTTAGCTATACTTGGACACTTGGGAATTGGTATTGTTTCCGAATGTGCAACTGGCAAAGTGGCAGATTTTACTTCAGCGTAATTCCAGCGAATGCTGCTCCTTCCTACTCCAATCTGTTTACTTAGACACAAATAGCAGTCCGTATCGTGAATGAATAGTTGTCTCCAAATAATTGGCATTCCAAATTGCTTATAAATGATGCATGTTTTGCACTTATGTATGTATTATGCTCTTTATCCTTGGTTTGAGACGAGATATATAATATTCAGTTTGTACCATTCTGCACATTTGCGTACATCCAGCATGAGCAAGGAAAGTGTGCATGTGTATGAGATATAGATGACAGAGTCGACAGTTGCCAGGAAGAATGACGGGATATCGCTCATTGTAAGGCAGTGGCGCATCGACCAGTCTTCCATTAACTCGTGATACTTGGTTCGAGTCGACAAATGGGTTTAAATTCTTTAAGCTGCTTTTATCTGGTAACACTTCGGCCCTAATTAACGTATTGTAATCATTCTCGAAATATCTTTTTTGAGCTAGAGATATCAATCGATTTTTCGTGAAATTGACTTCCGATTGTGAGAGCGAAAGAGAGGTTGACCTTTGCAATCTCCTGATTCGTCCAAAACAGTTATTATAAAATCGAAATATATACGATATAACTCGTAATGCTCGCATATATGACGAAAACCGGGATACTATATCCGGTTCTTCCGTAATTTCATGAAGTGTTTGTATTTTTGATCGTTTCCCAATTTCTGGTGAAACTAACGGATTTTTCATCGGCCATTCGGAGGCGGGGTTCGTCAACCATCTTGGCCCATTAAACCATAATGTGTTTATAGCTAGATCTTATGGTCTACAACCCCTCGTGCCGAGGTTGGCTGGATTATCAAGTGTGGGAACATGCCGCCAAATATAATTGGGAACAAGATCGTGTATTTGAGAGGTTCTGTTTGCGACATAAGTTTCCCAGTTCCAAGGGGGTTTGGAAAGCCACCCAAGGACAATCGAGGAATCTGTCCATAATGTGATATTATCAATTTTAAAGTCAAAAGTTGAAGTAACGTAACGAACTAACGTTGCGAGAAGGTGTGCTCCAATGAGCTCTAATCGCGGCAAACATACTGGCTTGAGAGGGGCGACTTTGCTTTTGGCTATTAATAAGTTTGAGAACACAACAGACTTTTCCGTCTGGCATCTTAAATAGACACATGCGCAAAATGCCGCCTGTGATGCATCGGAGAAGCCATGGATCTCGATACTATCAGTAGGGCAATATTGGACCCATCTAGGAATAGAAATTGCGTCTATGTATCCTAGATCAGATACTAGAGCATCCCACTTTTGCTGGGAATCTGGGTTTATCTTATCATCCCATCCCAGACCTTCCAGGCAAAGCTGTTGCATCAAACTTTTTGATCTAATGACCACAGGAGTGACCCATCCAGCTGGGTCGAACAACTGGGCTACGATCGATAGGACTTGACTTTTCGTTGTGAATTGATTTTTCTGAATAGGACCAAGGGAGTAAGTAAAAACTTCAGTCAATGCATCCCACTTTATACCAAGTGCTTTTGTTGAACTGGCTCCATGTAACCGCAGAAATTCAGAGTCATAAATATCTTCGGGAGATAGATGTGAGAGGAGTCTTGGTTCATTTGCAGTGACCTTTTTGAGAGGGAAGCCTGCACTTTTGAGTACTGTTATAAGATCAGATTGAGCCTTAACCGCTTCTTCGGTTGAGAAGCCCCCTGACAAGATATCGTCTACATATGTTTCTTTCGTAAGTATTTTTGAAACTTGGGGGTATTGCTTTTCAGAATCTAACGCTAATTGCCGCAATGTGCGTATGGCAAGAAAAGGAGCGCAATTGATACCGAAAGTTACGGTCTTTAACTGAAAATCTTTTACGGATTCTTCCGAATTTGGGCGGAATAGAATTTTTTGATATGATCTATCATGTGGATGTACCAGAATTTGTCGGTACATTTTCTGGATGTCCCCGCTAAAAACATATTGATACTTCCTCCAATTAAGTATTGTAGAGGTAAGATCGGATTGTAAAGTGGGCCCTATGTGGAGAACATCATTTAAAGAGTTTCCTGATTTAGTTTTTCGAGACGCGTTAAATACTATTCTAACTTTCGTCGTCTTGTGTTCAGAACGTACTACCGCGTGATGGGGTAAATAGAACGAATTAAAATTTCCCTCTGAACTAATTTCACGAGACGAAGTTTCTTCCATATGTTTCATTGATATATATTCGTTCAAAACTGCGTTGTATTGGGATTCCAATTCGGGGTCCTTTGAAAGATTTTTCTCCATGCGTGAATATTGCGCTAGAGCTATAAATCTAGACGAGCCGAGACATAGTGAATCCGCAAATTCGTTCTTAAATGGTAGTCTCACCATATACCTTCCTTAGGAGGAGGCTTAGGAATTTCTTCATGTTCCCAAAATGTGCGTAAAGTATCTCAAAGAGAATATTTTTCGGACTCTACTACATTTGTTGAAAAAGAATTGATGGTCTCAATTTTCATTGGACCGCTGAGAACCCATCCGAATATTGTGTTATATGCTGACGTATTACCACAAATATTCTTCCTGATGCCCACAAGATTAATGAATCTCTCGGAATCATTGCCCAAAATCATATCTATTTGAGACTTATTAAAATTTGGGTCTGCTAGATCTAGATCCTCAAGATCTGCAGGATTGGACATTTCGTCGTCTTGTGTTCAGAACGTACTACCGCGTGATGGGGTAAATAGAACGAATTAAAATTTCCCTCTGAACTAATTTCACGAGACGAAGTTTCTTCCATATGTTTCATTGATATATATTCGTTCAAAACTGCGTTGTATTGGGATTCCAATTCGGGGTCCTTTGAAAGATTTTTCTCCATGCGTGAATATTGCGCTAGAGCTATAAATCTAGACGAGCCGAGACATAGTGAATCCGCAAATTCGTTCTTAAATGGTAGTCTCACCATATACCTTCCTTAGGAGGAGGCTTAGGAATTTCTTCATGTTCCCAAAATGTGCGTAAAGTATCTCAAAGAGAATATTTTTCGGACTCTACTACATTTGTTGAAAAAGAATTGATGGTCTCAATTTTCATTGGACCGCTGAGAACCCATCCGAATATTGTGTTATATGCTGACGTATTACCACAAATATTCTTCCTGATGCCCACAAGATTAATGAATCTCTCGGAATCATTGCCCAAAATCATATCTATTTGAGACTTATTAAAATTTGGGTCTGCTAGATCTAGATCCTCAAGATCTGCAGGATTGGACATTTCAAAGGAGACTGAAGGAAGCTTCTTTGTCACCTTAGGTAAGATTATGGCAGAAATTGTGAAACGCATATTCTGGTTTTAGCGACTATCACCAAATGACATTCTTTATCAGAGGTTTGTCTCTGACCACCTATGCCAACTATATCAAAATGAGACTTGGTAGTGGGAATTTGCAATCTGCTCCGAATTTTTTCGGAGAGGAACGCTCGTTGTGAACCAGGGTCTATCAAGGCTCTAACCGTGAAGAGTTCTCCTTGATGCTCGATTTGAACAAATGCTGTTCGAAGCAGAATCATGTCACTGTTTGACGAAAAATTCGCTTGAATATGAGAAATGCGGTTTTGCTGAGAAGTAGAGGGCGCCTCGAATTGAGGTGAGCGATTTGGTTTATTGTTCACTGAACTTTGACCGTTTTGAGGAAGCGTTTCAGCATTCCTAAGAGGCTTCTGATCATGTTATATCCTTCTGGTGGCATATTACGCACGTGCCAAAGCTTTTGCATTTGGTTCTAATGTGAGATGACGGTAAGCAATTACAACAAATTTTGTTTTTAAACACCAAATTTGTACGCTGTTGGGCCGTAAGCTTACGGAACTATGGGCATAGTCTTAGGCTTGAATCGCAGAGTGGACAAGAAACATTCAGATTTTCTTGTGAATGATACGTCTGAATCATGAGAGCACTATGTGGCTGTAGCGAATTTTGAGACGAGCGAGTGTTTTGATATGAGGAAGAATTCCTTTCTTTCGTTGATCTCATACTTGAAATTCGTTCAACTATCTCATATTGAAGTTTGTAATGACAACTGGTGGTTTCATTGAATGTGTATGAATACACTACATTGGCGACGAGAAAAGAAAAAGTAGCGGAAGCAGCAACAACAAAAGAAAATTTATTTGAATTGAAAGTGCGTATATATGTACTAAGTAAGGTGTAATATGCCGACGGATAGCAAAGAAAGCATTGCACCAATAACAGTGCTACAGGCATCAAATGTTTCCCAATTCAATCCTACGGAGGAATCTTGGAGTGTATGGAAGGAACGTTTGGACATACATTTCTGTGAAATAAATTGTGATGAAGAGAACGTTAAAAGGTCTATTTTACTGAAGTCGATTGGCACTGTCGCATACAAGGTTTTACACAGCTTGTGCAGTCCAAATTCTCCTGTAAGCAAATCGTATGCAGCTTTGTGTGAAATACTGGAAACACAATATACACCACCAACGATCATTTTTAGTGAGCGAAAAATATTTCATATGGCTACTAAACGAGAGGAGGAATCTGTGGCGGAGTGGTATGCTCGTGTGAAAACTTTGGCATTAAATTGTAAATTTGGAAACAATTTGGATGCATTCGTTCTAAATCAATTCGTGATGGGTTTACCGAGTTTTATATTCGAAAGAATATGTGAGGAAGACGAAAATCTCACAATTCAAGTTGCATTGAGGAAGGCGCTCATATTAGAAACAAAAAAATCAACGAAGACAGAATCAAAGGAGGACGAAAAAGCAGTGAATTTTGTGAAAAGACGTACGACGTACAAAAAGTATAACGGTAATGGCAATGGTGGCAGCAAAGCCAATGCTGGCGGGTGCAGCAAAGGTAATGGTTTCGGCGGTGGCGGCAGAGGATGCAGCGGAGAAGACAAAAAAAAGAAGGAGACAACGCAAAAACATCAGTGTTCTCATTGTGGTTGGCGGAATCATAATTCCCAATACTGCAAACACAAAGAGAGTAAATGTCACTCTTGTGGAAGAGTGGGCCATTTAGCGTCAATTTGTCGACATAAAAAGAGAAGTGTTAACTATGTTTCGACTTGTAAAGACGATGATAATGATGATTTATTTAATTATTCTATTTTCAGTGTGTCTGAGGAAAATTCTAGCAATGTGTATTCTCTCCCTGTTGTCATCGATGGTGTTAAATTAAATGCAGTGTGTGACACAGGTGCTCCATGTACCCTGTTGCCTGTATCTTTTTATGAGGAAAATAAAATAATGAAGAAGCTTAGACCATGCGATACTCCGTACGTTAATTACAATGGTGATCAGTTGTTGTTGTTGGGTCAATATGATGCTGTTGTTAAATTCAAAGGTATTTCCAAATCAATTGTTGTTGTTGTGGCGAATTCTACAAATCCCCCATTACTTGGACGTTCGTTCTTACGTGCATTCAATTTTGAGTTACTGCAAGTAAATAACGTAAATATTGACGAAACAAATTCTGCGATAATTGAGAATATTGAGAACGATTTTGCAGAAGTTTTTGATAATCAGCTGGGTCAGTATAAAGATAACGAAATTTCATTGAAATTGGATGAAAATGCTAGGCCAATTTTTTTTTAAGCCAAGGCCTGTTCCACTGGCTTGGAAAGACAAAATTGAGAAGCAATTGCGTGAGCTAATTAAAGTTGGCGTCTTAGAACCTGTTGATAACGCTGATTGGGGTACACCTTTGGTGCCAATATTGAAGCCTAACGGCGATCTCCGAATTTGTGGTGACTATAAAGTCACCCTAAACAAATTTTTAGTTGACTTTAAATACCCCCTACCCAGGATAGATGAAATTTTCGCCAGTTTACAGGGAGGTGAAGTTTTCACTAAGTTGGATCTATCTAATGCATATAATCAGCTTGTCCTTGATGAAGAGTCCCAATTACTTTGTGCGTGGAGTACACACATTGGTACATTAAAAGTTAAACGTCTTCCCTTTGGTATCAAGACAGCTGCATCTATATTTCAAAAAACAATGGAAAATTTGTTAAGAGGCATACCTAGTGTTGTAGTTTATCAAGATGACATCACGGTCACTGGCAGAAATATTCATGAACATACCAAGACATTAAGATTAGTACTTCAAAAACTAAGGTCAGCTGGGTTAAAATTAAACATTAAAAAAAGTACTTTCTTTCAACCAAAAATATCATATCTTGGCTTCGATATAAACAAAGACGGCTTGATGAAAAATAACGATCGTATTTCAAGTGTAATATCTGCTCCAGTTCCAGGCGATATTTCAGAATTAAGAGCTTTTGTTGGAATGGCTAATTATTATTCCAAATTTATTTACAATTTTGCTGATGTTATGTCCCCTTTATATAATTTGTTGCGTAAGGGCATACAATTTCATTGGTCCAGAGAATGTCAAGGGGCATACGACTCTATTAAAAAGGCAATAACATCAGATCATTTGTTGGTTCATTTTAACCCTGAACTGCCTATTGTGTTGACAACAGATGCATCAAATAATGCTGTAGCAGGAGTTTTATCCCATAGATATCCTAGTGGTCTAAGACCAATTGCTTTCGTATCGAGAGCGTTGTCAAAAAGTGAGAGTAATTACAGCACTCTAGAAAAAGAATCACTGGCTATTGTATTTTGTGTTACAAAACTTCGACAATATCTATTGGGGAACAATTTTATTTTGAGAACTGATCATCGCCCTTTACTCACAATTTTTGGAAGTAACAAAGGTTTACCACTCATGGCATCCGCTAGAATGCAGAGATGGGCGTTGATATTATCTGGATTTAATTATTCTATTGAATACGTCAGAGGAAGCTTGAATGAAGCAGACAATATTTCCAGAATGCCTCAGATGATTTATGAAACGAATTTAAAAGAAAATTCCTACGTTAGTTTCATTGAATCTCAGAATTCCTTCAACGTAAATTTTAATGATATAGCTCGTGAGACCAGACGGGACCCAATCTTAGCGAAGGTGAGTCAATGCATATTAAATGGAACTCTATGTGATTTGAAGGGAGATATTTTTTCTGCATATCGAGAAAAGCATACACAACTTTCTGTTGAACAAGACTGTATTCTATGGGGATACAGAACAATTATTCCTAACATTTTAAAACAAAAGATTCTAAACGAGCTACATAGTTCACATTTGGGAATTGTCAAAACTAAAGCCCTGGCAAGGTCATACATATGGTGGCCTGGACTGGACAAAGACATAGAGATGTTGATCAAAAATTGCATACCATGTCAAAAACTTCAGCCAAGCCCTGAAAAAAGCAGCCTAATACCGTGGACACCCACTGAGTCAGTTTGGAGTCGAGTTCATGTCGACTTTGCGGGACCAATAAAAGGCTTTTATTTCTTGATTGTCATCGATTCGTATTCTAAATTCGTTGAAGTTTTTAAAACAAAGGAAATTACAACATCATTTACAATTACAAAAATGAGAGAGTTGTTTTCCCGATACGGGCTGATTAATACACTTGTAAGCGACAATGGTCGACAGTTCACGGCACATGATTTTCAAAATTTTTTGAAGTTAAATGGAATAAAACATATATTAACAGCGCCAGGGCACCCTTCAACCAACGGCCAAGCCGAAAATTTCGTTAAGACGTTTAAAAAGTCAATCCTTGCCAATTTGGATCAAAATAAAGATGGTAATTTAGATCAGATACTTTGCCGATTTTTAATGGATTATCGCAATATGAATCACTGCAGCACTGGAGAATCTCCAGCAAAAGTATTTTTTGGTAGAGCCCTAAAGACTCGTTTCAGCGCTCTAAAACCACCGGCAACACGAGATAGAATACTAAATTCTCAATTTCATAATATTGTAAACCACAAAGGTAATCGCAACATCAGCTTTCAAGAAGGTCAACGAGTACTAGTACGAGATTACAGAAACCCAAACAAACCTAGTTGGACTCAAGCCACGATAAAACAACAAATTGGTCCGCAATCATATTCATGTATTCTAGCTTACAACAATTATGAAATCAAACGTCATCTTGATCAAATTTTAAATCAAAAGTTCACACCGCTTAAACAATTTGAATCCGATGTACAGCAACAAAATTTTGAAAACAACAGCGAGAGAGAAGAAAATCCACAACCATCAGAAAAGGAGAATACACATTCTAGAAGGGAGCTCAGACCACGAAAAGGAGGTAGAGTAGTAGCTAGTGGAGTTGACTCAAATCTTAATTTATCTAATTTAGAAATTGATTGAATTTAAATATTTTCAAAAACCATTTTGTTGTATAATTGCAATTACTAATTAATTACATATTTACACATATATGTAGTATAAATAACAGCAATACAAAATCTTATGTATAAATAACAAAATGAAAAATATTCGTTGTAAATAACAACTTAAGGAGGAGCATGTAGAGTACTAATCATTTCATATGGTCACCTCACCATTATAGCAAATAATAATAGATCTCATCATGAGAAGAGTACTCTCTTACTCTCATCTTAAGTTGTTCTTCTTACTTTAAGAATGTAAAACATCAGAAATAAAATAAACTGAAGTCAGTCGTAATTTGAAGTTTGTAATGACAACTGGTGGTTTCATTGAATGTGTATGAATACACTACATATTGGTTTATCAAAAAATCGTCGAGGTGGAACCATGTTTGCAACTCTCTATGTGATTTTAGCGATTATTCCCAGAGAGAAAGAGTCTGGTAATTTGGTAGAAATTAAGTATGTATATCAGTATTGGGTCCCAGCTTGTGGTGTTAACCTCCAGAGTTTACAGAGTACATAGAAAGTCATTCACTGTGGACAGGATTTTTGAATTGATTCGCTGTTTTTCATAGTGGCTACAGGAATATTAAACAGTATCTTTTGCTGATTGTCTGCTAAGACGCGTTTGTTCTCATAGCGTGTTTTCAAAGCATTCCACGCAAGATCAAAGTTTTCGACACATAAAGTATGGCCCCAGCCCCAACTCTTGTTTTATTTCGTAGGTGGTACAATTTTTCAGCTCGAGTGGTTTACGTAGACCGCTGTGAACATGTCACGAAATGACAGCCATTCCTCGTAACCTCCTTTAAATATTTCTGTCTCGCATGGGGGAGCCTTTATGTAGTCGTAGTTGTCAAGAGACGAGTTTGGAATGTCAACTTTGCGGTATGTAAGGCGGAATAAGACGGTGTCTTGAACTTTGACGAGCATTTCCACCAGACAGTCTTAGAATTTGCGACCTCGCGGTGTAAGCATATTACTGAACTGGCATTGAAATTTATTTTGGCGTTTTCTCGAAAATCTTTGGTATTTTCAGTTTTTGGTGAAAGCATTAAAGTTTCATAAGTGGCCTGCAGCTTTGACCATCGTCATTCCAAATCTTCCAATTTTACTTCTAAAACTGTATACGTTTAGTCAGAAATATCACATTGCTCGAATTGTGTACAAAACATGACCAAGTGGTCGCAATCGAACAAAAACTTGTCATGTTCTGTTGATATGTGTATGGAGGAAGTTAAAGATTTGCCAGCGGGGGGCGCTTTGTTTCCTGTGGAAGTTTTAACACCCGTTGTGCCTGAGGAGGATCTACGCCCATCATGAAGGATGAAGAAAACTTTTACGATTAGTTGAGACTTATGGAAATCTAGTTCTATTGAGACCAATTGGTCAAAAAGAAGGATAAAGAAGTAAGAAAGTTTCAGTCGGGCAAACCGACTAAGGTATACCCTCACTTTGTGAGTAATATAATATTGAATATTCCAGGAATTATTCTGTCAATTTGGTGGGAGGGACCAGAACGGGTTTATCAAATACACCGAACGGTAGATATTTTAAATACATTGCACTGTGCCGAATTATAAGCGATTATGTGCACTGGTATATTAACGTTATGAGATATAAAATTGTGGTATTATTTGGTCATTTTGTGTGGGAGGTACAAAAAGGGGAGTGGGAAGTTTTCACAGGGCTATAAGCATTACCCTGTACAAATTTTCAAGTATTTTTATACACTGGTATTAATGCTATATGCTGTTAACTTTTGGTGCAAATTGTACCTTTGTGTGGGAGGTGCCAAAAGGGGCATGGCAATAACGCCCATTTTTCACTGGACTGTAGGAACTATAAAAGCATTACACTGTACAAAATTTCATGTATTTTGATACACTGGTATTAATGTTATAAGCTGTTAACTTTTGGTGCAGAATGGTGCATTTGTGTGGGAGGTACCAAAAGGGGCGTGACAACTACGCCCATTTTTCGGGACTTGACAACATTTTAACCCTTTGTGAGGGAGGTACGAGAAGGAGTGGACCAATATGACCCATCTTCGAGCTTAGCCGGATATTTTAAAAAAATATTACCACATACTAAATTTGAAGTCAATTGGTTACTCCTTTCTAGAGTTATCGTGCGCACCAGCCAGCAGACAGACAGACGGACGGATATTACTCATTCGACTTAAAATGACCCAAAACGGATTTCCGCCAAACAAACTTGGGGTCTTAGGTCACTCTTTCGACGTGTTACACTTTTTTCCGTAGCAAATGATATAACCCTCGTCACACTAAAGTAAGGGTATAAATATTCTAATCTTTTGACCACACATTTAAGTATGTCAAAAAGTTAACCAAATTGACGATTTTTTTTGTAAAACAGTTTTAGGAAAGCTGTGAATATATTTAGATAACAAAATAAGTATTTTTGCAAGACTATACACTATTCCTATGTGAGTGCAAAACAAGTAAGGAAAGGCCGAGCGAAGCCAGCTATATGATAAGGTACAACATTTTGTTAGAGAAGAATAAGCTAAGACATTGTAAATGTAAATATGAGATAATTACTTTATAAATCTAAATCTAAACAGAATTTGTTAAAATTCGACAATATGCGTTCTTGGATAAACAAATTCTACACTACTTAATTAAAAAAATAATTGAATGTGAAATACAGCTTCCATGGCGTTACAAGGCCAAATCTAAAGAAACATTTATATCTGGGGGCAATATCGACCTGAACCGATTTTCACCAATTCCCTAGTGTGAAAGAGTTATTATTGCCAAATTTTAATACTGGTACAATTTGATATGGTACAAATCAAATTGTACCAGATGCGAACAACTTAAGATGGACAGACGGGCAGCTATAGATTCTGAGTAGAACGGAACATTTTGAGGTGTGTCTAGCTGTAGTATTTTTTACAAATCTGTCAAAAAAAAAATGTATAACAAATAAAATAATAACTAACGAATAAACTGGTTGCCTGAAGCGAACAGAAAGCGAACAATTGAAAGAATTGTCATATTAGTTGCAACTTGCAAGTCAAGCGTCGATAAATAAATAATACAATTTTCTTTATATATTGGTATTGAATACCTACTTTTTTGTATTTTTTTTTAACAAAGCTATGTCTTATTTTCAATAACATGAACTCACGTCTTAGTAGAAATATAATTTTAGAAATTTATGTTATTTAACTGCCGGAGTCGAATGATTTTAAAATTCGACTCCGGGAGTCGAGTTTTTTGGCACAGCCCTGATTACAACAAACACACTAAAATTTGTGCAGAAAGCGATTTTTTAAAGAGTAGACACAAACTTCTTCCTTTTTTACGAATTTTAGAAAAGTTGTCCCCCTATTAAGACCGACCACTTACTTGTAAGAGAAGAGTTTTAGAATATCTGACCCCCTATTAGGACAAAACACTTTAGATGTGCAAAAATAAATACTTACACTCGTTTTGTTTGGACGTGTTTTCGGAGGCTCCTGATATTTTCCTTATTTTGGCATTCCAATCCACCGTGTGGAGGTTTGCTATAGTTGATTCAACCATCCTCCTCCTGTACTGTGCGTGTGTTCTGGTGTTTTTTGTTTGCCAGGTCGTTAATTGGCTAATCTTCCCTTACATTTTTCTTTTGATTTTTGAAGTAATTTGTTAAATTACTTCGAAAAACACTCAATCGCGGAAAAAATAAGAACAGTGTGTTAAATGTGCGGAATAAAAAAGTAAACAATTGAACGACATCAGCTGATCTACTCTTGCAAAATACTGGCACGCAGTTGTATTAACTCGTAAACTACGTACAGTGTTGCATTTGGATAGTAGTTGAAAAATACATAACTGCGTATTGTAACCGACACTACGTTTACACCGAAGCAAAATATCAGTTACATTTAAAATGAGTAGCTTTGCACCAAATCGTCCAAGAAAGAATCCTTTATTAGAAAGTGTAACAAAGACACCTAAAATAAATACTAATGACTCACCTAACCAAAAATTAATAACAATAATAAATAATAAAATACAATCACAAAACGAAATGATCCAGAATTGGATAAAAGAAAGTGAAACTAGGATCCTTACCTGGCTAGAGAAAAAAATAGATGACGTCAAAAGTGAAGTTGAAATATTAAAACACAAAATAATTGAAATAGACTCTCTCTCCGTAGTTACTCTTTTACAAAGTGATATAATGGAACTGAAAAGGAAAATCTTAATACTAGAGAACTCGGTAGTCTCATCTAGTCTTTGTGTAACGGGTGTGCCCAAAATGGAAAATGAAAATCTGTACACATTGTTTAACAATCTTTGTGGAAGTCTTAATATAGATCCACCAAAGATTGACAACATATATAGACTTGAAAAGATTAGAAATCGAAAGAGATCTTATGAAATTGATAGTGTTGTTGTAGTAAAACTACATTCTCCATATGATAAAAACTTCTTATTAAAAAGTGTTGCGAATTATAAGCGAGAAACAAAAAGACAACTACTATTAAATCAAATTGGAATCGACAGTAGTCAAATATTCTATGTGAATGAAAACCTAACACCACACAACTACAATATCTTTAAAAATGCACTAAAATTAAAGAAGAGAAAGCATATACATGCCGCCTACACGAAGCGAGGTCTGGTCTACATAAAGCAATCAACATCTGATGAACCATTACTAATAGAATTTCCTGATCAGCTGGATACATTTTTTCGTGACACAAATTACTCAGATGTCAATAGCAATAACTAGTAACCTAAACTTACTTGAATGGGAAATAACTAAATTTTTCTTAATATTAATTATACGACTGTTATCAATAATACATTTAATTTTTCTGAATAATGAAATTAATCTAAAATAAATCCCACAATGTTATCTAATATTTTTTACTCTTGGAAACTACTGCGTTGCGTCCTTGTTGCTATGTAATGTCAAGTTTTTCACGAAATAGTTGTCAGCATTCCAGAGGCGGTAATTTTCATGTAATACGCGTGCTTACCAAGTTAAATACAGGAATCCACATATGCCACATAAATGCACAAAGCTTATCCAGGAAACTTGATGAGATTAAATATTTGTATGAAAACTCTGGAGTTGATGCCATATGTGTTTCTGAAACATGGTTCCACCACGATTTACCAGACAGCACCTACAGTATAAATGGATACACAATATACCGATCTGATAGAATATCACATGGCGGCGGGGTAGCAATATATTTAAGAAACACACTGAGAGGTAAACTGATCTCGAAATCCGAAACATGCGACAACATAGAATACATACTTCTTGAAATCTCCGGTAACCATAATGAAGCAATGCTAGGATGTATCTACAGACCCAACTGTCGAATTGATATTGATCCGGTAATAACAAAACTCAGAATTGCAAATAAGCAGAATTGCGAAAATTCGACGTCTGACGACTATCTTTTGACCAAACTCCTATAAATGTACTCCAAAGCTGATTTCTTGTTATGCGAAATTGTAACACATAAATCTCAATGTCAATTAATTTTTAAAATTGATTCCCAGAGATTTGTTGAAATATGTCTTGATAACTAGACAATCAATTTTTATTAAAACTGATTTTAGTTGAAAAGTGTATAATTTAATTGCTCAATGTAATTAATTTGTATAACTTCAATTGCCGAATAATTGGCGAGTAAAGTCAATTTTTACCCTTTATTCAAAATCTATTTCAATTAGCTTTTTGTAAAAGGCATAAAGCGTTTGATAAATTCCGAAAATCTCATAAAGCGCGATTGAGAGTTCAATTTGCAAGAACAAATGATCCAGCAATTGGCAAAATTGATTTTTTAATGCAATTAACATAAATTTTCATCGAAAAGTATGATGTAAGGATCACATCCAGTTTAATTGAGGAAAAAAAAATTTCAACACAGAAATCTATGAGATGGTGGATAAAATTAAATGTTAATGGAATTTATTTTTGTATTTTTAAATATGGAAGAAATAAAACATATCCATTGGTAATACGTTTGAGGCAGAGTTTATTTTAAATTATATTTTGAATATAATTTATTTCAATTTTACTGACAAATTGAGAAACAGATAGATGAGTTTAGATTATATTAAATTTTATTGACGAATTCATAAACAGGCAGTTCAATTTTGCTTATATTCAATTTTGTGGACAAATTGATAAACAGGCAGTTCAATTTTGCTTATATTCAATTTTATTGACAAATTGATATACAGGCATTTATTTATATTTTGTTGAAATTCCAGGAAACGATAAATTTAATGATACCTAATAACATTTCAAATATTTTAACCAATTTAAAAAAAACATCAATCCCTTATAAACGTCTAATTTATTTGATTTTTACTATTCTCTGGTAATATCGAGGGAGCGGTATAAACAATTAATTTATATTCAATTTTATTGACAAATTTATAAACAGGCAGTTAAATTTAGCTTATATTCAACTTTATTGACAAATTGATAAACAGGCATTTATTTATATTTTTTTGAAATTCCAGGAACGATAAATTCAATGATACCTAATAACATTTCAAATATTCTAACCAATTAAAAAAAACATCAATTCCCTTATAAACGTCTAATTTATTCGATTTTTACTATTCTCTGGTAATATCGAGGGAGCGGTATACACAATTATACACAAAAATTATTTCTTTGCGAAGTTATTTAAATTAAATTTAGAATCGCAGAAATAAGTTACATTTCTTTTAACTCAATGAACTTTTATTCATAATAAAAATGTAAAATTATTGAATTAAATTTTATTTATTTCAATCAAAGCTTTATGTTTTTAAAACCGCATGACACCGTGTAATTCAATTTTTATTTTGTAGAAAAATCACTTAACGCCATAAACTTTGGGAAACGTGGATGATAATATTCATTAACCATCAAACTTCCATAAGCAATTAAAAAATTTGAAATTAATTGATTTAAATTCAATTTCCATATAAATTTGCACTTAAATATTTTCACCAGATATCTT
Source organism: Eudasyphora cyanicolor (assembly GCA_963930755.1). Taxonomy (NCBI): domain Eukaryota; kingdom Metazoa; phylum Arthropoda; class Insecta; order Diptera; family Muscidae; genus Eudasyphora; species Eudasyphora cyanicolor. The sequence goes on from OZ005735.1 coordinate 230,533,151, forward strand.
TAGACGAAAAAAATCAATAAATATAACACGAGCCAAGTTATTAAGTTGCCACACACAAAAAAAATATTTAAATCCAAAAAGAAATATTTTTTTAAATTGTTTTACGTCAAATTGACTGGTTCTAATTTAATTATTCTAATTCACCACAAAATTTTCTCTCTGTGTATTGAGACGGGCTATTGCAAATTGGAATATTTAAATTCACTCCACTTTTTTTAAAAAAAAAATTTCACTTTTCCATTCCCAGAGTTCATTTTCAGTCACATTCGAATTAAATTTGGATTTAAAAATTTGTTCAATTCTTTTAAAAAAAATTTTTTTTGTGTGTATATGCACTTTTGTCACTATTGAGCTCGGAAATTATTCACAGAAATTGATTAAAAAATTGTCACAGCAAAAATAAATCAAAACTGTATGCAGTTCACATATTTTGAAATTCCTTATTTCAATTCATCAACAATTTAAATGTGAAATTTTACGAGCTGTAAAAAAAGTTTAAATATTGCAAAAATGAATTTTTGATATTGTTCGGCTTGAGGTCCTTTTTAATTAAAATACGTTTCTCTAATTAATTTATTTTCGTTTCCGATATTTCGACTAACGACGTTAATCTTCTTCAGGGAACTACAAAAACACAATTTTTAAAAACTACATAAATTATCTTAAGGGCCCCTTACATTGTGGATTTGTTGTCAAGCATCATGTTCTCTCAGATGTTGTGTTCGACGACTGTTTGCCCTTACATTACTCATGCAATCTCTACAACATCATTTCATCTACGACAGCAACGTGGTCGGTTGTGCGTGTGCAGCGAAGAAAAAGATCAAAATGCCGTTGGCAAAATGAAAATATGTGACCATACAAATTTGGGTATTTTACTTCAACCTTTTTTAATGAATAATTAGGGAATTTTTGAAAGAATTTGTTTATACCCACATTCCATATGAGTATGCATCGTGCGTTATATTTTTAATGTGATATACAAATGCACCTGATACAAATTTTACCAGACTTTTTCAATACATTTGTTTCATGTTTTCATACAAAATAATATATGCCGAAACAGAGGAGAAAAGTAAAATAAATGTCATGCCAATATCGTTGTTTCTTAATTACTTTTACAAATATTGCCTTCCAAAAATTATGTTTGGGAGAGACAGACACAAATTCTGTATACTTTTGAAGGAACTGAAAGGAAAGTGTTCATTAAATTAAAATGCTTAACAAATCTACGATAAATATTTATGTACATATTTATTTTCCACAAGAAATTGTATATTGCCTTCAAACCAACATAAAAAATTAGTTTAGTTTTTAAAATAAATTTTTAACAAGCCAGTCATCAAGGAAAATTAAGCGAAATTTATTTTTTCGAATTTAAAATCAACGTAAATATTTTTGAAAGAAAAATAATAACAATTCTTATAGTCTTCACTTTTAATTTTCCATAATTCTGGCATACTGTTGTATAATTCAAAGAAAATCCAACCAAAATTGCCTATCTCTTTCCATTTTACTTTTACACATCTTTACTCAATGAGGTTTCTACTGAAATGTCATTTTGCCGACGGCACTTTGTTCTCTTTTCGTGTTTCCACCACAATGTTTCTTTTGAACTGACGAAATGTTGTCATACCTGCCATTACATTGTGGATTTGCATGAGCCAACATGAAAATATGAAAATCGTTTTGATTTTCGTCCAACATCCATGAACACTCATCATGCAGCTCCTTAGACTGTGGATAAATCCATGGATCACATAAGTTGTAGGAGAAAACTGATGTGTGTAAGCTGGCCTTTATATTTACTTTGAATTTAAAAAAACCAATGTTTAATTCGTCCGTGTTTGTTGATAATGTATCGATACATTTGGGAGCATCTATCTGTGTCAGTTTTGTAATTGAGTGTTTTCTCTGAGGGAACGTCAGTGATGTAAAGGATCTCTAGAGCAGCGATGGGCAAAAGCACTACCCGGGGTTTCTCCTATCGCGTGTACATGAGCACACACATTGCATGAGAGCTGGTCTTCGTTCAGTCGCGCAACTCATTCGATCGACGTGGTTGTGTTGTCGCTTGTTGCTTAGCGTACACATGAAGAAAAGATGGATGATACATTTATTACAATACATACTTCTAGTATTAGTTTAGTATGTATTGTATTTTTACCAAAGAATTTAATTATATGTTTAAATTATTTAATATATTACTGTAGAAATGTATATGGGCATTTCCGCCGAATGGTCAACCAGGGCCGAAAAATAAAATGTTGGTAATCATCGTATTTTATTGTGAATAATTATAAAAAAATTAATACAAAATGTCTAAACTTTTGAAATATAATGGTTTCATAGCATATCTCAGTTGTTTTCATGAGAAAATTTGCCTAAAAACTGAAAAATTGTATTTTTCCATTTTAAGCTACTTTTACAGACATTTTTATATTTAATTATTTTACATATAAAAACATATATGCACTCTTTCTACAAAATTTCTCCATTACAATCAATTAAGAAGAGAAAAATGCAATCAGACCAAAAAAAGTTCGATTGACGATTAATTTAACGGTTAAAGGTGGGTACTATGTTTTTTCAGCTTGAAAAAATTCCACAAAATGTTATTTCAAGTTGAAAAATGGAACGCTTTTTTACTAAAGTGGCATTACATTTTTGAAGTGTGTGTGTCGAAATGTCACTTTTATATGAATGTGTGTGTGTGTAAGCATGTGCATTTTTTTTCCTTTTTGCTTTTCTTGAAAACAAACACGAGTTTAAATTATAATCAATCAACAAATAATTAAATGAAATAATGCCGACTTAGAAAATATTTAATTTAAATTGCAGAAAGGAAATATTTTTGAAGATAATTGTGCTAATGTTATAAATACGATGGCGATGCTTGTGAGGCATCAGAAGCCAGCGTAATACAATGTTACTAATAACAAAATAATTTCCTACTGTTGTACGAATATAAATAAATTAAATGATGTTTTGATGAACCGAAAAAGATGTTTTATTATTATTTTTAAGGATTTGCATTATATTTGTTGACTTCTACAAATTATACTTCCATCCATAAACGGAATTTCTTCTTCCAACTTCTATGGTTGGCAAGAACTCACTATGTTCTTTATAACCATTTAAAAACATGATCCCTGTGATACCCAATTCCATTGTCTTACTGGTTCGGTAGCGATAGCCGTCCACAATATTTTTCCAGGCTTTTCGTCACGATTGTTCTAAACATACAAACGTAAATGTACATAATTACAAGACAAATTTCACATTATTACATATAGTTACATGTCCGTCCAGTGTTTTGCACATTTTTTGCTTTGCTATCCAATCGGAATGACGCTCTTCTCGTTTATTCCATATACACATAATTATTATCCGTTCCAAAGCTTTTCATTAGTCGACATTGTTTCAAATAATTTAATTTAGTATTCTTTATTAGGAAATTTTATTGATAATATTTACAACAGTTGAATTTCTCGCGGACAAATATAAATAAATAGGAGTACAATGCTGGCGGCTTCAATTTGTTGCGGCGTTCAATTAATTTGTAGCGGCGCAAAATGTCAGTTTCTCACGTTGAAATAAACACAGTACCACAAATGAAAAAATTTCACTCATTTTTTCACAACTTTGGTTTTTGTATGGGATTTCACCGTGAAACGGGAACATAGTACCGTGCTTAAAACAGATGGAAAAATCGTACGTTCGAGACCGTACGTTCGCGACCGGCACCTAAGCCAATTAGAAAAAAAACCAATAGAGATCATTTATTGTGTAAATACTCGATAGAAAGTTACATTAATCCTCTTTTAAAATAAATTAATAGCTTTAGAATATTCCGTTCCTTTTCGCAGATGTTTGCATGTTACTAGATTCAGCCAAAGTTGACTTCTATTTCGCGTACGTTCGTGACCACATGTTTATTGCTATCATTATGAAAACTAAAACTCTATCAAACCCATCTTTTGCACCTAACATAGAGCTACTAATATGCTATCAAACCAGAATAAAATTAATTCTAAGAAATGATTTTAGGGAAAGACTCGTTATTATATAAGTTTTAATATTTATAGAGCAAAATCATTTCATAGATATCTTTATAAATTTTCCATTAAAGGTGGGTACTATGTTTTTTCAGCTTGAAAAAATTCCACAAAATGTTATTTCAAGTTGAAAAATGGAACGCTTTTTTACTAAGGTCGCATTACATTTTTGAAGTGTGTGTGTGTCGAAATGTCACTTTTATATGAATGTGTGTGTGTAAGCATGTGCATTTTATAAACAATCAACAAATAATTAAAATAATGCCGACTTAGAAAATATTTCATTTAAATTGCAGAAAGGAAATATTTTTGAAGATAACTGTGCTAATGTTATACATATGATGGCGATGCTTGTGAGGCATCAGAAGCCAGCGTAATACAATGTTGCTAATAACAAAATAATTTCCTACTGTTGTACGAATATAAATAAATTAAATGATGTTTTGATGAACCGAAAAAGATGTTTTATTATTATTTTTAAGGATTTGCATTATATTTGTTGACTTATACAAATTATACTTCCATCCATAAACGGAATTTCTTCTTCCAACTTCTATGGTTGGCAAGAACTCACTATGTTCTTTATAACCATTTAAAAACATGATCCCTGTGATACCCAATTCCATTGTCTTACTGGTTCGGTAGCGATAGCCGTCCACAATATTTTTCCAGGCTTTTCGTCACGATTGTTCTAAACATACAAACGTAAATGTACATAATTACAAGACAAATTTCACATTATTACATATAGTTACATGTCCGTCCAGTGTTTTGCACATTTTTTGCTTTGCTATCCAATCGGAATGACGCTCTTCTCGTTTATTCCATATACACATAATTATTATCCGTTCCAAAGCTTTTCATTAGTCGACATTGTTTCAAATAATTTAATTTAGTATTCTTTATTAGGAAATTTTATTGATAATATTTACAACAGTTGAATTTCTCGCGGACAAATATAAATAAATAGGAGTACAATGCTGGCGGCTTCAATTTGTTGCGGCGTTCAATTAATTTGTAGCGGCGCAAAATGTCAGTTTCTCACGTTGAAATAAACACAGTACCACAAATGAAAAAATTTCACTCATTTTTTCACAACTTTGGTTTTTGTATGGGATTTCACCGTGAAACGGGAACATAGTACCGTGCTTAAAACAGATGGAAAAATCGTACGTTCGAGACCGTACGTTCGCGACCGGCACCTAAGCCAATTAGAAAAAAAACCAATAGAGATCATTTATTGTGTAAATACTCGATAGAAAGTTACATTAATCCTCTTTTAAAATAAATTAATAGCTTTAGAATATTCCGTTCCTTTTCGCAGATGTTTGCATGTTACTAGATTCAGCCAAAGTTGACTTCTATTTCGCGTACGTTCGTGACCACATGTTTATTGCTATCATTATGAAAACTAAAACTCTATCAAACCCATCTTTTGCACCTAACATAGAGCTACTAATATGCTATCAAACCAGAATAAAATTAATTCTAAGAAATGATTTTAGGGAAAGACTCGTTATTATATAAGTTTTAATATTTATAGAGCAAAATCATTTCATAGATATCTTTATAAATTTTCCATTAAAGGTGGGTACTATGTTTTTTCAGCTTGAAAAAATTCCACAAAATGTTATTTCAAGTTGAAAAATGGAACGCTTTTTTACTAAGGTCGCATTACATTTTTGAAGTGTGTGTGTGTCGAAATGTCACTTTTATATGAATGTGTGTGTGTAAGCATGTGCATTTTATAAACAATCAACAAATAATTAAAATAATGCCGACTTAGAAAATATTTCATTTAAATTGCAGAAAGGAAATATTTTTGAAGATAACTGTGCTAATGTTATACATATGATGGCGATGCTTGTGAGGCATCAGAAGCCAGCGTAATACAATGTTGCTAATAACAAAATAATTTCCTACTGTTGTACGAATATAAATAAATTAAATGATGTTTTGATGAACCGAAAAAGATGTTTTATTATTATTTTTAAGGATTTGCATTATATTTGTTGACTTATACAAATTATACTTCCATCCATAAACGGAATTTCTTCTTCCAACTTCTATGGTTGGCAAGAACTCACTATGTTCTTTATAACCATTTAAAAACATGATCACAGGCACTACCCAATTCCATTGTCTTACTGGTTCGGCAGCGATAGACGTCCACAATATTTTTCCAGGCTTTTCGTCACGATTGTTCTAAACATACAAACGTAAATGTACATAATTACAAGACAAATTTCACATTATTACATATAGTTACATGTCCGTCCAGTGTTTTGCACATTTTTTGCTTTTCTATCCAATCGGAATGTCGCTCTTCTCGTTTATTCCATATACACATAATTATTATCCGTTCCACAGCTTTTCATTAGTCTTCATTGTTTCAAATAATTTAATTTAGTATTCTTTATTAGGAAATTTTATTGATAATATTTACAACAGTTGAATTTCTCGCGGACAAATATAAATAAATAGGAGTACAATGCTGGCGGCTTCAATTTGTTGCGGCGTTCAATTAATTTGCAGCGGCGCAAAATGTCAATTTCTCACGTTGAAATAAACACAGTACCACAAATGAAAAAATTTCACTCATTTTTTCACAACTTTGGTTTTTGTATGGGATTTCACCGTGAAACGGGAACATAGTACCGTGCTTAAGACGTCATCAATTTCATTATATTTGCATTAAATTAAAAAATGTCTTTTCAGTTTAAAAAACACAATTTTAGTACTTTTTGAGAAATCTAATTTTCCATCCCTGCACTAGAGTATATCGTCTAAATGGATTTCTCTCTTCCACTAATACATCCACTTCGTCAAAGTTTGGTTTGTGTCCGGTGAGAGTACAGTGGGCCGCGAGAGCTGTTTTTTGCTCTAGAGGTTTGTCGATGGCTTTCTGGTCTGATTTGTGTGTTAAAAGTCTTGTCTTTAATTTGGATTTAGTTGTACGGAGATATACCTTCTGGCATATGTCGGACTCGTCGCCATTACACATTATTTTGTATACTAGATTAGATTTGTCCTCTTTCGCTATGGACGATTTTGTATTGCTAAATAATTGGTTTGTCATATTCTGTGTCTTATAAGCTAGTTCAATTTTTTTATTATACATGTCGGAATTCTTAAATCTTTCTGCCAGTCCAGATATAAAAGTGACTGTTTTATAAATTTTTGGTTCTCTCTCAACGTTTTTCGTTTTGTTCGCTCGTTTTAGCAAAAATTTTAAAATATTAAATAATTTTAAATTAAATTATTTAATATTTTAAAAGCATGCGGTTAGTTTTTTTTAAATATTTTTTGATAATTTGTTTAATTATTGTTTAAATTGCAATCAACAATAATTTAATTTTCATTAGCTTATTTCATTTCATTTTTCATTGCTTAGTTTCCATTAGCAATATCATTTTAATTTACTTCATTTCATTATTCGTTGCTATCTTCATTTAATTGGATTCGATATGTATACTCATATCTATTTACTTCAGTGGTGCCCAAACACTTGTTAGAACAACGAAGATTAATCGGCTTTAAAAACGTATCGGCGTAAAAAACAAAACAAAATTGTTCAGGTCTATGTCGCTTTGTTTAATAAAATAAGTACACTAAAAATATTTTACAACAACGAATGATATTTTTTAATTTAATTTTTTTTCAATCTATATATATAAAAATGGTGTGAAAAATGTATAGTAATTCATCAATTGAGAACGGCTGGACCGATTTGGCTCAATTTTTTTTAGTTGTTCGTATTTGCCTGGAGAAGGTTTTTACGAAAGAAAATTTTGGGAAAACCCTCCGGAAAAGTCGGAAAATCGAAAATTGCTATTTCTTGCGAGATTCCTACTGTTCCTATCTACTGCTCTCTTTTTCAATCCAAATTTTTTTATTAATTTTCTATTAAGCAAAAAAGTTTTCTATTAAACATATGTACGAGTATGTGCTATTTTTCTTGCTGCAATTCATTCGAGTTTTGCGTATTGTTACACTGATTTCGCGTATCACATCGGCAAACGGTACAAGCATTACGATCAATTAAAATTCAACGCGATATTTATCAATTCGAACATTTTTTCAGATAATAAATTTGAGTATAAGAGGTAAGGTTATCTTATTGGATTGCGGGCATTGCAAAATCATAATTTCGGATGAATGCACGATGGCGCATAAACGAGCTCTGGAGGCAGTTGACCGAACGATGAAGGATTTACGACGTGATTTGAGACAATTTGGTGAGTCTATGATATTGCTCTCCAGAGATTTTCGTCAAACGCTTCCCGTCATCCCGAAATCTACTGCCGATGAAATGTTGTCATACCTGCCATTACATTGTGGATTTGCATGAGCCAACATGAAAATATGAAAATCGTTTTGATTTTCGTCCAACATCCATGAACACTCATCATGCAGCTCCTTAGACTGTGGATAAATCCATGGATCACATAAGTTGTAGGAGAAAACTGATGTGTGTAAGCTGGCCTTTATATTTACTTTGAATTTAAAAAAACCAATGTTTAATTCGTCCGTGTTTGTTGATAATGTATCGATACATTTGGGAGCATCTATCTGTGTCAGTTTTGTAATTGAGTGTTTTCTCTGAGGGAACGTCAGTGATGTAAAGGATCTCTAGAGCAGCGATGGGCAAAAGCACTACCCGGGGTTTCTCCTATCGCGTGTACATGAGCACACACATTGCATGAGAGCTGGTCTTCGTTCAGTCGCGCAACTCATTCGATCGACGTGGTTGTGTTGTCGCTTGTTGCTTAGCGTACACATGAAGAAAAGATGGATGATACATTTATTACAATACATACTTCTAGTATTAGTTTAGTATGTATTGTATTTTTACCAAAGAATTTAATTATATGTTTAAATTATTTAATATATTACTGTAGAAATGTATATGGGCATTTCCGCCGAATGGTCAACCAGGGCCGAAAAATAAAATGTTGGTAATCATCGTATTTTATTGTGAATAATTATAAAAAAATTAATACAAAATGTCTAAACTTTTGAAATATAATGGTTTCATAGCATATCTCAGTTGTTTTCATGAGAAAATTTGCCTAAAAACTGAAAAATTGTATTTTTCCATTTTAAGCTACTTTTACAGACATTTTTATATTTAATTATTTTACATATAAAAACATATATGCACTCTTTCTACAAAATTTCTCCATTACAATCAATTAAGAAGAGAAAAATGCAATCAGACCAAAAAAAGTTCGATTGACGATTAATTTAACGGTTAAAGGTGGGTACTATGTTTTTTCAGCTTGAAAAAATTCCACAAAATGTTATTTCAAGTTGAAAAATGGAACGCTTTTTTACTAAAGTGGCATTACATTTTTGAAGTGTGTGTGTCGAAATGTCACTTTTATATGAATGTGTGTGTGTGTAAGCATGTGCATTTTTTTTCCTTTTTGCTTTTCTTGAAAACAAACACGAGTTTAAATTATAATCAATCAACAAATAATTAAATGAAATAATGCCGACTTAGAAAATATTTAATTTAAATTGCAGAAAGGAAATATTTTTGAAGATAATTGTGCTAATGTTATAAATACGATGGCAATGCTTGTGAGGCATCAGAAGCCAGCGTAATACAATGTTACTAATAACAAAATAATTTCCTACTGTTGTACGAATATAAATAAATTAAATGATGTTTTGATGAACCGAAAAAGATGTTTTATTATTATTTTTAAGGATTTGCATTATATTTGTTGACTTCTACAAATTATACTTCCATCCATAAACGGAATTTCTTCTTCCAACTTCTATGGTTGGCAAGAACTCACTATGTTCTTTATAACCATTTAAAAACATGATCCCTGTGATACCCAATTCCATTGTCTTACTGGTTCGGTAGCGATAGCCGTCCACAATATTTTTCCAGGCTTTTCGTCACGATTGTTCTAAACATACAAACGTAAATGTACATAATTACAAGACAAATTTCACATTATTACATATAGTTACATGTCCGTCCAGTGTTTTGCACATTTTTTGCTTTGCTATCCAATCGGAATGACGCTCTTCTCGTTTATTCCATATACACATAATTATTATCCGTTCCAAAGCTTTTCATTAGTCGACATTGTTTCAAATAATTTAATTTAGTATTCTTTATTAGGAAATTTTATTGATAATATTTACAACAGTTGAATTTCTCGCGGACAAATATAAATAAATAGGAGTACAATGCTGGCGGCTTCAATTTGTTGCGGCGTTCAATTAATTTGTAGCGGCGCAAAATGTCAGTTTCTCACGTTGAAATAAACACAGTACCACAAATGAAAAAATTTCACTCATTTTTTCACAACTTTGGTTTTTGTATGGGATTTCACCGTGAAACGGGAACATAGTACCGTGCTTAAAACAGATGGAAAAATCGTACGTTCGAGACCGTACGTTCGCGACCGGCACCTAAGCCAATTAGAAAAAAAACCAATAGAGATCATTTATTGTGTAAATACTCGATAGAAAGTTACATTAATCCTCTTTTAAAATAAATTAATAGCTTTAGAATATTCCGTTCCTTTTCGCAGATGTTTGCATGTTACTAGATTCAGCCAAAGTTGACTTCTATTTCGCGTACGTTCGTGACCACATGTTTATTGCTATCATTATGAAAACTAAAACTCTATCAAACCCATCTTTTGCACCTAACATAGAGCTACTAATATGCTATCAAACCAGAATAAAATTAATTCTAAGAAATGATTTTAGGGAAAGACTCGTTATTATATAAGTTTTAATATTTATAGAGCAAAATCATTTCATAGATATCTTTATAAATTTTCCATTAAAGGTGGGTACTATGTTTTTTCAGCTTGAAAAAATTCCACAAAATGTTATTTCAAGTTGAAAAATGGAACGCTTTTTTACTAAGGTCGCATTACATTTTTGAAGTGTGTGTGTGTCGAAATGTCACTTTTATATGAATGTGTGTGTGTAAGCATGTGCATTTTATAAACAATCAACAAATAATTAAAATAATGCCGACTTAGAAAATATTTCATTTAAATTGCAGAAAGGAAATATTTTTGAAGATAACTGTGCTAATGTTATACATATGATGGCGATGCTTGTGAGGCATCAGAAGCCAGCGTAATACAATGTTGCTAATAACAAAATAATTTCCTACTGTTGTACGAATATAAATAAATTAAATGATGTTTTGATGAACCGAAAAAGATGTTTTATTATTATTTTTAAGGATTTGCATTATATTTGTTGACTTATACAAATTATACTTCCATCCATAAACGGAATTTCTTCTTCCAACTTCTATGGTTGGCAAGAACTCACTATGTTCTTTATAACCATTTAAAAACATGATCACAGGCACTACCCAATTCCATTGTCTTACTGGTTCGGCAGCGATAGACGTCCACAATATTTTTCCAGGCTTTTCGTCACGATTGTTCTAAACATACAAACGTAAATGTACATAATTACAAGACAAATTTCACATTATTACATATAGTTACATGTCCGTCCAGTGTTTTGCACATTTTTTGCTTTTCTATCCAATCGGAATGTCGCTCTTCTCGTTTATTCCATATACACATAATTATTATCCGTTCCACAGCTTTTCATTAGTCTTCATTGTTTCAAATAATTTAATTTAGTATTCTTTATTAGGAAATTTTATTGATAATATTTACAACAGTTGAATTTCTCGCGGACAAATATAAATAAATAGGAGTACAATGCTGGCGGCTTCAATTTGTTGCGGCGTTCAATTAATTTGCAGCGGCGCAAAATGTCAATTTCTCACGTTGAAATAAACACAGTACCACAAATGAAAAAATTTCACTCATTTTTTCACAACTTTGGTTTTTGTATGGGATTTCACCGTGAAACGGGAACATAGTACCGTGCTTAAGACGTCATCAATTTCATTATATTTGCATTAAATTAAAAAATGTCTTTTCAGTTTAAAAAACACAATTTTAGTACTTTTTGAGAAATCTAATTTTCCATCCCTGCACTAGAGTATATCGTCTAAATGGATTTCTCTCTTCCACTAATACATCCACTTCGTCAAAGTTTGGTTTGTGTCCGGTGAGAGTACAGTGGGCCGCGAGAGCTGTTTTTTGCTCTAGAGGTTTGTCGATGGCTTTCTGGTCTGATTTGTGTGTTAAAAGTCTTGTCTTTAATTTGGATTTAGTTGTACGGAGATATACCTTCTGGCATATGTCGGACTCGTCGCCATTACACATTATTTTGTATACTAGATTAGATTTGTCCTCTTTCGCTATGGACGATTTTGTATTGCTAAATAATTGGTTTGTCATATTCTGTGTCTTATAAGCTAGTTCAATTTTTTTATTATACATGTCGGAATTCTTAAATCTTTCTGCCAGTCCAGATATAAAAGTGACTGTTTTATAAATTTTTGGTTCTCTCTCAACGTTTTTCGTTTTGTTCGCTCGTTTTAGCAAAAATTTTAAAATATTAAATAATTTTAAATTAAATTATTTAATATTTTAAAAGCATGCGGTTAGTTTTTTTTAAATATTTTTTGATAATTTGTTTAATTATTGTTTAAATTGCAATCAACAATAATTTAATTTTCATTAGCTTATTTCATTTCATTTTTCATTGCTTAGTTTCCATTAGCAATATCATTTTAATTTACTTCATTTCATTATTCGTTGCTATCTTCATTTAATTGGATTCGATATGTATACTCATATCTATTTACTTCAGTGGTGCCCAAACACTTGTTAGAACAACGAAGATTAATCGGCTTTAAAAACGTATCGGCGTAAAAAACAAAACAAAATTGTTCAGGTCTATGTCGCTTTGTTTAATAAAATAAGTACACTAAAAATATTTTACAACAACGAATGATATTTTTTAATTTAATTTTTTTTTCAATCTATATATATAAAAATGGTGTGAAAAATGTATAGTAATTCATCAATTGAGAACGGCTGGACCGATTTGGCTCAATTTTTTTTAGTTGTTCGTATTTGCCTGGAGAAGGTTTTTACGAAAGAAAATTTTGGGAAAACCCTCCGGAAAAGTCGGAAAATCGAAAATTGCTATTTCTTGCGAGATTCCTACTGTTCCTATCTACTGCTCTCTTTTTCAATCCAAATTTTTTTATTAATTTTCTATTAAGCAAAAAAGTTTTCTATTAAACATATGTACGAGTATGTGCTATTTTTCTTGCTGCAATTCATTCGAGTTTTGCGTATTGTTACACTGATTTCGCGTATCACATCGGCAAACGGTACAAGCATTACGATCAATTAAAATTCAACGCGATATTTATCAATTCGAACATTTTTTCAGATAATAAATTTGAGTATAAGAGGTAAGGTTATCTTATTGGATTGCGGGCATTGCAAAATCATAATTTCGGATGAATGCACGATGGCGCATAAACGAGCTCTGGAGGCAGTTGACCGAACGATGAAGGATTTACGACGTGATTTGAGACAATTTGGTGAGTCTATGATATTGCTCTCCAGAGATTTTCGTCAAACGCTTCCCGTCATCCCGAAATCTACTGCCGATGAAATAATTGCATGCCTGAAATCGTGGTCTTTGTGGCGGAATGTCAAGAAGTTGAAATTGACCACGAACATGAGAGTCGCGCTGCAGAACGACTCATCGGCTCTTGAATTCTCGAAACAACTGATGGCGCTTGGCAATGGCCAAATTACTGTTGATGTTTCCACTGCATTGATATTGTTCCCGGCAAATTTTTGCGAGTTCACATCGTCGAACGAGGAACTCATCACCAAAGTGTTTCCAAATCTCGATTAGATTAGTGAACGGGCAATATTAGCAGCGAAGAATAAGGACGTCAATAGCATGAATTTTATTATTCAAAGTAAAATCGAACTCGCTTGATGTGCCAGGAGCTCCGCCGCATAATTTACAGCTGAAGGTGGAATCGATCATAATCATGTTGCGGAATCTGAATCATCCGAAATTGTGCATAGTTCGCGGTTGTCCATTATGAAACTGATGGACAATGTGATTCAGGCGACGATCATCAAGGGAAAATTCAAAGGAGAGGAAGTCCTTATCCCACGAATTCCGATTATTCCAACTGATCTTTCATTCCAATTCAAGCGGATTCAGTTCCCTGTACGATTGGCTTTTGCGATGACAATCAATAAATCTCAAAACCAATCGTAGGAAGTCTGTGGAATTAATCTCGAATTTCCCTGTTTTTCGCACGGTCATCTGTACGTTGCCTGTCTTCTGTCTTCGTTGTTTGTTGTTTATCACATCGCTCTCTACTGATTTCGATTCCTTTTAAACAAATCGCATTAAAATTTTAACTATCTGTGTTTTATTATCACTCTGGAGTTTATCTGAAGGCGTTAAATTGGGGCGAGTCGAAGTTCGCCGGGTCCGCTAGTTTAATATAAAATAATTTTGATTTTTGTACTTTTTGTTATTTTTTAGTTTATCAATATATAAAATTATTTATATATATTTTTTTTTGCCCAATAAATTATTGGCAAAGAATACATATACCTATTTTCTTGAAGAACTTTTTTTGTTACATATGCATTGTTTTTACGTTTATATCTTTTTTTTATTGGCTTCATTGCTAAAATTGAACACACAACAACATAAATAGTAAAACAATATAACAACGTAAACAAACAAAACCAAGTGATTTTGTTCAGTGCAATTGTACCACTACAATCTCATTTTTGTGTAACCTAACTAACACATTCTCATTTCTCTTTGTGGTCACCACTGATTTAAGGCCCAACTATAATATGCATAAGCTAGCTTAAGCAACTGTGCGAACGCATGAAATCGTATGCGCCAAACTATAATGTACTTAAGTGAACTTTTCGTTAAGTTCTCTCAGTTCCCATTTGCTTAAGCAGGGTGCGAAACTGAACGCACTTTCCGTACGGAATTGCTTATGCATATTATAGTTGGGCCTTTACTTGCAGTTACTCTATTTCGTGTACTTGATGGGTGAGTGGTATTTCGTAGGCTGTAATTTTTGTGTACTGTTTTTCTCACCGGCCAGGCTACTCGCAGCAGTCGGCTCAGCCGTGAGTGAGAGCTGCTGATATGAGTGTATCAGTGAGTATGAGTGTATGGCTGATTGAGTGGTGATGATATTTCTTTTGGTTGGTTTGATGACCGTTTTTGTTTTAAAAATTTTTGGAATTTTTTTCCTTTTGTTAATAACACTATGCAACAAAAATTTTGTCCAAGGGATGTGGATAACAGTTTCTGGTGAAAATTGGTGTCACAAACACGAAAAAAATATTAAAAAAAAAATTATGGTAATTTTTTTTTTAAATTCCAATTTTCATGGAGAGGACATTTAGTATTTGGACCATAACTTTTCAAGTGTAAACCTGATTAAGCCTGATCAAGTGTAAAGGCCAGCTTACACACATCAGTTTTGTCGTACAACTTGTGTGATCCATGGATTTATCCACAGTCTAAGGAGCTGCATGATGAGTGTTCATGGATGTTGGACGAAAATCAAAACGATTTTCATATTTTCATGTTGGCTCATGCAAATCCACAATGTAATGGCTGGTATGACAACATTTCGTCAGTTCAAAAGAAACATTGTGGTGGAAACACGAAAAGAGAACAAAGTGCCGTCGGCAAAATGACATTTCAGTAGAAACCTCATTGAGTACAGATGTGTAAAACTGAAAATGGAAAGATATAGGCAATTTTGGTTGGATTTTCTTTGAATTATACAACAGTATGCCAAAATTATGGAAAATTAAAAATGAAGACTATAAAAATTGTTATTATTTATCTTTCACAAATATTTACGTTGATTTTAAATTTGAAAAAATAAATTTCGCTTAATTTTCCTTGATGACTGGCTTGTTAAAAATTTATTTTAAAAACTAAACTAATTTTTTATGTTGGTTTGAAGGCAATATACAATTTCTTGTGGAAAATAAATATGTACATATGTAAATATTTTTCGTAGATTTGTTAAGCATTTTAATTTAATGAACACTTTCATTTACTTCAAAAGTATACAGAATTTGTGTCTGTCTCTCCCAAACATAATTTTTGGAAGGCAATATTTGTAAAAGTAATTAAGAAACAACGATATTGGCATGACATTTATTTTACTTTTCTCCTCTGTTTCGGCATATATTATTTTGTATGAAAACATGAAACAAATGTATTGAAAAAGTCTGGTAAAATTTGTATCAGGTGCATTTGTATATCACATTAAACATATAACGCACGATGCATACTCATATGGAATGTGGGTATAAACAAATTCTTTCAAAAATTCCCTAATTATTCATTAAAAAAGGTTGAAGGAAAATACTGAAATTTTTATGGTCACATATTTTCATTTTGCCGACGGCATTTTGATCTTTTTCTTCGCTGCACACGCACAACCGACCACGTTGCTGTCGTAGATGAAATGATGTTGTAGAGATTGCATGAGTAATGTAAGGGCAAACAGTCGTCGAACACAACATCTGAGAGAACATGATGCTTGACAACAAATCCACAATGTAAGGTGCCCTTAAGCTACATATGCTGCTAATATCACTTTCACGTAGAATCTTTGTTTTAATAACAGTCGTCAAAAATATGAGAAAAAAAATGATTTTTTTAAAACACTTTTTGCTGGTACAAAAAAAGGCAATAAAAAATAGGAAAAAGTCTAAAAAATTATATTATCACATTTTTAAAAAGCCAGCATGTTAACGATGAAAACACTGGCTACGGAAAAATCTATGGATAGATGTAAAAGTTATGAGCCATTTTGTAAATGTAAGGGAAACTCAAAAAAATCTTGTTTTATATTTTTCCGTTTTCAAATAATGTTTTTGCTTATATTGAATTCGCCATTTGTGAGGGAGTCATATAAGAGCAGGGTTACCAAAACTTTTTTCGGAAAGGAGGACTTTTGTCTGAGAAAAGGAGGACATCTGTGACATTTACAAAGAGAGTCTGGAACTTTCGGAGGACAT
Source organism: Eudasyphora cyanicolor (assembly GCA_963930755.1). Classification (NCBI taxonomy): domain Eukaryota; kingdom Metazoa; phylum Arthropoda; class Insecta; order Diptera; family Muscidae; genus Eudasyphora; species Eudasyphora cyanicolor. Next base: position 230,550,186 of record OZ005735.1, read on the forward strand.
TTAAAAAATACAGTACTTGGATCTTCTTACTATGATCAATCACACTGTCCTAGATGAAAAAAACCCCCAGCGAGGCACCAGTTGACTTAAATAAATAAACTACGCTGTTTTCGTTGATTAGGTCTTGTTTTCGAGATATTCGGCCACAAAGTTTACTTAGAAATCAGTGATGTTAGTTATTCCGGTGGTGGATTTGATATCAAAGTTTTCGGAATATCCGCTTCAGTCCAAAGAAACAAATAAAGGGAACATTTGGAGAATTATTTCTCTTAAGAGAATTGTCCCCGCTTTTCACACCCTTACCCGTAAAAAATGCAAAAGTCATACACATCGTCGATATTTTTATTTGGTTTCTTAGAGTAACATATTCCTCGCAATAAACTACTGTGGGTACTTTCTCAATGTTTTTTTGAGAAATAGAATTGTGACATCATTTGTGTATTTTTCAACTCATAGCAGAAAATATTTATTTATTGATAATAGTATTGTACATAAATTTTTTTCGGTTAGGGTCTATTGAAATACAAAGCTTATTGACAAAACATGCAAAATGAAAACTGTTAATTTTTAAATAATGTGTTGAAATGGAACCTATAGGAATATTTAGGGATAAGGCGGGGAGAAAAGTGAACGACTGTTTAGAGAGAAATAATTCTGTAAGGGATCCATTTATTTTGTTCAAAATCTCAACCTCGATAAGGGATCTCTCTGGTTTCTCAGCAAACTTTGTGGCCGAATATCTCAAAAACAAGAGCTACGACCCCCTCATTTTACTAAATTTCAGCCCAATTCTTTGAAATTTGTGGTCAAGTCAGGGATCTATATATCGAGGCTATATCAAAAAATTTACCGACATTGCCCATTTTTAATCCCTGCAGCCATAACAGTCAGACGGACATGGCTCAATCGTCTTAAAATTTTACGACGATTAAGAATACGTATATATACCTTTTGGGGTCTAATATCAATATTTATAAGTGTTACAAACGGAGTGAATATAAATCCCATCCTTTGAAAGGTGGATAAAAGTATTGGGGTATTCAAATTATCAAACTCAATAACTTTGTACTGAAAGTAATGTCGAATGTAATTCATTTGGACGTTTACGGTTTGTGAAAAAGTAGAATTTGTAACAAAAGGAGGACAAAACCAACATTATTGAAATGGGAGGGAGGACACTTGTTAAAAAGGAGGTATTATGGTAGACCTGTATAAGAGACACTGCACTTGTATTTTATTTTATGAGGATTGATGTCATAAAATTATGGAGAGGACAAGGTTTAAACTGGCAGCACTGTATGGAGGGATTCGAACCCTCCATACAGCGCTGCCAGTTTAGGGGATTTATCCCCAATTTGGGGATTTTTCTTCGCAAATGGGGATATATTTTTTGGTTTGGGGATTGCAATTTTTTATAATTACATGTCTTTATTTATGTTAAAATTTGTATTTTCTGTTAAATCTATATTTTTTTAGAAAATGCGTCCGTAAAAATTGTGTCAAAAGTTCCTACAAAAAGTAGCTTGACTTTTGTATTAGAGTGTATTAGAGTACGACTTAAATAGACAACCTGTAGTAATTGCCAATACGTATTTCTATAGATATTTATAAATAAATTGAAGCCAAATGCGGTTTATAAAATGCTTCCCAGACGACATTACGAACAATTTAAGCTAATTTTTATAAAATGCTTCCCAGACGATATTACGAACAATTTAAGCTAATTTTGGAGTAAAGTTTACTGGTAACAGGATTCTGATGGTCGAACTCGATTTAAAAGAACTGTAATCGCTGGTATTAACTCTTTGATGTACTTTATCAATTATTTGGTACATTGGCAGAAATGATCAAACTTTTAATACCAAAAAAATTAGATGATGTAGATGAGATGGAAAATTTTGGGTCAGATATATTTGATATTTGATAATTTGACAACGTACATTTTGTACAAACAAAATGAATTTTAGTACAAAGTCCATTGAATTGTAAAATACATCATTCACATAAGTTAAAATATTTTCTGGGGATTTTTTAGGGATGAGAAATCTTTTTTTGGGGATTTAGGGGATAAAAAATAAAAATTTGGGGATTCGGTACTGAAAAAAACTGGCAAGCCTGCCTCCATAAAACATTATATGCAATGTGAGAGTTATATTGGATGAGATCCGCTCAACAATATTTGTATTTTTTTTTAATTATGAGGTTTCCATTAAGTTACGCCTTTTAGGGGCATGGACATCCCAGTCGTATATACAGGTAGTAAAATTATATGTTCGTAATACAAAGTAGTACATACTCGTATGCGGCAGTCTTGAAAATATTGTGTTTCTACGTTCGAAGCAAACTATATGTCAGCTACAGGTACTGAAACTTATGTACCTTAAACCCGGAGTTTATGTATGAAATTTCTTATTAATTTATTAGTGTAATTCAGCTCAAGTTGAAAAAATTTGTGGCGATTTAAAAGTAGTTGGGATGTTATGTGGAATGCAAGGCGGATATACAACATATTGCTGTTTATATGCCTCCGGGATAGCCGTGCTGGCGAAGATCATTACAGAAGAAAGAAATGGCCAACAAGAAAACATCATTTTGCAGCATTATTAAGCTGGGACTCTTTTAAAACGTTGTAAAAGCCTTAAGGAAAGATGGCAATTCACTCTCATATTTAAAGAGTTTACTTAAAAGTCTTCCTTTTCAAAAAATCGAAGAAGGCATTTTTGATGGGCCTAAAATAAGGAAACTGATGAAAGATGTAAATTTCGAATCATATTTGACGTCGGATGAAATTGCAGCATGGAGATTTCAAATTTCCTTGGATCCAATAAAAGCCCGCAATATGAAACAATGAGTAATGATTTGTTAACAAATTATGAAAAATCTGGTAAGTAATATATTTTTCTATAATTATATATATAACACATATGTATGTATTCTTCTAACTTATTTCTCGCTTTATGTATTCCAACAGGTGTAAATATGTCCCTCAAAATGCATTTCTTGCATTCTCATTTAAACTTTTTAACCTAGAATCTTGGCGACGTAAATGACGAACTTGGCGAAAGGTTTCACCAAAAATTTAAGCCCATCGGGCGGCGTAACCAAGGTCACTGGGATGAAAGAATGATGAGAGATTATATTTGGTTCCTCATTAGAGAAACCGATTCCGAAATCTACAAACGTCAACAAAGAACTCACAATTACTTCTAATGAAACTTGTACATGCAAATAAACTCAAATGTACATAATACGGGTATAAATAAAAGTTACAAATAAAATCGCTATTTAATAAGAAATTAAAAACAAAATTCAAATAGGCATTATTTTCTTCGCTAGGATGCAAACTTTAAAAAAAATTGTTTTTCGATTTTTTTTTCTATTTTTTATGTTTTTCTTTCATACCAGGAACATTTTTTTTACATCTACTTTTTCCAATTTGTTTGAAGACTGTTACTAAACCACTGTTTCTAAGTGAAAGATATTTTCAACATTGGTGGCGCACATTAATAGCTTGAATTTAACGTATAAGTCGACCTGATCGGGCATATATGGTGCAAATACTAAGGCTACCTTCGACGATAATAGTATTTTTTTTAAAAAAATATTATCCATAAAAAAATTTTTGGTTTTGATTTTATATAACAGTCTGTCATAATCTACACACAAAAATTATTTTTAGGTCAGAGAGACAAACATTTTCTTTGTTGCATAGTGTAATGTGATTTCGGTAAGAGTGATAAGTGATTTTACCTTCATATAAATCAAACAATTGAGGTGCCAAAAAAAAAATTAAATCGAAGTGCCAACAATTAAAAAAATAAGAGAATCGTATTTTTTATAGTTCTTTCTTCGCACTATTTAAGCCGAGCTTTCTTCCTTTTTTATGTGCACGAAATGAGATTGAGAAGTATGTAATACAAATATACATAAATGGATATATATATATAATTAATATAATTTGTATATATAATTATATAATATATAATTTTTTCGGTGTATAAGCTAATTTTTTTCTTTACTCTGTGGAAACTTTACACGACTTTCAACGTTTCCACATTTAACTTACAAAATTTTTAGACACTGTGCTGTCTCTTAATTTTGTTTTTACACTACTTTTTCCTATTTTGTCTTTGTTTTGTTACTACGACTTCTAAAACAATATTTTGGGCATTTAAAAAAATTTGCAACGTTCTTTTTTATGCAAATATAGAAAATGTTGAGAAATTTCAAAAAGTGGATTGTTTTTGAAAAAAGTGTCACAAAAAAAATATTTTTCAAAAAAAGTCGCAAACTTTTCGTAAGTTTATTTCATTTAAACAATACAGTTAAATTGAATAAAAAAGTAACCAAAAACATCGGAAAAAACTCAGTTCATTAAAATAAGAGTTAATATACACATTACAGACAAAACGAACAATTCAATATCATTTAAACTGGAAATGGAATACAAAAAACGAAATTCGTTAATGTGCATTTGTTTGTAAAACAAACAAAAAAACAAGAGAAAGACCCATAGTTTATTATACCGATAGGCATATAATCTCTTTTTGAATCGATTTAGCCATGTCCGTCTGTCGATGTATTCTTGTGATCCAAGTGCAGATCGCAAATATGAAGCGATATTTACAAAAATTGGTACAGATGCATTTCTTAGGCTAGGGACGATCGCTATTAAAAATGGCGTATATCGGTCCATGTTTGGCAAAGCCTCCATATAAATGTCTCCTTTGATGTCAGTTCTTGACGATCTAGAAAACGCATTTTACAATTGATTTGGCTAAAATTTAAGAATTTGTAGTTGATATTGGACCAAATCGTCCCTAGTAACAATGGGGCATATCCTGGTATGTCGTATGTCACCAAAAAGTCTAATCGGATGGTATCTTTATATGGGAGCTATATTAAACCATGGAGCAATATGCCGCTTTTCTAAATAGGGTTCGTCCCTGATCCAAAATATGACCTTTACATTTTCGTAAAGATCGGTTAATATTTGCGACCTACAAATTTATCACAAGATCATATGGACAGACGTCTGTCGTGGCTAAATCTACTCAAAAGGCGATTCTGTGCCGATCGGTATAGTAAACTATGGGTCTATCTCTTCTCTATTTATGCGTTACAACCAAATACACAAAGTCATAATACCCTGTACTACAGTATGTTGTCGGGTATAAATATTTGTAAACAAATATTTAACGATCTTAAACCCAAAAAAAAATAAGAATAGTATATTTTAAAAAAGTAGAAAAAATTCCAAAAGGGGCAAAAAAGGGGGCTTCGTAAAAGGCTCAAAATGCAACTTTAGTCGCACAACGGTATCGCTGGTAGACACAACTAGCTATGCAGAGAGAGAGAGTGGAGTTATTACCTCATGTTCTTGATGATGGTTTTTTGTATGTTTGAGTCCGAAAATGTGTAATTTAAACCCATTTGCCGACTCTAACAAAGTATTACGAGTTAATGGAAGACTGGTCGACGCGCCACTGCCTTACAATGAGCGATATCCTGTCCTGGTAACTCTCGCCTCTGCCATCTATATCTCATACACTTGCACACTTTCCTTGCTCATGCTGGATATACATAAATGTTATGAATGATGCAAACTGAATATTATATATCTCGTCTCAAACCAAGGATAAAGAGCATAATACATAAGTGCAAAACATGCATAATTTATAATCATAAACCCTGTTTACAAATAATGGCTCCTTTACCTCCAGAAAGATGTACGAATACGCCGTTTCATATTACAAAAGTTCTTCAGTACGGCGATCCCCACTCATAAAGGGATAAGCATGCATTTTCATATGCTCTTCAATCAAAGTCATTCATTTAGAACCCTGCTCAGAATTATCCTCCGTTGCCTTCGAGGCGGCATTCTCGCGTTTCGTTGGGAGACGAGGACTACCCTATCGTGTAGTTTCTGATAATGGAAGAAATTTTATCGGGGCAAGCCGTAATCTACTAAAACAATTTTCAAAATTCATGCAAACAACCGCCAGTGATCTTTCTGATAAATACTAGTCTCATGGATTTGAATGGCAATTTATACCCCCTCATGCACAACATATGGGCGGACTTTGGGAGTCCGCTGTAAAAAGTTTCAAGCGCCACTTTAGAAGAATCGCTGGTGCAAACCTTTAAGCAATTTGCGACCGTACTGTCCACAATAGGAGTTCTCAATTCACGACCAATGTCAGCCGTATCCGAGGGTCCGTCAGATTTAACCGCATTTACCCCAGGACATTTTCTAAAAGGGTCACCCATAATGTCCTTTCCGGAGCCAATATCCAATAACATATCCCTCACTAACAGATGGCTAAAATTGAAAGCGATCCATCACCAATATGCCCTACGATGGAAGGATGACTACCTAAAAGCAATGCACAAGCGTTATAAATGGAAAAACACGGTTCAAAATCTGCAAGCTGGAGATCTTGCAGTAATTATAAATGATTTGCTTCCCCCAAGCGACTGGCGTCTCGGAAGAATAGTAAAAACGCATCATGGTTCAGATAAAAATATAAGAGTCGCTGATATCCAAACTGCTTCTGGTACACTTACTAGGCCAATTGTAAAATTATGCTATCTCATCATCATCTTATAGCAAGCTGGAGATCTTGCAGTAATTATAGATGATTTGCTTCCCCCAAGCGACTGGCGTCACGGAAGAATAGTAAAAACGCATCATGGTTCAGATAAAAATATAAGAGTCGCTCATATCCAAACTGCTTCTGGTACACTTACTAGGCCAATTGTAAAATTATGCTATCTCATCATCATCTTATAGCATTACAGCTCGGGGTGAGCTTTAGCTTGATCCAATATTTTTCTCCATTCTGGTTTATTTTCGGCTATCTTTTGCCAGTTACGAATACCCATTGTTCTTATGTCAGCTTCCACACAGTCTTTCCATCTGGTTCTTGGTCGCCCTCTTCGCCTAGGACATCTAATATCGTAATTTAACATTGCCTTTTGAGGTCTGCTGTCTTCCATCCTTGCCACATGTCCTGCAAAACTGAGTCGTTGTGCCTTTATGAATCAGACTATGTCCTCTCCTTCACAAAGAACAAGCAGTTCGGGATTGCTTCTTTGGACATATTCACCATTTACATCTTGTCTTGGGCCAAATATCTTACGTAGTATTTTTCTCTCAAATATTCGCAATCGCTGTTGTTCGTTTGTAGTCATAGTCCATGTTTCACATCCATACGTGGCAGTAGGTATAATTATAGTTTTATATATATTTATTTTGCATGTTTTTGAGATTAGCTTGGACATAAAGATTTTTTTCTTTACAAAGTATGCTCTATTTGCCACAGCTATTCGGTCGCTTATGCCATCTTGCATACTATTGTCGTTTTTAAGCAGTGCTCCCAAGTAGGTAAAGCTGGCAACTCCTCCAAAATGATAGTCTCCAATTTGAATGTTTTGTACAGTTCGTCTATTTGCACTTGCAGACATTTTCATATATTTAGTTTTGGTTTCATTTATATTGAGGCCCACAGTCTTGTCTGACTTCTCTATATTTCTTCCATATAGCGAATGTTTCTTGTTACAATTGCGACATCATCTGCGTATGCAATAATCAGACCAGATCTGCTGAGTAAGCTGCCTGTTCTTACATAGTCTTTGACTGCATAGTGTAGTACTATATTGAAAACCACGGTTGAGAGCGAGTCGCCTTGTTTTACTCCGCTATTTATACGAAAGGTGTCGGTTTCTTTCTGTTGAATGACAACCTTGGCCGAAGTGTTTATTAGTGTCGCACATGTGAGTCTCGTAAGCTTAGGCTTGGGGTATAATTTTCCTATCTATACTATCAAACGCTTGCTTAAGTCGATAAAGAGTAAATGCATGTCAATACCACACTCATAGCATTTTTCGGAGTTTTGTTTAAGCAGAAAGAGTTGATCAACTGTAGATCTGCCCGGTCAAATCCTCCTTGGTATTCTCCCAATATGTTGGGCATTTTCTCTAGTAGCTTTACAGCTAGGATATTAGTGAACATTTTGCAACATACGTCCAGGAGTATGATTCCTCTGTAATTATCACATACGCTCTTATTACATTTTTTATGTATTGGTACGATGAGTCCCATGCACCAAGAAGTTGGAATTTTTTCTTGCATCCATATATTGAGGATCAGTTTGTGGAGTGTGTCGATACCATCGTCGTTCGCTGCTTTGATGAGCTCGGCTGTAATTCCATCTTCTCCAGGCGACTTGTTGGTTTTCATTTTCTTAATTGCTGTTATGATATCGCTTCTATGCGGTGGCGGTAATTCCTCATCATTTTCCTCATTCCTTTCATCGAATGTATGTTGCGAAACTTCCTCGGTGTCATTGTTACATAATTCGCTAAAATATTCTCTCCATCTCTGTAGTATATCGATCTCTTCAGTAAGCGTTGTGTCGTTTTTGTCTTTGAATATGTTTGTTCTTGGCTGGAACCCTTTCACTTATTGCCGCAATTTCTTATAGAATTCTCTGCTGTTATGGTAGGAGAAATCTTTGTTGATGTTTTCAATTTTTGTTTTTAAAGCTTCCCAGAAAAATCTTGGTAAGTACCTGTCATTATTCCCTGCATTACCAAATAATGACATCTCATTATTCGCTGCATTACTTTCGATTTATTAATTATGACTTACCAATAATAACAGAAATAAGTGATTTATTGTTATCAAAACCATTTTGGAAATTTTTAATATAATGCAATTTTGGCTATATATGGGTTAATAGCTGAGCCCCGTGCGCTTCGCTGCCCATGTCAAAATTAGCGCTGTAGAAACTGTATTTTATATCCGATCAGTACGAAATTCGGCAGAAAGAGGTTTCTTATTACATGAAGGAATACTGCCCAATTCGGAGAAAATCGGTTCAGATTTAGATATAGCCCCCATATATATGTTACCCCCGATTTGACATGTAGGCGCTGTAGAAACTGTATTTTATATCCGATCAGTACGAAATTCGGCAGAAAGAGGTTTCTTATTACATGAAGGAATACTGCCAAATTCCGAGAAAATCGGTTCAGATTTAAATATATTCCCCATATATATGTTACCCCCGATTTGAAATTCAAGCGCTGTAGAAATTGTAATTTATATCCGATCAGTAAGAAATTCGGCAGAAAGAGGTTTCTTATTACATGAAGGAATACTGCCCAATTCGGAGAAAATCGGTTCAGATTTAGATATAGCCCCCATATATATGTTACCCCCAATTTGACATGTAAGCGCTGTAGATACTGTGTTTTATATCCGATCAGTAGGAAATTCGACAGAAACAGGTTTCTATTTTACATGAATGAGTATTCAAGGAAAATCGATTCAGATTTATATATAACCTCCATATATATGTTCCTCCAGATTTGGTTACAAAGCGCTATAGAAGTTGTACTTTACTTCCGATCATTACAAAGTTCTCCAGAAAAATGTTTCTCAATTTAGGAACGCATATTGCTTAATTTAGCGATTATCGGTTCAAAATAAGATATACATACACACACACACCATATTTACCAATTATTCCAAATTATTATCGCAATGACCCTTATCGCATTGTTAGGGAGGTGTTGGGTATTCTATAGTCGGCCCCGCCCGACTTTCTGCCTTTCCTTACTGGTATTAGTAATAAATTCACTGAATGAAAAAATACCGAATTCAGTGGAAAGTCCAGAAAATAGAAATGTATACTTATAAAATTTCCAAATTCTTGTTTCATTGGTCATGCATCACATTATCATATTGCGATTGTATTGGAGTGAGCAGCTGTAATTATCGCATTCCGAGCATTTATGTTCCTGTATTTCCTATATAATACTTGCAAGATATATCAAAATATGGGCTGTGCCACGCCCACTGGTCCTATTCCGCCCATTTGTAAGCCAATCACGTAGACTGCTACCAGATACATATACGCAAAATTTCAACACTCTCGCTAACAAAATGAGCAAGATAATTCAATTTCAAAATTTGGCTTATATGGGCGGTGGCACGCCCATTGGTCAGATCCCGCCAATTTTCGGACCAATCACGTGGACTGTCACCAGATAAATATGTACAACATTACAGCACTCTAGATAAAAAATTGTGCAAGATATATCAATTTCGAAATTTGGCTTATAAGGGCGGGGCCACGCCCATTGGTCCGATCCCGCCCATTTTCTGTCCAATCACGCAGACTGCCACCATATACATATACACAAAATTCCAGCACTCTCGCTAACATATTGTGCAAGATATATCAATTTCAAAATTTGGCTTATATGGGCAGTGGCACGCCCATTGGTTGCACGCCCATTGGTTGCACAACATTGCAGCACTCCCGCTAGCAAATTGTGCAAGATATTAAAATTTAAAAATTTGGTCTACGTGGGCGGGGCCACGCCCATTGGGTCGATCCCGCCCATTTTTGGGGCAATCACGTAGACCAGATACATATACACAAAATTACAGCATTCTCGCTACTAAATTTTGCAAGATAGCTCAATTTTGGGTTATATGGGCGGGGCCACGCCCTTTGGTCAGATCCCGCTCATTTTTATAGCAATCACGTAGGCCTCCACCAGACACATATACACAAAATTACAGCACTCTCGCTAACAAATTGTGCAAGATATCTAAATTTCAAAATTTGGCTTATATGGGCGGGGCCACGCCCATTGGTCCGATCCGGCCCATTGTTGGACCAATCACGTGGACTGCCACCAGATACATATGTACAACATTACAGCACTCCCGCTGGCAAATTGTGCAAGATATCAAAATTTGGTCTATGTGGGCGGGGCCACGCCCATTGGTCCGATCCCGACCATTTTTCGACCAATTACGTAGAATGCCACCAGATACATATTCGCAACATTGCAGCACTCCCGCTGGCAAATTGTGCAAGATATCAAAATTTGGTCTATGTGGGCGGGGCCACGCGCATTCGGCCGATCCCGCCCATTTTTGGACCAATCACGCAGACTGCCACCATATACATATACACAAAATTCCAGGTCTCTCGGTAAAAAAATGTGCGATCCCGCCCATTTTTGGACCAAGCACGTAGACTGCCACCAGATACATGTACACAAAATTCCAGCACTCTCGCTAACAAATTGTGCAAAATATCTCAATTTCAAAATTTGGCTTATATGGGCGGGGCCACGCCCATTGGTCCCATTCCGCCCATTTTTGGAAAATTCACATAATCTGCCACTAAATTCATACACACAAAATTTCAGCGCTCTAGCTAAAAATTTTTCTCAATATCAAAATTGGACCCATATGGGCGGGTCCACGCCCACTTGATATATCGAAAATGCAAGTACCCTATTTTCAGCAACCCCTACACATGTACATTCTGTGAAAATTTCAAGATGATCGATCAAGCGCAATCACATCTCCATTTTAGTAGATTTGAGATATTTAGCTTTTACGTTTTTTAACTTTCGCGCCTTCAGTTGTATGTTGTAGTGGCAGCCGGTTTTACCAGCTCACATAGACCAATTTAGGTTCCTAACCTAAACCTAATAGTAAAAGGCTTCAAAGTTAAAAAAACGTGACTTTCTTCCTTAGGAAGGCAGTACTCCTCTGTAGAATGTTATAAGTATTTGTCGGCGGCCGGAAGTGGACCCCATCAAGAAAACATCATAAAATGAAAATACACCCCAAAAAACTAAGAAAAGTTATACATAAAATACACATATACGAACCCACATTCTAATTATAACTCTTTTCTTGAGCGGTCGGCCTACTCATTTTGTTATATTTGCAAAATTTATTGTTAAAATTTGCAATATATACAGGTTGGCGCAGAATGAGCTATATGTATGGGTTGAATTCTTTATAACTTTTTTAATTATTACTAGCTGGACCCGGTCCACTTCGTTGCCCCATATTTCCGATCCCGTCCATTCTTGGACCACTGACGTAGACTGCCAGCAGAACTGCAGTGGAACAAACACACAAACAAACGATTTGCCACGCCCACATTTTCCCCGCCCACTATTTGCAATTTTTTTTTCCAAAACCATCTCAGACCAAATAGCTTTCAAACAAAAGAAAAAATTTTAAAATCGGTCCAGTGGTTTAAACGTCTGTAAAACACATACATACAAACATTTTTCCATTTTTATATACATCTATATATATAAAGAAGAATGTGTGTTTGTTTGTTTGTTTGTTGGTTTGTTTGTTTGTTGGTTTGTTTGTACCGTATAGACGTCTAAGCGGCTGGGCCGATCATCTTGAAATTTTCACAGAATGTACATGTGTGGGGCGTGGTGAAAATAGGGTACTTGAATTTTCGATATATCAAGTGGGCGTGGCCCCGCCCACATATGACAAATTTTAAAATTGAGATATCTTGCACAATTTGTTAGCGAGAGTGCTGTAATTTTGTACATATGTATCTGGTGGCAGTCTACGTGATTGGTCCAAAAATGGGCGGGATCGCACCAATGGCCGTGGCACCGCCCATATAAGCCAAATTTAAAAAATTTTATGTCTTGCACAATTTGTTAGCGAGAGTGCTGGAATTTTGTGTATACGTATCTGGTATCAGTCTACGTAACTGGTCTAAAAATGGGCGGAATCGGGTCAATGGGCGTGGCACCGCCCATATAAGCCAAATTTTGAAATTGTCTTATCTTGCACAATTTGTTATCGAGAGTGATGTAATTTTGTGCACATGTATCTGGTGGTAGTCTACGTGATTGGTCCAAAAATGGGCGGAAGTGGACCGATGGGCGTGGCACCGCCCATATAAGTCAAATTTTGAATTTTAGATATTTTTCACAATATGTTAGAGAGAGTGCCGTAATTTTGTACATATATATCTGGTGGTAGTCTACGTGATTGTTCCAAAAATGGCCGGGATCGGACCAAAGGGCGTGGCCCCGCCCATATAAGCCAAATTTTTAAATTAACATATCTTGCACAATTTGTTAGCGAGCGTGCTGTAATTTTGTACATATGTATCTGGTGGCAGTCTACGTGATTGGTCCAAAAATAGGCGGGATCGCAGCAATGGGCGTGGCACCGCCCATATAAGCCAAATTTAAAAAATGTTGTATCTTGCACATTTTGTTAGCGAGAGTGCTGGAATTTTGTGTATACGTATCTGGTGGCAGTCTACGTGACTGGTCTAAAAAATGGGCGGAATCGGGTCAATGGGCGTGGCACCGCTCATATAAGCCAAATTTTGAAATTGACTTATCTTTCACATTTTGTTATCGAGAGCGCTGTAATTTTGTGCACAAGTATCTGGTGGTAGTCGACGTAATTGGTCCAAAAATGGGTGGAAGCGGGCCAATAGGCGTGGCACCGCCCATATAAGTCAAATTTTGAAGTTTAGATATTTTACACAATATGTTAGAGAGAGTGCTGTAATTTTGTACATATATATCTGGTGGTAGTCTTCGTAATTGGTCCAAAAATTGGCGGAATCGGACCAATGGGCGTGGCCCCGCCCATATAAGCCAAATTTTTAAATTGAGATATCTTGCACAATTTGTTAGCTAGAGTGCTGTAATGTTGTACGTATGTATCTGGTAGCAGTCCACGTGATTTTTCCAAAAATGGGCGGGATCGGACCAATGGGCGTGGTACCGCCCACATAAGCCAAATTTTAAAAATGTGATATCTTGCACAATTTGTTACCGAGAGACCTGGAATTTTCTATATATATATCCGTTGGCGACCTACATGATTGGTCCAAAAATGGTCGGGTTCGGACCAATAGGCGTGGCCCCGCCCATATAAGCCAAATTTTGAAATTGAGATATTTTGCACAATTTGATAGCGAGAGTGCTGGAATTTTGTGTATATGTATATGGTGGCAGTCTACGTGATTGGTCCAATAATGGGCGGGATCAGAACAATGGGCGTGCCCTCCACCCCCCACCCCCCATATAAGCCAAATTTTTAAATTTACATATATTGCACAATTTTTTACCGAGAGTGCTGTAATTTCGTGTATATATATATCTGGTGGTAGTCTACGTGATTGGTCCAAAAATGAGCGGCATCGAACCAATGGGCGTGTTTTGGACATATGTATCTGATGACAGCCTACGCGATTCGCCCAAAAATTGGCGAGAGTGATGTCTGGTGGTAGTCTACGTTATTGGTCCAAAAAGGGTCGGGATCGTGGCCCTGCCCATATAAACTAAATTTTGAAATTGAGATGTATTACACAATTGTTTAGCGATAGTTCTGTAATTTTGTGCATATGTATCTGATGATAGCCTACGTGAATGTTCTAAAAAGTGGCGGGATCGGATCAATGGGCCTGGCCCCGCCCATATAAACCAAATTTTGAAATTGAGATATCATGCACAATTTGTTAGCGAGAGTGCTGTGATTTTGTGCATCTCACGCAGTCTACGTGATTACACAAAAAAGGGCGGCACCGCCCATAGGAGCCTAATTTTTAAATTGAGATATCTTGCACAATTTGTTTTAGTGAGCGCTGCAGTTTTGGGTATATGTATCTGATGACAGTCTACGTGATTCGACCAAAAATTGGCGGGATCAGACCAATGGACGTTGCCCCGCCTATGCGAGTATAAGCCAAATTTTGAAATTGAGAGTCATATCTTGCACATTTTTTTATCGAGAGTGCTGTAATTTTTTGCATATCGATCTGGTGATAGTCTACGTAAATGGTCCAAAAGGGTTGGGATCGGAGCAATGGGCGTGGCCCCACCCTTATAAGCAAATTTCTGAAATTGAAATACCTTGAACAATTTGTTAGCGAGAGTGTTGTAATTTTGTAAATATGCATTTGATGGCAGTCTACGTAATTGGTTACAAAATTGACGGAATCGGAAATCTGAAGTCTGGGGCAACGAAGTGGCCCGGGTCCAGCTAGTATATATATATAGATAGATTCTTTCTTTGTTTTTTTTTAGCATTTTGTGAAGGAGACTTGGGGATTTAATTATGAATGGAACAACGTTCAAAAATAATTGAATTTTTGCGAAATTTTTCGTTCGTTTAATATCCTCCACTTCTTTAAAAAGTTATAATACAGGGTGACGCAGAATGAGCTATATGGGTGACGCAGAATGAGCTGATCACAAGTTACCTGTAGCTATAAGAAGTATCTATACAAAATGTCATTGATCTAACTCAATTATTGTAGACTGCAGCGTGATTACAACAGACGGACGGACAGGTCTATATAGTCTTAGAATTTTACGACGATTAAGAATATATATATATTGGGGTCTCACATCAATATTTAGAGGTGTTACAAACGGAGTTATAAAATGAATATACCTCCCATCCTTTGATGGAGGGTATACAAATAATTTGTGCTACTTTTATAACACAGAAATTTTATTTACAATTTATTCTACACAGAAAAAAGAAATTATAAGACATAAACGATATATTTATAGTTATTTATGAAGTAAAAGTTATTGATTTTACTTTGTAGTCAATATTAGAAGAAAATTTGCTCTTCTGCTTGTATATAGGTAGCGCAAACGTGAACTTTCCACTTGAATTTACTTGTTGAAACTATTATTCATATAATAATCATATACCGGATACACATTATTATCAATGTGTATCCGGTACCATAATGAAATCGATGGGCGAAAAACAAATTTGCGAATATTATTTGAGTTTCGTCCCAACAAAACAGTTCGATGGAAAATTTTTGGCTGGAGTTATTTTAAATTTCCTCGAAACATCTGGTATTGATTGCAAGTACAGGGTGCATGCTTTGGGCTTGATTAACATGTAATATCACCAAGACGGTGCCACATTGCATAAAGCAAGGATTACAATGGAAACAAACAAACTAGTATACCTTCCCGACGGACACCCTTATTTATTTGGTCAATGCTATGACGGCGCAAGAACAATGGACGGAGAATTTCATGGGGCGCAAGCATATATCCAAGAAAAAACAGCTTAGCACTATATTCACACTGTGCATCTCACAGCTTCAACTTGGTTGGTCCCAGTTAGAAATTGTCTCGGCACTATCCAAAGTCTGATCAGAAAACTACGACATCTGCATTTAAGTTTAGTTGATAGCTACAAAAACGTTGGATTTTCATGTTTCGGTCCATGTAGTTCACTGCTTGGCATTATCATTAAGTCGCGTTCTTCAAAGTGAAAATCAAGGCCTAGCTAAAGCCGTCCATCTGGCTGGAAATTCGAAAAAGGAATTGATGGACGTACGCGAGAATTGTATTCACCGATTGTGCAATTTTTCGTCTGCTAAAATATTTTGTGAAGAACAAGACATTCAAATCAAGAAACCTAGGATTTCGGCCCGACAAATTCATCGTTACAATGCTGATGCAACAAATATTGAAGAATATTATGAGATTTCAACCTATATTCCACATCTAGATTTATTCATCACTCATTTCGAAGATCACTTTTTGAAACACCGTGGAATTCTGTCAGATTTCCAACGTATTTTTCCGTTTAAAATGACAATACTAAATGAAGAAAGTTGTAAATAATTGTTTGAAAAATATTCATCAATTTTTGTGTTACCTGCAGGGATGCCAACTTAGATCTTTTCGCACCAGATTTTGTGCTTTTCAGACCACTCAATATGCGAAAAGTTTTCAGTTAGCGCCAAATGAAAAAAAAACACTAACTGTACGCTTTTCACATTTTCTGTTAGTGCTTTTGACGCTTTTCGTACATTTGTCAGAACAAATCTGGTAACATAAAGAAATTAGACATACAGTTGCGGTCAAAATAATAGCACCACATCCACCTCCAGCCATGTGGATACGAAAATTTCAAATATAAAACAATTTTACTCAATATTGTTATATTGAATCATTATTTTAAATCCCTTCTCCTCAAAAATATCTACATTTTGTAAAAGAAAGTAATAAATTGTGTCTTTTGAGAGGTTCTTTGATGTAACCTCTGAATCAGGCAAGTTTTACAAATTTTGTAATTCTGAACATCCATAAATGCTTAATAAATGTAATAAAGGGCTAAATATTTTATTCTTGAAAATAATTAAATGCATTTTTTGAAATATTTTTTAATAATATTAGAGCTTTATACCGCTGGAAATTTAAATTTCATAATTTTTTTTCGCAAAATATGATTAGCATGAAAAATCTTTCAGTTGTTCACAAAAACTGATCAAAACTACTGTAATGTTTTCTTCTGAATGTTGATAATGTAGAATCCAGATTCAAAAATACTTTAAAGTTTTCTTCGGAAACTGGAAAATGTAGAATCCAGTCTATCTTGCCACATTTATTGGTTAAAGGTTTAGTCAGGACGAGCAATGTGAAGCTTTGTATGATGAATAAAGGAGCCGCAAAGATTTTTATGTCTGAAGTAAGGTTTGAAATAGTTCGCAAACATATGGGGGAACACAAATTAATTGCTTCCATACCAGAAAAATTGTCTCGGTTAAAGATTTTCATGTTGGTAGTTGTGTATAATTTTATATAACCTATTGCAATTGCCAAGACAAAAATAACGCAACTTTTTTTGTTCAGATGAGTCGGAATATATATTATTTTGAGGTAGGTAATGTTGGTCCTATAAAAGTAAACCAAATAATGCAAAATGCTGGCAGAAATTTACAGCCAAAGGAAGAAAACTTCACTATGGTTTGAGGAATGTTTTCCTATTATAGAAAAGGAATTTTACATTATATAAAAAATATAACTGATTCATCCGTATATGAAATAATTCTTAATACGATATTGTAGTTTAATGCATATGAAGAAATATTGCTTGTCCGCAGTTTCCATCAAGATAAAGATCCAAAATTCGAGCAAATTAATGACATAATGCTTTCGCAATAACCAAATAAGCTCGTTAGAATGGCACGCATAGCCCCGAAATGTCCATATTACAAAAAAATATGGATTGTTAATGATTAAGGAAGATCGTATAAGAATAAAAGAAAACTCGCAAACGCTTTGGGAAAAACGGGAGAGTCATTTGATTTAGCAGATAGGGATCAGAATCTGAAAAATTATTTTGGAAGACGTTGTAGGACATTGTTGCTCTCAACGTAATATGACTGAATAAATATTTTGTTACTAATATAACGTTAAAACAACCACAACTAATATTTAATAGCTATAATTAAATTTTCCTCTTGTCGAGTTATAAATATTTAGTACATATGCTAGAGGTGCTATTATTTTGACTGGAGATTTTTTGCACTTTTTAGAAAAAAATTCTGTTTTTCAATTAATAATTCAAAATACCGAAATATCTGTATTGCTTATTATTTCTGTATAGTATAGTGTTTATTTTAACCAAAGAAACCAGTGTCAGTAATGCAATAGTTTTTGAAGCATATCCGTTTTAATATGTTTCATTATCGTGGTGCTATTATTTTGACCGCAGCTGTATGTATGTACTTCAAGATTTGCCATCATACGTCACAATTTGCATCAAATCTTTACGAAATTTGGCATAGAAAAGTTGATGGAGCCAATAATAAACTCTGGCAAATTTTATGAAATGTGTGGCAGGTTTATTTATATCCGTCATATATACTGGTATACAAATTTTGGGTCTAAGCGCCATAGAATACCAGTTTCTCATCAGATCTATAAGTACATACAATTTAGTATATAACGGTTCCTTCAAACAGAAATGGACCCATCAAATTTAAAGAAAATGGGTTCAGATTTAGATATAGACTCCTTAACATATATTTCCCAATATTGAATGTAGACCCTTTGCAATTTTTAAATTAAATTTGACGGAAATGGGTACAGATATATGTATGTCCCCTTTACATTTCTATATCCTGATTTTGAATCTAAGCGCCATAAAATAAAAATTTGTGTACATATTCTCATTAAGAAAACAACTTTAATACAATTTGACAAAACATATTCTTCTTATTCTGCTCTGATGAGTCTGTCCCGACTATTATAGTTTAGTGCCTTTTTAAGCTTTTTCAATTTTTCATAACGCTTTTGCTTCGGAAAAAGTTGGCATCACTGGTTACCTGTGACTACAGCGACAAAAGAATGCTCCTTGTCAACATTGCGTCGACTGAAAATTTACTTGCTGGCAACCATGACATAAAATCGTTTAAATGCATTCATGGACTTCCCCAAATATTCATCGCCTCGTTGTGTCCATTTATTAAAAACATTAATACAATTAATATATTATTTAAATTAATACAATTTGTATAATACAGAAACGCTAAATTATTAAAAGATGTCTCTAAAATTTCTGTTCGGAGTATATTAACATACAATTTAAGTTAAACATTAATTTTCGGAAGTAAATTGTTTACCCAAAAACACACAGGGTAGATACTATAGTTTTGTCTTTGAATAATTCTAATTGAAAATATTACCTAGGTATTCTTTGGCTTTATAATTTCATATATTTACAATATATATATATATATATATGTTAGTGTACTGCGCAACAAAAAGTTGGTACCAAGGAATAAATAAAAAGAAATAAAAACAATCGAATTTCAGTATATTAGGCATGTTTTCGTTACAAGCTAGCAATTTTAGTTTAGCACTTTGCAACGAAAACAACTGACTTCCACTAACTGGCGCATAAGCAATAAGTGGCGGATTTTCACTATCTGGTAGCAATGGTGTCATGAGTTGCGAAGAAAGAACAGTGCGAAACAGACAAAAAAATTCGTGAAAAGTATTAATAAAACATATATTTACTATTCTATGTTCAATTGTTTACACTCTTTTTGCAAATATTAAAATAATTTCCCATTTTTGTTCTTCTTCTTCCCATTAATTCACAATAATTGATAACAATCTCTCCAAAAATCTGATGCCATATTGCTAAATATAGGGTGCCCAATCTGGCAACATCATACTCGATTAAGACAGGAACACAAGCACCAAACTTCATCGGGAACTAATAGTGCTTAAAAGTGCTTAGCTCCCCATACAAATTAAGCACTTATGGTGTAACGAAAACACGCCTATTATAAATTAAAAATGGGGGATCTTTATTCTTTTCAAACAACAAAATTGGGGGGTGAGTATTACCGTTTGCGAGTGTTAGTTCACGAAAACGCGAGCGCTCGAATCGAGAGTAAAACGACAAGTGAAGTTGCAACGGAAGAGCCGAACACAGAGCAAGGTGACACTTAAATCACAACAACGGACGCTCTCACTCCTACCCTTGACACGAATAGTCGCCACAGAGCAATGTCAGTTGTTGTAGCAGTATATGTGTTTGTTATCCATTAGTTGTTTTCATTCGCCTTGTATAGTGGTTTCTGCTGTATTGGTTTCCAGGCCGAGGAAGATGGCTGCTTCCACTGGTTGGGTACAAAGAGACCTGGGAACAAGTTGAGTAGGTTTGGCAGGGCAGTTCAAGAGGTGTAGTGTGTCGTGTGGTCCCTGGTTACAGGCGGGACATATGTTCGACGTGGTGCCATCAATCCTTGCCCAGTATGAATTGAGGCGGCTACACCAGCCAGATCTTAATTGGGCCAAAAGTACTCTTGTCTGTCGTGGTAATTCCTCTTCCTCTGAGGCCACTGATGGAGGGTGGTCTCCTAGTACGACATTGACTCTGTAGTTATTCACGGCTTCAGCGACTGCGTCAGAATGTATGTCAGCCAGACCTGCCTTGAAAACTCTTTGGTCTAGAGGTTCTCTCTTGTAGCGTTGGACCTCGCGCTCTAGATCATGAAGGTCTTTCATGATCTGCCTGAGAGGTGGGCGCCTATCCACTAAATGGTGATTGGGATGGCTGGGACGGTAGAAACCAAACAGATACTGCTTCGACATCAAAAAATTGTGTCGTTGCACGGTTATAATCTTCGTCTCCTCATGTAAGTGGTCCACAGAAGACATGAGGAGGCACCCTGTCGCAGTTCTCAGGGCGGCATTTTGGCAGATCTGTATATTCTTCCACTGCGTCTCGCTCACATTCGGTGACCACACTGGTGCTGCATATTTTACCACAGACCGACCTACCGCTTTGTAAGAGGTCAACAAGGTTTCTTTATCTGTGCCCCAAGTGCTGCCGGCTAGCGACTTGAGGACCTTGTTCCTACTTCTCATCTTATTGCTGATAGCTGTGGCATGCGCGTTAGACCTGAAGAGGCTATCAAATGTGACACCAAGAACCTTAGGGTAGTTGGTGGTCGGAATTCTTGTGCCATCGACTATCACATAGAGTTGGTCCTTCACTTGCGCTGTCCATGCAGTAAAAAGGGTGGCCGATGATTTGGTGGCGGATATTTTTAAGTTCCTCGCAGCGAAGAAATTTGCAATCTCAGCGAGGTAGATGTTCAGCCTTCCACATATGTCATCGATTAAAGGGCCCGACGCCAGAATCGTACAGTCATCAGCATATCATACGATTTCAACGACGTCAGGTGGGGGTGGAATTGCAGAAAGGTAGAGGTTAAACAGTGCCGGAGATATCACCCCACCTTGGGGAACTCCCTGTTTCACTCTACGGGGTTTGGACTTCTTGTTTCTGAATTCCACATACGACTGGCGTCCACACATGTAATTGACGGTCCAACGTTTCAAACTATTCGGGAGGGACGTGTTGGCTATGTCCTCAAAAAGCGTGGTGTGGCTGACAGTATCGAAGGCCTTCGATAGGTCTAGCGCCACGAGGACGGTCCTGTCACCCGGCTTGTTCTGGTTAAGACCGCGGCTCACATGCGTGGATATGGCGTGTAAAGCAGTAGTTGTACTATGCTGCTTTCGGAATCCGTGTTGATGATTAACAATTCGAAAATGTCCAATAAGGCTCGGGAGGATTAACGCCTCAAGCGTCTTTGCTACTGGCGAGAGAAGGGAGATAGGCCTGTACCATTCTCCCTTGCTCGCATCTTTGCCCGGTTTCAGTAGCGGGACCACTCTACCCATTTTCCAGGCTTCGGGTATTATCAGAGTGGTCAACGACAGATTGAGGACCCTAGTCAGGTACTCAACTCCCGGTATGTCCAATTGCTTCAACATCAGCATCGAAATTCCGTCGGGGCCAAGCGCTTTGGATGACATGTGCAACTTCTCCAACTGTAAACTGTGGTGGTACTTCTTCAGCTCGGAGAGCATGGATACAACGCATTACTCTCCTTTTCGCTCTGTCACTATGTGTTTTTTAGCAATGTCAGTGGGATCCAGTGATGTCAATTAGTATTGATTGAACTCGCGAAGTTGTGATACAACCTTTCTAACTTAAACAATCCCGGCCACCTTGCAACATCCGACTGTTGCAACATTATATATATAACTTATTATATATAACTTAAACTAGGATTAGATTAACAGTGAGGAACTAGGTTAACAGTGAGGAGGTTTACAGAGAGTTGGAACCAGAAATTACACAGCCAAATAGCGTGTACTGGGCTGTAAGGAGATCTGGCTGAGTGAGAACGCGTGGCGCAATAGTTTTTGCGTAAATCTCAGGGCCCAAAACCAACGCGACCGCCCCGGAGCGGTAAAAAGTGGGATCGGCCAGTTCCAGTCCTGCGAACGACTCCTTTAGTGTGGGAGATACGGATACAGCCGGGGTGACGCCAAAATCTAACTTAGCCACCTTAGCTGTCACGTACTGCCTTTGAGCGGAGTCGTACGATGACACGATCAGAATATCGCAATACATAGTATCGCCAATATGGTATCGCCATCGCAACTGCTCTATCAGCGTCTCGCAAACATGGCTGACACGACAGCAAGGGTCTAAGAGGGCCCGCACGGGTATACTGGAGTCCCCCAGACAAAACCGAACCACAGGGGTAGGAGCCAAGGCAACCCCTCTACCGACGGGGAGCCTGGCGTGCGGGTTCACAATGGACGACGTGCAGACCGGTTGCACGGCTTGGGACAAGGATGGGACCGGTTGTGGACGAGAGCAGGGCTGCCGAGTCGAGCCAAAACTACTCGACTCCCGTAGTCGGATTTAAAAAACATTCGACTCCGACTGTTAAATAACATAATTTCAGAAATAATATTTCTACTAAGACATGAATTCATTTTATTGAAAATAAGATATAGCTTTGTTAAAAAACCACAAAACAGTAGGTATTAAATAACAGTAATTAAATACAATTTTATTATTTATTTATCGACGCTTTACTTGCAACTAATATGACAATTCTTTCAAAGTTGAATCATGATAAAATTTTCAACAAACAATAACTGTTTTAATACCCGTTTATTTTTGGAAATCATGTTCGCTTCAGGCATTCAGTTTGTTCGTTAGTTATTATACTCTATGTACACCACCCTATGGTACAGGTGTTTTAACTTTGTTTAATGGCAGATTTGTGAAAAATACTACAGGTAGACACACCTTAAAATATACCGTTCGACTCACTAGCAGTCCATCATAAGGTGTTCGCTGAGTACAGGTCAAAATCGGTTCAGATCGATATTGCACCCAGATATAAATCTTTCTTTAGATTTGGTTGTAGCGCTATGGGAGCTGTATTCCACATTCAATCATTTCGAAATTTAGTAGGGTAGAGTTTATTTATGCAAGAACGCATATTGTCGAATTTGAACAAATTCACTTTAGATTTAGTTTTATAATTTTTATTTATATTTCATATATATATTTACTATATCTGAGGTTATTCTGCTGTAACAAGGTGGTATACAATATCAAGTAGTGGGCTTCGCCAGTCATTGGCCTTTCCTAGCTGTTTTTTACTCGCTTAGGAACAGCGTATAGTCTTGATCACATATATATAGTCTTGAGCTAAATTGATCACATATATAAACAGAACTTTCCTAAAACTGTCTTTACATAAAAAGTCGATAATTTGGTTGACTTTATGGACATTTTGGACATACAAAACTATTTGGTAAAAAGCTTCAAATGTTTTATCCTTCTTTTGTACCAGAATTGTTGAGTGCAAAAATTTTGTCGAATAAATGGTACATTTTGCACAATCCATAACGGAGTCGACCACAATTTTTCGGCTCCGACTCCGGACAAATATCCCCGACTCCACAGCCCTGGACGAGAGGGGTGGGGACCTGATCGACGGAACGGGAGGTTTGGTCGACTTCAGGTCAAAATCGGTTCAGATCGATATTGCACCCAGATATAAATCTTTCTTTAGATTTGGTTGTAGCGCTATGGGAGCTGTATTCCACATTCAATCATTTCGAAATTTAGTAGGGTAGAGTTTATTTATGCAAGAACGCATATTGTCGAATTTGAACAAATTCACTTTAGATTTAGTTTTATAATTTTTATTTATATTTCATATATATATTTACTATATCTGAGGTTATTCTGCTGTAACAAGGTGGTATACAATATCAAGTAGTGGGCTTCGCCAGTCATTGGCCTTTCCTAGCTGTTTTTTACTCGCTTAGGAACAGCGTATAGTCTTGATCACATATATATAGTCTTGAGCTAAATTGATCACATATATAAACAGAACTTTCCTAAAACTGTCTTTACATAAAAAGTCGATAATTTGGTTGACTTTATGGACATTTTGGACATACAAAACTATTTGGTAAAAAGCTTCAAATGTTTTATCCTTCTTTTGTACCAGAATTGTTGAGTGCAAAAATTTTGTCGAATAAATGGTACATTTTGCACAATCCATAACGGAGTCGACCACAATTTTTCGGCTCCGACTCCGGACAAATATCCCCGACTCCACAGCCCTGGACGAGAGGGGTGGGGACCTGATCGACGGAACGGGAGGTTTGGTCGACTTCAGGTCAAAATCGGTTCAGATCGATATTGCACCCAGATATAAATCTTTCTTTAGATTTGGTTGTAGCGCTATGGGAGCTGTATTCCACATTCAATCATTTCGAAATTTAGTAGGGTAGAGTTTATTTATGCAAGAACGCATATTGTCGAATTTGAACAAATTCACTTTAGATTTAGTTTTATAATTTTTATTTATATTTCATATATATATTTACTATATCTGAGGTTATTCTGCTGTAACAAGGTGGTATACAATATCAAGTAGTGGGCTTCGCCAGTCATTGGCCTTTCCTAGCTGTTTTTTACTCGCTTAGGAACAGCGTATAGTCTTGATCACATATATATAGTCTTGAGCTAAATTGATCACATATATAAACAGAACTTTCCTAAAACTGTCTTTACATAAAAAGTCGATAATTTGGTTGACTTTATGGACATTTTGGACATACAAAACTATTTGGTAAAAAGCTTCAAATGTTTTATCCTTCTTTTGTACCAGAATTGTTGAGTGCAAAAATTTTGTCGAATAAATGGTACATTTTGCACAATCCATAACGGAGTCGACCACAATTTTTCGGCTCCGACTCCGGACAAATATCCCCGACTCCACAGCCCTGGACGAGAGGGGTGGGGACCTGATCGACGGAACGGGAGGTTTGGTCGACTTCGAGGGTGGCGCATGAAGCTACGTGTTGTGCGGTTCATTGCATCGGCGACACCTATTAAGAAAACGGCACGAGCTCTGGAGGTGGTCGGCACGAAGACAGACGTAGCAATACCGATGCAGGACAACCGTCCGGAGTCGGGTCGCGTAATCCATTTTCCGAAAGGTCCAAGTTCCGGGGTGGCCACCGCGGCGTGCGGCACTAAAACTGCAGGGTGAGGGGAACTAGGTGCCTGGTCTGGCACTACAGCCGTGAGAGCACGCGTAACGGGGGACTTTAGCGGCTCCGGTACACTCGCGACTTCTCTTTCTTCGTCCGAAAGCATTACCTCATTAAAATCGGACAAGATGACCTCGGGGAACAGTTCCTGAGTAGATTCCATGTCTAGACACGAACAACAAAGGGGACGCGAGGAAACAACAATACTGACTTATGAGCGGGGGAAGGAGCTAGTTTGGAAAAATGACTAATTTAGTGACGGGTCGTCTAACTATACCCTGTTCTGTGCGAATGTCGACGACGCGTACGTTACCATCATCGCCGGAATTTTAACAACGCGACCTAAACGCCAGGAGGTGGGAGCTAACTGTTCGTGGCGAATCACGACAAGATCATCGACCTGGATATTACGCTAATACCATACGGGCTAATACTGTCGCAAGCTCCTCGAAGGTATATTTGAAGGTCCCTAGAATGACGACGAAAATGCAACTTGAAGCTTTTTACAGCTGCCTCCCAGAGGCTACCCATATGTGGAGCGCCTGCTGGAATGAACTTCCAGTTGAATAGAGGAACAAACGGTTTCCCAAATCGGGTGAAGAAGGTATTGGACCAGTAATGATCCAACCGAATATGGTGTTTTGCGCTAAGAGGGAGCCTAACATATTTGGATGAGTGCCTTGCCGCAAAATACGGGGGTACAAATCAGCACCAAGTAACACATCTACAGGTCGACAGTTAAAAAGGTGGGGGTCAACCAAACGGAGATCAGGTAAATTTAAGGCGAGGTCAGGGTTAACTGAAAATGAGGGGAGATTTCCGGAAAGCTGGGGGAGAACAAGGACGACCGTCTCTAAAATAATCGACGAATCCACCGCCTAAAATTACAATTGTTGGAGGGAGGTTTAGAATTTTCGGAAGTCGCAGCTTTAGTAAAGTGCGTCCTAATCTTTCCAGAATTATGTACCTTTGACGAATCTACGCCTTTTATGTCTCGAAGACAAGCAAGTGTTTGTATTCGTTCTGTTAGGATCGAATCTAAGTCCTCCCAGGAAGACAGCGAGGATTTAACCCGAATGCTTTGTTCCCATAGCGTGAGCGTCAGCTTTGGCAACCTCTGGATATAGGGTCCCAGTGGACCGTGACATGACATTGTCACGGTCCATGGCCGATAGACAACCGTTGATACCTCGCTGCAGAGTCTTCAAACCCGAACATGTCTCATCGTCTAAGATCGGAAGACCAAATAAAATCTTGATGTGATTATTCACCAGGATCCGTTTGTTGTCGTACGTATCTTTCAACACTTCCAAGCTACGATGGGTGAGGGGAAATTTCTCAACAATTTCTTTGTCATTTACCTTTTTCGACGCAAATGACAAAGCCGTTCGATATCGCTAAGCCGAGAGTTATTCACATAATTCGCAAACATTTTTCCTTGTCTCAAAAGTTATACTTTTCCCGTAACGGTTGAAATATTTGCGGTGAATCCAAAGGTTTATCGTAAACGTAGTTTCTCTTGCTGTAACGAACATTCTTTCATTCCAAAATGTTCGTAATTTATTTTATGGTAAACGAAAAACGTTTTCGGAACCATATTGTATTTAAACATGATTGAATATATTAAAGAGAGTTGAGAGAACAAAGAGCTAAACTTCTTTTCATTTTGTGAGAGTGCGATTTTATAACTTTTTTATTATTTATATGACGGAATAATATGTGCAGCTGTATGTGTACAGAACTCAAAAGATGCAGATGTGTGTATACAACACAAAAAGCGACGTTGCAACGTTTCTGCAAAAATATGGAGATGTGTGTGTACAAAACACAAAAAGAAACGTTGCAACGTTGCATACATGTTTGTCCGCGTTGCTATGTTAACAGACGGTGGTAGAAATTTATTTATCTGCATCCCTCCCTCCGCACTGTTATACAATTTCATAATATTTGCAATCGTACTCAGCATGCGTAGAGTCGTATGCTGGTGGGCCTTTAGTTTTGTACCGGCGTGTGTGGTAAAATTAAAAATATTTTTACCAGTGAACTCAAAATGATTTCATTCAAAGAATTAATTAAACCAAAGAATCTAAATTGTCGGAGGTGCTATATCTCGCAAATATACTGCGGACTCCAATTTAATGTTATAGGTAAATGGTAGACATGTGGGAAAATAACCAGATAGTTAATAGCAAAAAATGGATCGCGCACTGCATGAAAATATTGAATATTTGTGGAAAGCAGGAACAACAAAAACAATAGATTTTAAAAGAAACAGACCATCTATTGCTTTTGTTAACGACTAACCGTTTATTTGTCCACAATCCTTAATTTATAAATACGCAAATTAAAATCATTAACAATCAATCATCACACGTTTAGTTACTGAAGCTGCTAATGGTAATTGTGAAATAAATTTATTCAGACACAATACAACTGGATAAGGATCTATAAATCGAGTTTCGACTAATCGATTAATCGACTTTTGATTGGAAAAAGTCGAAATCGATTTTCACCAAGCAAAAAGTTGAAAAATCGATTTATCATTTCGACTTTTTTCGATTTTTATCCGACGGCGGAATATCAACCGAAATCGATTACTTAAATAGACGGCGGCTTTGAACTTCTCCAACCAGTTCAAACCCTTTTTAGGAAAGAGTCGGAAAGAGCTCTCTCCAACAAACTTTGACACTCGCTTGGAAAAAAAGCCGAGAATAAATAAATATTTAAGTTGTCTGATCGGAAAATATTGCCAGAAAAATGGTGGAGAAATGCGACCCTGTGAATGTACAAGGGTGTGAACATACAATTTTGGTCTTGCAGCGTTAGCAGAACAAGTCATTGTGAGATAATTTGCAGATTGTTAGATGTGCGAAGTTTATGCATGGGACAACGGCGCAATTGTCAGAAAAGCTTTTTATTGGTAACACTGTCTATAAAATATTTGTATTATCCTGCATATACATATTTACAAAATATATTGTAAATATATGAAATTGTATAGTTTTCTTGCAATCGTCTGAACTGTCAATTCACCTTTGCCTAACAATCTATCATTGCCCGTACATTTGCAGCACTTTAACAGGGTTGATAACGTTGTCCGATCAGGCAACCGTGAATATTTAGTTTTAGTTGCTTGGAATCTGCGTAATGGTAAAGAAACAAAAAGGAGACAAAAATCGGTTTAAGACAAACCCGAAAAGTCGAAAAAAAATCGATTTTCCAAAAAGTCGATTACCCAAATAATTGAAAAGTCGAAAAATCGACTTTTCACTAAATCATGAAAGTCGAAAAATCGACTTTTTGTCTCAACTATAGATCCCAACAACTGGATACTTCTCGAAACTGCTGATATTTTCTACACTAAACAGTTAAACTTTGTTTTTTAATGACACTATGCAACACGATTTTTCACCCGAAGTTGTTCATGTATTTTCCGATGTAGTTTAGTATTCTATTCATGGACGTGGAAACTTTTGAATTGTCGGCTTTTGGGACAGAATATGGACCTATAAAATTCACTTTGGACTAAAAAGTTTGATATATGGTAAGATAACATCTCGCTTTGATCCATACAATGGACTACTAAATATTTAATATGTCTTACATACATGCTTTCATATATACAGTTTGTCTACAACTCATTTAGAAGATAGCAGCTAAATAACAGCAGAGGTATTTGTCAGGGAGCTCCCGGGCAAATTTTACTAAAAATTGTGGCATTTTTGATTATAAACATAATTTTATAAAACATATTAAATATCATAATTCAATCAAATTATTCTTTTGCGACCGTCGTTTTCTCATTTATTGTTAAACTGACATTGCTTGTGATAAACGCAATGACCGTTTGCAACAAACGTTTTACAGGGTTTGGGATAAAAAGGCCTTGCTTGTGACAAAAACAATAACCGTTTGCATCAAACGTTTCACAGGGTTTGTAATAAATATAAATCATTTACGATAAGTACACTAACCGTTTGCAAAAAACGTTTCTTTGGGTTTTGGGAAAAACATAAATCGTTTGCGTAATTTTTGTTTTGTTTACTTTTTGCGTGTACAAATCTCAAGCTCATAAACTTCGTGGTTCTCTTCATTCAAACCACGGAATGAAGAATCAAATTTCAGTACAGCCTCAGAAGCGCTGATAAAAAAATCAAGGGGAGTAAGCATGTTGAAAGGCGGATAGAAGTTCAATTTAAATGAACTGACTAAAAATGCCAAGAAATGTGAACGCAATCTTAGAAAAGCCCACAAACTAAATATTTAAAGTAGTCGAGGAGGCACCAACAGTTTTAGAACTTTTCAAAAAGCTAACAAACCTAAGGCTGAAAACGAATTAACCACACGCGCCAATATAGCACAAAAAATCAAAATTAAAGTTGCGCACAGCAATAAATAAATATGAATATATTAAAAAAAAAGATTTAACAATTTCTCGCGGTGTACCGAACTCGGTTTCCCGGTCTATTACGTCAGAAAATCTACCGAATGTAGCACTTTTGTGTCCAAATACACGCAATTCGTAAGACCGAAAACGAAAAATATCAAAAAAAGTCAACGATATATGTATGGTGGTATGAGGTTATGTACGGATGTGCAAATAAATAAGCGAAAAGTGATGGTGGCTACTATGTAGTTATTGACGACGACCGACGCACAGTGGCGCCCGCAGAGCAAACGAGGTTGCAAAAATCAAAATTTTCATGTGCGCCGACGAAGTTTTGAATAAACCCATGTTATAGGAAACTTTTCAACGATTTCAAATATGCTACTCTTAATAATATCACATTTTTAGTTTAGAAGATATAACCGTTCAAAGTTGACCGACTTTCGGTTTTCAAAAAAACACACAATTTTTAGTCAATTTGTTGCGATTTCAGGTGTAATATCACGAAAAATAGGTAACGAATCGCCTTATTTTTTGTTTGTATTTATTGATGTATTTATTAAATGTATAATGATAAAAAAATTAACTGTTTGCTTTGTGTTTCTCCTGGTAAAACACTATTTAAAAACTATCCGTTTTTCACTATTTTTCAACTTTGACGGAAAATAAAAAAAATCTATATTTTTCTATATTTGCCATATTTTTAAAATATGTTCTTCGATTATTCCTTTACATAATCCCAAAGGTTTTATTTGCCTCTAGGCGCCCCTTTGGCTTCTAGAGGTGAAAAAGGTAAAAAAGACGTGGTTCTTGATTGGCAAAAATCAAATCATTAACCCTTCGTCATACACATGTTTCTATAGTCACATTCGTAACACATGGGTCAGGCCAGACCAACTGTGTATTCATTTTGTAAAACAATAAAAACAACTCGCGTAAACTTCTGTAACTGGCACTCATGATAGAATTATTGGGAAAATTAGCTGTACGGACAGCATGGGATGCCATCATTTCCAACATGAAAACCCTTTTTTGTCTGAATTCGTGGAAAGAACTAACAATTCTTGGAAAAACAAAATTACGTGATAAAATGGACGCAACAATTATCATCCAGTCCACACGCATTCGTATTTTTAGAACAAAACATACCTTAGGGAGATGCTTCGAGGAACAACCTCAACATTGTCATGCCCGATTTGCAAAAAGATTCAGAAGAACTTTGGTAATTTAAACGATTCTACAAACGAGGAGAATTACGAATATGGAATGTCACCATTGCACGCAAGGATAAGGTGTATGGAGTTCTTGCTAAAACTGGCGTATACCCTACCACAAGAGAAGGAAAACTTCGATGAAAATACATCAATAAAGGATAAGGAAAAGATCAGAAAGAAGCAAATACAGGATGCTTTTTTTAAACAAGTTGGACTAAAAGTAGACTGTCCCAAGCACGGATACGGTAACTCAAAGATGGAAACACTTCTAGGAGATTTTTTGAAAATGATGAGGCAGTAACTAGAATCACTGGAATTGACAATCAAATTGTGAAAAGATTGGGAACGATCTTGAATGTTTTAAACTGCAAATAAAATGTCAATTCTACAAAATATGGAGAATATGCATCGAAAACTGCATATCTTTTAGCAGAAATGTATCCACAGATGAAGTTGATCCCGACCGTCCATAAAATATTGGCGCATGGCAAAGATATAATTGAGTACCAGTCTTTGCCAATTGGAGAGCTTTCTGAAGAAGCACAGGAGTCTCTTAACAAATGTTATAAAAAATATAGATTGCAGAACACGTTCAAAGCATCAAGGGTAAGGCAAAATGAGGACCTCTTCAACATGTTGGCAGCATCTTCCGATCCACTTATTTCTTCCCTGCGACATGTGAAGTCACGAATAGAGTTAGAAAATAATTATAATTTAGAAATTATTAGTCTTTTAGATATACCTTCTCCTACGAATTGTGATGAATATTTTACAGAAAATTGAAAAAATAAATTTAAAAAAGAAGTAATTTTTTTTAATTTGTTGGGTAATAATTTAAAACATAAAACCCCAAAGAAAAAAATAAAACAATCTAAAAATGTAAAAATAATTTTTTTAGTTACCATAAAATTGATTTTTCTACAAATTTTAACTTTGATAACCCATAAGTAGGCCCCTACAAAGCGTACCAAAAGCTCATTTCATAGGCTGAACAATTATCTATCATATGCTGTTTAAACTGTTCAATTATCTTATTCGGTTCAAAAGATATGATTTTTGCAACGAAAAAACTCAAATGGCGCCACTGTGCGACGCTGAATTTGTTGGACTATGAGAAACTGCGATTGAAGTTTAACGTTTTTTTTTTGTAATATCAAAAGCGAAAAAGCCACACCAATAAATAAAGAGACGATATCACAATGTATTCGAAAGAACAATAGGGATATTTATGGATAAATTTATCGTATTAATTTACGCAATGAATAACTTCGGGGTAGAGGGGAAAACTAGAATGCGACCGCAGTTGGTATTTGGCAAGATATGGGTTGCCGTGTTGATTGACAGATATTAGGTGCGGGAGGATTCTGAACGTAGTGGACTGTACTGAAGTTGGACTTAGGTGAAATTATTCCTCTCGCCAGGAGGAAGAATTTCACATGAGACGATAGCGGATGAGAAAAGAAAAAATGAAACAAATAAGTTTGGGGTTTTATAGATCTGATTCCATCAGATTTATTGGCTTAGGCTAATAAACAAAAAGACAAGTTCGTTCAATTTTGTCCATGGCCCCGGCCTTACACCTTGCAACAGGCGATGTAACGCACAAGACCGAGGCGAGGGAGATGATGGCCTTTGACAGCACCCGCTTTTTGGGAATCGGGTGCGTCAATGTAGCAGACTGTTGGAACCTTTGTTGCCGTTGCTGTCGGCTTGGATTTTGGTGTTGCGGTTGATGCTGTTGGCGGCGAGCTGGCTGATTACGGCGAGTAGGCTGCGAACGGCAAGTTAGCTGCGGACGGCGATGTGATGGTGAAGGATGGCGACGTGATGGTGAAGGATGGCGATGTGATGGTGAAGGACGGCGATGTGAATAGCTCCCTGGCGGGGGGAGTTCAGGCCAATCTTCTTGTCTTGGAGAGGAGTGGTGTGATGGCGGGCGAATCGGCGAGTCGAACCTTATAGGGTTCCGACTCATTCGATTCCGTCGAATTGAGGCTGCAGGGCGTCTTTGTTGGGGCGATTGCGGCCGTACTCCTAGCCTGGTCAAAATGCTGGACCGGTCTGGTCGGGGAGGTGGTGCGAACTGAGGCCGAACTATCACCCGTTGGCTCGGGGTGCAACATCGCGTGGTCCCGAAAGCCACATTTCCGGCACGTCATTTTCGAGTGGCACCTCTCCACCGTGTGACTCTTGGCCAGGCAGTTCCTGCAGTAGGAGTGGGTTCGGATGACCGAGCGCCGACTCGAGACCCTCATGAGGACGAAGTCTGGGCAGTATCGCAGCGAGTGGCGCTGATTATACAGTACGCACTGGAAGATCTCGCTCACGATACTGGGCGCTTCTGACTCTGAAATGAGAATGGTGAAAGTATCTGTTTGGAATATGAGGTGAAAGGGAATGAAATGAAAGGTGATGTATGAGATGAGAATAAATATGTGGAATGAGATAGAAGCGATTATTTATGAGTTGGAAATTGGTTGACTTATGAAAGGTAGATAGCATAATTTTACAATTGTAATTGTAGTAAGTGTACCAGAAGCAGTTTGGATATCAGCCACTCTTATATTTTTATCTGAACCATGATTCGTTTTTACTATTCTTCCGAGACGCCAGTCGCTTGGGGGAAGCAAATTATCTACAATTACTACAAGATCTCCAGCTTGTAGATTTTGAACCGTGTTTTTCCATTTATATGGAAGGCCAAATTGGTGATGGATCGCTTTCAATATTAGCCATCTGTTGGTGTGGGATATTGTCTCCGGAAAGGACATTATGGGTGACCCTTTTAGAAAATGTCCTGGGGTCAATGCTGTTAAATCTGACGGATCCTCGGATACAGCTGACATTGGTCGTGAATTGAGAACTCCTTCTATTCTGGCCAGTACGGTCGCAAATTGCTCAAATGTAAATCGGTGGGCACCCGCAATTCTTTTAAAGTGGTGTTTGAAACTTTTTACAGCGGACTCCCAAAGTCCGCCCATATGTGGTGCATGAGGGGGTATAAATTGCCATTCAAATCCATGAGACGAGTATTTATCAGAAAGATCACTGGCGGTTGTTTGGATGAATTTTGAAAATTGTTGTAGTAGATTACGGCTTGCCCCGATAAAGTTTCTTCCATTATCAGAAACTACACGATAGGGTAGTCCTCGTCTCCCAACGAAACGCGAGAATGCCGCCTCGAAGGCTGCGGAGGATAATTCCGAGCAGGGTTCTAAATGAATGGCTTTAATTGAAAAGCATATGAAAATGCATGCGTATCCCTTTATGAGTGGGGATCGCCTTACTGAAGAACTTTTCAGTTCGAAAGGTCCAGCGAAATCTATGCCTGTAATATGAAACGGGGGTGTAATCGTACATCTTTCTGGGGGTAAAGGAGCCATTATTTGTGAGCAGGGTTTATGCTTATAAATGATGCATGTTTTGCACTTATGTATTATGCTCTTTATCCTTGGTTTAAGACGAGATATGTAATATTCAGTTTGCACCATTCTGCACATTTGTGTACATCCAGAATGAGCAAGTAAAGTGTGCAAGTGTATGAGATATAGATGACAGAGACGAAAGTTGCCAGGAAGAATGACGGGATATCGTTCATTGTAAGGCAGTGGCGCATCGACCAGTCTTCCATTAACACGTAATACTTGGTTCGAGTCCACAAATGGGTTTAAATTCTTTACGATGCTTTTATCTGGTAACACTTCGGCCCCAATTAACGTATTGTAATCATTTTCGAAATATCTCTTTGGAGCTAGAGATATCAATCGATTTTTCGTGAAATTGACTTCCGATTGTGAGAGCGAAAGAGAGGTTGACCTTTGCAATCTCCTGATTCGTCCAACACAGTTATTATAAAATCGAAATATATACGATATAACTCGTAATGCTCGCGTATGTGAAGAAATCCGGGATACTATATCCGGTTCTTCTGTAATTTCATGAAGTGTTTGTATTTTTGATCGTTTCCCAATTTCTGGTGAAACTAACGGATTTTTCATCGGCCATTCGGAGGCATGATTCGTCAACCATCTTGGCCCATTAAACCATAATGTGTTTATTGCTAGATCTTGTGGTCTTCAACCCCTCGTGCCGAGGTCGGCTGGATTATCATGTGTGGGAACATGCCGCCAAATATAATTGGGAACAAGATCGTGTATTTGAGAGGTTCTGTTTTCCCATGTCCAAGGGGGTTTGGAAAGCCACCCAAGGACAATCGAGGAATCTGTCAATAATGTGATATTATCAATTTTTAAGTCAAAAGTTGAAGTAACGTAATGAACTAACGTTGCGAGAAGATGTGCTCCATTGAGCTCTAATCGCGGCAAACATACTGGCTTAAGAGGGGCGACTTTGCTTTTGGCTATTAAAAAGTTTGAGAACACAACAGAATTTCCCGTCTGGCATCTTAAGTATACACATGCGCAAAATGCTGCTTGCGATGCATCTGAGAAGCCGTGATTTTCAATATTATCTGTAGGGAAGTATTGAACCCATCAAGGTATAGAAATTTCTTCTATATGCCCTAGATCGGCAAAACGAGAGCATCCCAGTTTTGCTGGGACTCTGGGCTTAGATTATCATCCCATCCCAGACCTTCCAGCCAAAGCTGTTGCATCAAACTTTTAGATCTAATAACCACAGGAGTGATCCATCCCGCTGGATCGAACAGCTCGGCTACGATAGATAGAACTTGACGTTTTGTTATGGATTTATTTTTCTCGTATTACCGCGTGGTGGGGTAAATAGAATGAATTGAAACTTCCCTGCAAACTCATCTCGCTAGAAGAGGTTTCTTCCATATGATTTATTGATATATATTCGCTCAAAACTGAGTTATGTTGGGATTCCCATTCGCGGTCTTTTAAAAGATTTTTCTCCATGCGCGAATATTGCGCTAGAGCTATAAATCGAGAAGAGCCGAGACATAATAAATCCGCAAATTCGTTCGTAAATGGTAGTCTCACCATATACCGTCCATCAGCAGAGCGCGAAGTTGTCTTTACATAAAATTCCTCGCAAAATTTGTCTTCAGCAGAGATGTATGGAGGCGTAGGAATTTCTTCCTGTTCCCAAAATTT
Source organism: Eudasyphora cyanicolor (assembly GCA_963930755.1). Taxonomy (NCBI): domain Eukaryota; kingdom Metazoa; phylum Arthropoda; class Insecta; order Diptera; family Muscidae; genus Eudasyphora; species Eudasyphora cyanicolor. The sequence continues at coordinate 230,586,413 of OZ005735.1, forward strand.
GCGTGAAGTTTCACACAGGGAAGATTCGTCGGACATCGTCGAGTTGGGCCCATGTTGGTAACTCTCTATATGATTTTAGCGATTGTTCCCAGAGAGAAAGAGTCTCATCTGGTAATTTTGTAGAAATTAAGTATATCAGTATTGGGTCTCAACTTGTGGTATCAACCTCCAGAGTTTTCATAGTACATAGACAATCATTCACTGTGGACTGAATTTTTTGAATTGATTCACTGTTTTCCATAGTGGCTACAGGAATATTAAACAGTATCTTTAGCTGATTGTCTACCAAAACACGTTTGTTCTCATAGCGTGTTTTCAAAGCATTCCACGCGAGATCAAAGTTTTCGTCACATAAAGTATATCTCATTACTATGGTCCCATCCCCACCTCTTGTTTTATTTCGTAGGTGGTATAATCCAGTAAGTTTTGGGTTGTTTACGTAAACCGCCGTGAACATCTCACGAAACGACGGCCATTCTTCGTAACCCCCTTTGAATATTTCAGTGTCACATGGTGGGACTTTTATGCAGCCTGCCGAGTTATCTTGGGGCAACGTATGATAGAGTGGTTGGCTTGGTGGCATGGAATTGTAGACGAGACTATGACGAGCACTTCCCCCTGCAATTCTGAGAATATCTGAACTTGCGTTGAAATTAATTTTATCGTTTTCTCGAAAATCGTTGGTATTTGCGATTTTTGGGGAAATCATTAGCGTTTCATATGTGGTCTGTAGTTTTGACCATCGACTTTCTAAATCTTCCAATTTTACTTCCAAAACTGTATCCGTTTGGTCAGAAATATCACATTGCTCGAATTGTGTACAAAACATGACCAAGTCGTCGCAATCGAACAAAAACTTGTCATGTTATGTTGAGATGTGTATAGAGGAAGTTTAGGTTTAGGTTAGGGTGGCAGCCGTATTTTTTTTTGTTATACAAGCTCACATAGACCAGTTTAGGTCCCTAGTGTTACCACGGGCTGAAATGCCCCTCATCGAAACCAACCTGTTTGATATACAAATTTATCGATAGTACGAATATCGGTACTGGAAATATCTGTAAGGCTGCCTAGAAAGGCCGACCCCAGTATGTCCAGTCGTCGTTTGCTCAGAGCGGGGCAGTCGCATAGCAAGTGCTCAATATTCTCCACTTCTTCCTCATCTCCACAACTTCTGCAGATGTCATAAGAGTCAATACCCAATCTTTTGGCGTGTTCGCCGATCAAGCAGTTTCCCGTCAGAACTGATACTAACGTAGACAATCTTTGCCTCTCTAGTGCGAGGAGATATTTTGATCTTCTCAGGTCATACCTTGGCCAGATTTGTCTTTCGTTGGACTGCCTGATTGCCTCTTGCCTAAGCCAAAGCTTACACGTGGATAGTGGCGCACCAATATGTGCAAATTCTTCGAGAATTTGTAATGTCGTCCCTTTCCTAGCAAGTTCATCGGCTTTGCAGTTCCCCGGGATATCCCTATGCCCAGGCACCCATGTATATCAAACTGCTCAGCCATCTCGTTAAGAGATCTGCGGCAGTCGAGGGCTGTTTGTGAATTTAGGGTATAAATGATAACGCCAGTGTTGGTTGCTAAGTTTCGACTCAGCCACTTGGCTACTTGCCATATTGCCATTATTTCGGCTTGATAGACACTGCAGATATCTGGTAGTCTGTGAGCTATATCCAAACTAAGCTCTGCACAGTGTACTCCGAAGCCAGCCTTTTCATGAAGCTTCGAACCATCCGTGTAAAAGTGGAGATGGTTTCTATTACCTGGTATTATTCCAACCCGTTCATCTCTGGCGGGAATCATAGTGATGTAGTTCTCTCGAAGGTGTACACCGTTGGTATATAGTCCACTCGGTCGGTTACCATAGCACTATACTTTGATATCCTTATGTGACCGTAGTTTTTGTACCTCCACATTGATAGGCAGTTTAATCTTATTGCCGCTTTGGTTGCAACTTCTCTCGCCACAATATTAATCGGCAGTATATGGAGTAGGGCTTGTAGAGACTCGGTCGCTGTAGTCCTTAAGGCTCCGCTTATGCTCAGGCAGGCTGTTCTCTGAACCTTTGTTAGTAGGTTAGTGATGGTTAGTTTGTCAGTTGCCGTCCACCATACCACAATGCCGTATAACAGTATAGGACGAACTACTGCTATATATATCCAGTGGACGATTTTAGGGGAGCGGCCCCACCACGACCCTACAGCCTTTTTGCAGGAATATAAGGCGACGTTGGCCTTCCTTACACGTTCCAATACGTTAAGTCTAAATAACAGTTTTCTATCTAGAATTATTCCTAAAAATTTTGCACTTTCAGAAAAGACTAGATCTGTTCAATTTATCCGATAGGTTCCAAATTAGTGGAGACGGTACTCCTGCTTGTGGGGTCCCTCTGTTTACAAACCTTGTTAGAGTTGTGGACCCAAGACATGCTGTTATGCGTCTTCTGTTGAGCAGACTTTGAATTAGTCTATTCAAACTGGAGTTAACTTGTAGATGTGACAGTGCCGCAATTACTGCATCTGAGTGAATGTAGTTAAAAGCCCCTTCTATGTTAAGAAATGCCACCATGTTGAATTCCTTGAAATGCAGGGACGATTCGATAGTGCTCACAAGTTCGTGTAGGGCTGATTCTGTAGACTTCCCCTTATTGTAAGCATGTTGGTTCACCGACAGGAGTTTTGTATCCAGGTTTTCCTAATGAAATAATCTAAAAGTCTTTCCAGACCTTTCAATAGGAAGGAGGATAGGCTAATTGGTCTGAAGTCTTTTGGTCTACTGTGTGATATCTTCCCCGCTTTAGGTATGAATACCACTTTAGTATCCCTCCATCGATTCGGGATGTATGAAAGCCTGATACAGCCTACATAAATTTTCTCCAGCCAGGGGATAATGTACTTCAACATTTTCTGCATTTCTGCTGGAGTGATGCCGTCTGGTCCAGGTGACTTGAAGGGCTCAAAGCTATTAATAGCCCAGCTTATTCCGGATCTCTCAGTCAACAAGCTAGCGACGCTCGCAGTCCACTCGCACTCTTGTTTGTCCTGCTGATCCTCTGGTTCTGTTAGAGAGTTCCCCGGGAAATGTGAGTCGAGCAGTACATTGAGCGACTGCTCGCTCCCAGCAAAAAATAAAAGAAGTACTTCCAAAAGAATAACATTATAAGTACTTCCAATTCATAAGTATGAACATTTTTTCGGCATTTAATGAAGTTCTTCTAAATAACTAACCAAAATGTAATTTCGGAATTTAAATTATTAACCCAAGAATGCATAATTTTAAAACGATTGGATGTAAAATGAATCTTGTGAAGTGATAAAAGTCCAGATCGGAAGGAACATATGTATGAGGGCTATGATATATATGTAAAATACTGCGTCTATAGTGCTAAAGGGAAGAAATATATATTTATATGGCGGCTATATCAGAATTAGTGAATGGTTCTGGAAGCTAGTTGACTTTTTCATCAATTAAATTTCGTTTCAGTCGACTAGGTTGATAAATCGGACCTACAAGTCGACTTTTTCATAGCCGATTAAAATAACATAAAGTCATTTCAAAGTTTGCTGATTTTCTTTGAAATATGTTAAATTTTGGAATTGTAGTACATTGGATTGCGATAAAAACTGAATTTATGAACAACACTTTATACTTTCCAAAAATGTTAATATAGCGTCACCAGAAATGCCCAAGAGCGTAACTCTCAAAAAATTAAAATTCGTTTTTCGTCAAAAAATCACGATTTTATTCAAGAAAAAAAGACGTAACATCAAGTGCTCGTTTTTGATAAAGAACAAAAGGCGTAACTCACATTGTATTAGACAGAACGTACTGTATTCATCTATTTAACCTTTGTAGTTGTTCTCTTGTTGCTGTTTTAATTTTTATAAATCGTGTTTGACACCTATTTTAGATGCAAAATTCTATATGGGTCTGTATTTAAATTTGGCCTTTATCTGAAGGGTATCCATTTTTTTATCAAATTTCGCAGTGTTCGTGATTCTATAAACTAATCTCTGCCAAATTTAATAATGCTCTGATGTAAAACATGAAAACACATTTTTCCAACCTTGCTAGTGACCGTTTATTCACGGACTATAAAATTCTTTGTGCAAAATATAGTACATTTAGCTAAAATATGACTTCTATGGAGCTTAGATGCTAAATCGGAAGGTACACATCCATGCGAGTAGGTTTAGGTTTAGGTTAGGGTGGCAGCCGTATTTTTTTACAAGCTCACATAGACCAGTTTAGGTCCCTAGTGTTACCACGGGCTGAAATGCCCCTCATCGAAACCAACCTGATTGATATATAAATTTATCGATAGTACGAATATCAGTACTAGAAAGATCTGTTAGGCTGCCTAAAAAGGCCGACCCCAGTATGTCCAGTCGTCGTTTACTCAAAGCGGGACAGTCGCAAAGCAAGTGCTCAATGCTCTCCACTTCTTCCTCATCTCCACAGCTTCGGCAGAAGTCATTGGAGTCAATACCCAATCTTTTGGCGTGTTCGCCGATCAAGCAGTGTCCCGTCAGAACCTTTACTAACGTAGACAATCGTTTCCTCTCTAGTGCGAGAAGATATTTTGACCTTTTCAGGTCATACCTTGGCCAGATTTGTCTACCTACCCTGCAGGTGCCGATTTCTGTCCATGTTTCGTTGGACTGCCTGATTGCCTCTTGCCTAAGCCAAAGCTTGCACGTGGATAGTGGCGCACCAATATATGCAAATTCTTCGAGAATTTGTAATGTCGTCCCTTTCCTAGCAAGTTCATCGGCTTTGCAGTTCCCCGGGATATCCCTATGCCCAGGCACCCATATGAGGTGTATATTAAACTGCTCAGCCATCTCGTTAAGAGATCTGCGGCAGTCGAGGGCTGTTTGTGAATTTAGGGATGTTGCCTCCAGAGAATTGATGGCAGCCTGGCTGTCCGAGTAAATGACAACGCCAGTGTTGGTTACTATGTTGCGACTCAGCCACTTGGCGAGTATGTGGGGCTATATGTAAATTTGAACCGATATTGTTCACACAGATATTAACTGTTAAAATAAGACACTCTTTACCAAATTTCATGAACATCGAAAGGAAATTATATCTTCTATAGAGGGTATAAGCTAAATCGAAGGTACATTCATATATATTACGATATCTGGTTCTAAACTGATATTCAAATAGTTAAGAGATTTTTGATCGTTCGCCGTAGACGAAAGAAATACGGATTGTCTTTCAATTTCAATACGAATTGTGTTGTCCCAAAATAAAGATATGTACAAAATTTCTTTGAGATCGGACTATATTTGTGACCTGCAAGAACGCATGCACAAACTGACATAGCTAAATCGGTTCAGAAAGTGATTCTAAGTCGATCGGTATAATAAACGATGGTTCTATATATCTCTTCTCATTTTTGGTGTTACAAACAAATGCATAAAATCATAATAAATTGTACCACAGTGTGGTGTAGGTTATAATTAAATAATTTTAAAAGAAATTATGGTAATTAAATATACCATACCATAAATACTGTACCACACTGTGGTACTTTACTACTCTCTGAACCGGGGCTACGGAAAACTTTTTTTTTGTGAGAATGTTAATTACACTATGGGGTCACACTTTTCAAGAGCCATCTACACCATACAGATTACAGACATCTTCAAATGTCCTAAACATACATACATATGTATATATGATCGTTAATCTCTTTGGCCAATAGTATATTATTTATACGTTCCCTTCCCTATGTCAACATTTGTATTCCTTTAAAAAATCCTTTAAAAAATGAAATCTCTGGACCCAAAGATGTTAATAAGAACGACATACATTCATCAAATAAATACAACACCAAAAAAGCAAATCTTACAGTGCTTTAAAAGAGTTGTGAAAAAGTGGTGACAAAGAAGTACTTCCCCGGCGCGACAACCCCTTGTTAAATTCATTGGTGAAAATCCAAATTAGAACAACTTCCGGATCATAAGTTGGGGATTTTTATTGCTTCTTTGGGTGCTCTTTTTTTGCTGGGCTGTTTTTGGTCCAATTATTTGCCTCATCCTGCAAGTAACCCACTGTACATGGTGAATCTGATAGTATTTTCCTCAGCCTTGCGGCGTCGGAGACCTTTTCCACATCGCCACAGAAGGTATACCAAGAGCGTCTTTGCGCCTTCCTAAGCTCCTTCTTGTAGATCTTGAGTTGCTCTTTATAGGCATCCCAAACATTAGCGACCCCAGTAGATTTAGCCTTGTTGAATAGCTTGTTGCAGGTCTTTTTCATAGCCGTTAGCTCAGAAGTCCACCATTGGGGTTTAGTTTTACCCTTGTACCTTGTTTTCGGACAGGCATCTTCAAGGGAACTATTGAATGATGTGGTGATATGCTCGACCAGATTATCCAGACCGGCTTTGTCATTCGGTTCGTAGAGAGGTTTGGAGTTGAGGACTTTCTTGAAATTCTTCTCATACAGGTGCCACTTTGTCTTTCTCACATTTCTGTGGACGGCAGGTTCAGGCGCTTTTTCTGCGAGTTTGAACACAATATAATGGAGATATGAGAATGAGTGGTCGTCCAGCACATTCCACCCAATAACTTTGTCTGACAGCCAGTCAGTAGCAAACGTTACGTCTAGTACTTCTTGTCTGTCTTTTATTGTAAAGGTCGTTTTATTACCTATGTTACAAATACTTAGGTTGGTAGTTAGAATAAAGTCAAGAAGCGAATCACCCCTATTGTTTATATCCGTACTACCCCAAATAGTATGATGAGCGTTCGTGTCTGCGCCAATAATCAGCTCGATCTCGTCAGACGTTGCTTCTTCTACTACTTCCCTGAATAGAGCAGTCGGTACTACAGCTTCATAAGGCAAATAACTGGAGACCACCCAATACATGCGATTGCCGATCTCCAGACTAGCAGATGTTTGGTCTTTACCACTTAAATTAGCCAGGAGAAAGATACTTAGATCTTTCCTGGCCAAAATGCAGGTTCATGGAGTGCCTTCACAGTTGGCCACAAGTAGTTTAATGTTGGGTGTCCTGATACCGCACACCCTTCCTCCCACTGCGTAGGGCTCCTGTATCAGGACGATGTCTACTGCACCTGTGGACAAGCGCAGCAGTAGAGCCGCTTAGGCTGCTTTAGCGTGATGGAGGTTAATCTGTAGAATTCTTACCATCATTGGTAATTGACAGATTAACATCCACCCCGACAAGAGTGTTATCGAACTCTTCGTCCGTATCATCGAGAAGCGTGTCCCCGCCAGATGCGTCAAAGAGTCCGGAGACTCCCCTCAGCCCTCTGCCGCTTTTTTCCATCCGCCTCACCCACCTTGCTGATTCTCCAATTATGTGCGGGCAGGCCAGGATTGGAATCTTTTATTATTTGTAATATGTCAGCTGGGTTGGAGGGCTCTTCTGTACACCAGGTGATGGCTCTAGGGTGACTAGGAATGTTGTTTTTTCGACAACATCCAACTGGGCACCCGGCCACACCTCACCCGCTCGACTCAGAGCAGCCTTATGCAGGTCTACTGATCTGGCATCACCAAAATATAAGTGCTTTACTCTCCCCTGATGCCATCCTGCATCGTTGCAGATTGGTGGTTTGCCCGGCATTTCTCTGCGGACATCGAGGTAATGAGCCATAATGGCTGATTGCACATGGCTCCATTTGTCCTTGAGGATGGATCCATCCTCACGACTTCTGTCTATAACGGCCATCACTAGACTCTCCTTCGCCACTTCATTGAAGGGCTTGGTGAGTGTCCTGTTGATGGCGACATTAGGGCCTTTTTCGAAGGCAGGGATTCATCAGGTGATCGAATTCTTTTGACTTTATTAGCCGTTAGCACAGCTGAATTTGTGGCTCTTTCAGCCGGCTGATTGGCCTTAGAAGCATCTATGACTCCTTTAGCCCAGGTAAGTGACTCTTTTTGTTTTTCGGTAAGAGCCGAAACCTCAACAGCCTCCAACTTTGTCAAAACCCTGAGCGCTATCCGTTGCTCATTGTGCTTCCGTTTTGACGGTCGGACATGACGTTTTCCCCTCACCGTACCACCTGTTGTGAGAACTTCACCATTTTTGGTGTGGTCGGCTTTAGCCAAGACCAACGGACGGACAGTAGGACGATTGGGGAACCCCGCTCCATCGGAACGCGAAGGCATCCCCGTCAACGAATTTATTAATGTATTTTTTTGTCTGTATTAGCCCGTAATAGGTACTACGATGCAGGCCTTCCAGACATTGTACAGATTTTCGCGATTGCGTAATAGGTACTGCGTAATAGATTTTAACTATCCGCTCTGTGCTAAACACGTCCGTTCACTACGACTGATCAGCATCGATAGAGGAAGTTGACGATTTGTCACCGGGGGGCGCTTTGCTTCCTGTGGAAGTTTTAACACCCGCGGTGGCTGATTTGCTGGTGGATGCCGTAGAGGCTTCTGAAGGTGGATCTACGCCCATCGTGAAGAAAGAAAAATAATTATACGGAACCTTTTCAAAATTAAAAAGCTTGAGACTTGAGTTTTAAGAGAATCGTGTTCCTTTGAGATTTATTTTCAACAACTTGCTGGCTTCTAGCTTTCTTTTTCCGGAAAATATGTCCCCCTATTAAGACAAACACACTTGGGCTCTTGAGCAGACAAGCAATTTCTTTTTTTGAGAGTAAAAACAACCTTCGTACTTTTTTACGAATTTTAGAAAAGTTGTCCCCCTATTAGGACAAAACCTTTCCCTCTTTAGTAGACATTTTTGAACATCTGCCCTCCCCTATTAGGACCGATCTTTCACTTTTTCCGAGAAGCGTTTTAGAATACCTGTAGCGGGCAAGTAAGATACGAAATCTATGAAATTATGTAGCTTGATTCATAGGCGATTAGCAGACGAAATTAATCCTCAAATTATATGTTTGACGATTATCTTTTGACCAAGCCTAAAAAGTTACTCCAAAACGGGTTTAATATTAAGCGAAATTGTTTGAATGGTAATAGGCGTGTTTTCGTTACACCATAAGTGCTTAATTTGTATGGGGAGCTAAGCACTTTTAAGCACTATTAGTTCCCGATGAAGTTTGGTGCTTGTGTTCATGTCTTAATCGAGTATGCTGTTGCCAGATTGGGCACCCTATATTTAGCAATATGGCATCCCATTTTTGGAGAGATTTTATCAATTATTGTGAATTAACGGGAAGAAGAAGAACAAAAATGGGAATTTTTTTTAATATTTGCAAAAAGAGTGTAAACAATTGAACATAGAATAGTAAATATATGTTTTATAAATACTTTTCACGAATTTTTTGTCTGTTTCGCACTGTTCTTTCTTCGCAACTCATGACACCATTGCTACCAGATAGTGAAAATCCGCCACTTATTGCTTATGTGCCAGTTAGTGGAAGTCAGTTGTTTTCGTTGCAAAGTGCTAAACTAAAAGTGCTAGCTTGTAACGAAAACATGCCTAATGTAACGCCTAAATCTCAATGTGAATTAATTTTTAAATTGATTACTAGACATTTGAAAATGTGTTTAAATATTGTTTGATAACTAGACACTCAACTTTTATTAAAATTGATTTTAGTTGAAAAGTGTAACTAGTAAAGCAAATTTTAATCGTAAAATTTAAAGTCTATCTTTAACCTTTATTCAAAATCTATTTCAATCAGATTTTTGTAAAAGAAATAAAGCGTTTGATAAATTTCGAAAATTCTCATTAAACCACAATCACTATATTCGAATGAGAGTTCAATTCGCAAGAACAAATGTTTCAGCAATTGGAAATTTTTGTTTTGTTTTTTTTTAATTGCAATTAACATACATTTTAATCGAAAAGCATGGAGTCACATCCAATTTAATTGAGGTAAGGGTAAATCTCAACCCTGGAATTTATATTATAGTGGATAAAATTCAATTTTAATTGAATTTAACTTATATTTTCTTATTTTTAAATACATATAGGTTAGGATGGCAGCCGTATTTTTTTACAAGGTCACATACACCAGTTTAGGTTCAAATACATATAAAATATTCCATTCTATTTGCACTGATAATACGTTTGAGGCAGAGTTTCTTTTCGATTATATTTTGAATGTAATTTATTTAAATTTTATTGACAAATTGAGAATTCAATTTAGTTTATATTCAATTTTATTGACAAATTGATAAACAGGCAGTTCAGTTTAGCTTATATCAGTGTATGCATTAAATTTTCTATTTTTTTGTATTATCACCCTTTCTCCAGAAAATAATAGATTAATTGAGCAATTATCAATTTTAAATCAGCTTTGATAAATCAAAAAAAACTAGAAATTGTAGTTTAAATTTTTAGTTGAATTTTTGAATAATTTTGATGTAAGAAAGAGGTTAGGTAGTTTAAAGTTTAAACCTTTGTACAGCGGTTTGAATTTACGTTTTAATTGAATTGTAAATAAATCACGATTTAAGATTGAGAAGTAGCAAATTAAATTCAAAATCCCTTTATATTAAAACCATATATTGATCCATTAACTCAATAAAGAGCATCTTAAATTCAATATTCAATTTGATTTAAAGTTGAAGAAGGAGAAGTTTAATGCCTTTGGATTGAAAAAAAAATATTTTTGAAAATGCAGCAAAGAATAGATGCAATTCAATACTTGTTGAATGTAGAATCAGTTCGGATCCAAAAATTTATAACACAACTGATTCAATTCACTTCGTAATAGAATTTGCAGCTTCTTCGGTTAAAGATTGAGAAGGGAGTCGATTAGATCTGATATCAATTAAATTCCAGAGTGAATTTGATGATTTTTTTGTTTTAATTCGTTTAAATTTGGGGATAAACACTGCAATTCAAACTTAATTTTTATATTTTTATTAAATATTTAAAGTTTCCACAACACAATTATTTCAACTTTCTTGTTTATGTGGCACAAACTTTCGCTGTTGCATTAAAAACTGAATATTTTTTGATTCACACGATTCGTATTTAAATTGGTGGTCTAAATTCCTTTTAAATTTAGAAACACCTTTAATATATGTGACGACTTTTCTGTTTGAGCAGTGACGACACTGCAGCCAACGGCAGTGCTGTCGTGGATATCGTATACTGAGATGAGTGTGTGTATACATTTATTTATTTATTGTTAATGGCCCTAAGTGTAGTTATAATTCTAGTTTAAATAATTTTTGTATATATACAGGTGAGGACACCTCTAAATTTTTTTTGAAAATCTCGTTAGGGATTGTAGATTTATTTGCAATAATTATTTGACTGTAAAGAAACCAATGATTAGTTTAACATCCTTGGAGGAAGTAAATTTTGTAACTTCTGAAAACTCGTCAAATAGTGACAAAACTTTAGGTAACGATAGGGTAAGGGATCAATGTCATTTAACTGGGGAATACAGGGGGGCAGCGCATACACAATGTAATGTTAAGCATCAGATAGCTACATTTATTCCAATATTTTTTCATAATTTTTCTTCGTACGATTGTCACCTTTTCATTAAAGATCTTATTGACTATGAAGGAGAAACTAAAGTAATTCCATTAAATAAGGAATTATGTATATGTGTATGTCTGTCTGGTTATGATGCCAGCTATTGACATTGATTTCGTCGTTGTCTTTATTTATTTGTTTTCTTTTTAGTCACCGGCCAATCGTACACTCAAAAAATTATGTTGATGAAATATTGTGAGTGATGGTGATTTGTTATATGGTTTAATGTGATGCGTATTGTTACTTTTGAGAAAAAACAGGAAGAATTTACCTTTATAGTTAATATGCCAACTATTAACGGCCGATTTGATGTTCTCTATTTTGTTATGCACTGAGCCGTGAGCATTTATTTAGCCTTTTATAGAGAGTATGTTCCCTCATCTCTTTACTGTTTTACTTTACACTTTAGCTAACTAATTTTTATGCACGGAACATGTGTGTATGTGCATGTGTAAATATGTATATGCACTTGTAAATATGTATTCAACACTTTTGTGTAAATTATGTATAAACAGACAGACAGGGCCGTTATTTTATGGAACATTATGGAAATTTGCCAATTTTGTATTCTGCACAAATGGAACAAATTTTGTTTTTGGATTTTTCCTTTTTTATGGGCAATTTTCTTTTGGCAGACGGACGTAATTTTGGAGGAAACCAATTTTTAGAAAGCTTTTTTAATATTTTTGCTTTTGAATTTTCTTGAACTGTATATCTCGGACGGACGCACTTTGACACATTTTTCATGTTTTAGGCACTTTGATCTTTTCAGTTTTTCTTCTTTTTTTTTGCGTGGTTTTTGTTTTCTATAAGTATGTATTAGTGTTTTAGTTATGTTTACCATAACGCTGCAAACACAAATTTTCTTGATTTGACCGCTTTGAGTCATGAATTCTCATACTTTTAGCAATTTTAAATTCACCTTTAACCGATTTTTTAAGCTTAACTTTTGGCTTTTGACTTTTAATCTTGATTTTTTAGCTTTTAACTTTTAATATTGATCTTTTAGCTTTCAACCATTAACTTTTAGCTTTTAACTTTAAATCTATTACCTCTTAATCTTTGATATTTTTAGCCGATTTTAACCTTTTTTTGTTCAAACAATGCTAGCATTTTAGTGTTATTTTTCTTTCTAAATTTTTACGTTTTTTACCACTTTTTTATTCAATTCTGCTCTTGTTTCACTTTTTTACCTTTGACTTGTTCTTGTGTTTTTCTTTGTTTGCCCGTGTGTTTGCGGAGTATTGGTTGTTTAAAAAGGAAGAAATCACTTACCGACGACAAAATACAATTGTGAGAACAGTAAAGCTGAGTTTAGACGATTGCCAGATCGGCAAACATTATCAACCCTGTTAAAGTGATGCAAATATACGGGCAATGTCAGATTGTTAGGCAAAGGTGAATTGACAGTTCAGACGATTGCAAGAAAACATTACAATTTCATATATTTACAATATATTTTGTAAATATTTATATGCAGGATTGCCATTAAAAATACATTATAGACAGTGTTGCAAATAAAATGTTTTTCTGGCAATGGCGCCGTTGTCACATGCATAAACTTCGCACATATAACAATCAGCAAATTATCTCGCAATGACTTTTCTGCTAACGTTGCAAAACAAAAATTGTATGTTCACACGGTTGTAAATTCACAGGGTTGCATTTTTCCGCCATTTTTCTAGCAATGTTGTCCCATCTGCAAATCGTCTGTACTTACCTTAAGAGATGGGAGAGATGATGTTACCTCATTGTTGCTGATGCTTTGTATGATGTTTTATCTTTCCAATTAATGCTTGCTTGTACGGCAACGGGGGACCATGAATAACTTCGTGGTAGAGGGGAAAACTAGAATGCGACCGCAGTTGGTATTTGGAAAGTTATGGGTTGCCGTGTTGATTGACAGATATTAGGTGCGGGAGGATTCTGAACGTAGTGGACTGTAATGAAGTTGGACTTAGGTGAAATTATTCCTCTCGTCAGGTGGAAGAATGTCACTTGAGACGATAGCGGATGAGAAAAAAAATGAAACAAATAAGTTTGGGGTTTTATAGATCTGATTCCATCAGATATGTTGAAGACGAGATGCTCATCTGTTGGCTTTTTCGGCAAAAGTGAACGAGTCTCATCATTTCTTCTCCACAAGTTAACAATACAGGCTAATTTTACAGTTAGTTTCGGACTTAATTCAATATGTCCGTACTTAATCTATTACAATATTCATATTTCTCTTAATCTAGTAAAATTCATAATTCTCTTAATTTAGTACAATTCATTGTCGTACGATTAAGGTGGCTTAGTCCAGATTTACACTAGGATTTTTTTTTCAGCAGCTTATCCGCTAATTCTCTGTTAAACTTGCCTCTGCGTTTAGACACATAATTTTGTTTCGGATATTTCTGTGTGAATTGTTGTTGTTATCTTTTTATCTTCACTATTTGTTTCTTAAAACAAAATCGCGGTGCTCACAATACAGAAACTGAAATTACTCACTTGTGGATTTTGATGATGATGATAAGGATTGTGATGATAACGATGGTAATGTGGATGAAGATGGCGATGTGGTATTGTTGGGATGAAGGAGGTGAGGGGATGTCGACAAATTCCTTCAAACAAAAGAAAAAAACCAAACGATTAATCCAACACTGAAACTGATCCGGCTTGAAGGACCAAATGTTAGCGTACGGCGAAAAAACAAGTAAGAAAGCTTCAGTCGGGTAAACCGACTAAGGTATACCCTCACTTTGTGAGTAATGTAATATGGAATATTAAACGAATTATTCTGTCAATTTGTATGGGAGGTACCAGAATGTTTTTAACAAATACACCTATTTTTCACTGAATAGTAGGTTCTTTAAATACATTACACTGCGCTGAATTATAAACGTTTATTGCACTGGTGTTTGGTTATGAAATATTAAATTTTGGTATGATGTGGCCAATTTGTGTGGGAGGTACAAAAAGGGGCGTGGTGATAACGGCCATTTTTTACAGGGCTATAGGGACTTCAAAAGCGTTATACTGTGCAAAATGTTGTTGCATTTTCGGGCATTGGTACTCATGCTGTGAGCTCTTAACTTTTTGTGCAAAATGGTACCTTTGTGTGGGAGGTACAAAAAGGGGCGTGGAAATAGCGTCCATTTTTCACAGTTCAAAAGACACTATAAAAGCATTACACTGTAAAAAATTTCAAGTATTTTTATACACTGGTATTAATGTTATAAGCTGCTATCTTTTGGTGCAAAATGGTACCTTTGTGTAAGAGGTACCAAAAGGGGCGTGAATATGACACCAATTTTTCACTGGACTGTAGGCACTATGAAAGCATTACACTGTACAAAATTTCAAGTATTTTTATGCACTGGTATTAATGTTATAAGCTGTTAACTTTTGGTGCAAAATGGTGCATTTGTGTGGGAGGTACCAAAAGGGGCGTAGCAACATGGCCCATTTTTCTCGAGTTGATAGCGACTAATAAACTAATGCTATGTGTGGAATTTCAGAAGATTCGAATAAGTAGTATAGCAGTTATTAAAGATTCAATATTTCACAACATTTTAACACTTTGTGGGGGAGGTACTAGAAGGAGTGGACCAATATGGCCCATCTTCGAACTTAGCCGGAGATAGAAAAAAATATTACCACGTACCAAATTTGAAGTCAATCGGTTACTCCTTTCGAGAGTTATCGTGCGCACCAGCCAGCAGACACACAGACAGACAGATAGACAGACAGACGGACGGACATTGCTCATTCGTCTTAAAATGACCCAAAACGAATATCAGCCGAACATACTTAGGGTCTTAGATCACTCCTTCGATGTGTTACACTTTTTTTCGTAGCAAATGATATATACCCTCGTCACACTAAAGTGAGGGTATAAAAAGGTGGTAGCAAGAAATAAATAAAAAGAAATAAAAACAATCGAATTTCAGTATATTTTAAATTAAAAATGGGGCATCTTTATTAATTTCAAACAACAATCATCAAGTGCCTTTAGTCCGCATGCGAGTGTTAGTTCACGATAACGCGAGCGCTCGAATCGAGGGTAAAAAAAAATGATGTTGCAATGGAAGAGCCGAACACAGAGCAAGGTGACATATAAATCACAACAACGGATAATAATAAAAAGTTATAAAACCGCACTCTCTCAAAATGAAAACAAGTTTAGCTCTTTGTTCTCTCAACTCTCTTTAATATATTCAATCATGTTTAAATACAATATGGTTCCATAAACGCTTTTCGTTTTCCATAAAAGTAAATTACGAAAATTTTGGAATGAAAGAATGTTCGTTTACAGCAAGAGAAACTACGTTTACGATAAGCTTTTGTATTCACCGCAAATATTTCAACCGTTACGGGAAAAGTAGGGCGTTTGAGACAAAGAAAAATGTTTGCGATAAACGACGCCCAAACGTTTATTTCTTTGCGTGTAGCTATTTCACTGATGCTACTCCGATCATTCATCGAGGTATATCTGTCATTAGTGCAGGCTGAAAAAAAGTGTACTGAAAATCAAACGTCTTTGAAAGAATTACGCCTTATACTTCGATGAAAGACTTAACATTTTTAAATCAATTACAACTTGTGCTTAGATTATAAACATAATATGACTTTCGATTATGTACACTCTGCAATTAAACCAAGAATATGATGTACTTTCCTCCAGTGTAAAATATTGTTACTTAACAATAATAACATGACAGCATGACACGACTCACACGTGATCTGTCAAAAAAAGGCTATTAAAAAAGTATCTCTACTTGGATCACCCTATATAATAATTTGTTTACACGTTAATGGTAATTCGTATTATTTGGTGCTCTATTAAAACATTTAAGTAAGCTACACGGCATACATACCTGACAATATCCGTTGGCATTGTGTTTAGTGTAGTTTCCTTCATATTAGAGGGAATATTTTTTCTAATGGACAAATAAATGATATTTTACAAAATTGTTCCTAGCTGAAATGCGTATAAGTGTAACATTTGCACGTTATGAAAACGAATCGATCTCTTCGTCAATGACATCCTCGTTCTATAATTTTAGCTGAAGATGATTGTTATTCCTCCAATTTGCGTAAACAAATATTAAGTTTTTGTAAACAAGTTTAACAAATATATATTAATATCAAATTTAAATCGAAATTTAACATTTAACCTAATCCTCCATATTTTTAAGACGATACAGGAGTTCGAATGATTCAAAATCTGCAGCCTTTAGCGGTTTTATTATTCAATATTTCCAAACGTATTTAATATTGCTCGAAATACGAGAAAAAAATTACGTCGATTTTCAAATTTATTTTGAAATTGTATATATTTGTTATCAATTAACATCAAAAATATTCACAAATAAAATACATTACAAAAACAAAGAGTATCACATATTTATCATAAATTAAAGAACTAACATTTTCTTGTCCATTAAGGACATCAAATCATCAAATGCCTTTAGTTCTTGAGTCAGTTTGATCTTACGAGTAAGGATGAAAGCCAAGATCACAAAATACGCCACAGTGTGGTTCGAGAGATGCCCAATCCCAGAGAACTACGTGGAATCGACTGATTTGGCTCATTTTGAACGGATACACTTACGTCTGCGATATTTTCGTCGCTTCGAGCGGTACGGCGTCCCTTTGGCGCCGGAACATCCAAAAGTGAAAATTTGGATTCAAATTTATACACTATTTTTAATGATTTCCAAACGTTGCACGTTAGTGAACTTTACCATGATTAAATGGTTGTCTTCGACTAACGTTTTGACACTGAAAGATCATTAACGATGTTTGATGGTGCGTTGACATAAATATACGAAATTGTTATGTCCCTACTTCACATGTCACGAACTTTTTCTGACGTCCACATGATGGATATCATCGTACTGATATTAGAGAAATACTTTATATGAAACTGAAAATATAAATTTGTGATTTAAAAACATTTGTATTGTTCATTATAACTGTGAAATAACTTCACAATTATAAACGTAACTAGCTGGATCCGGTCCACTTCGTTGCCCCAGATTGAGATTTCCCATCCCATAAATTTTTGAACCAATCACGAATCCTGTCACCAAATGGTTAGTTTAGGTTGAAAGGGGCGCCCGTCAGAATACAACTGACGAGTTCACTCGGGGCCGACGATTCGGTCCCACACAAATGGACCTTTTTGTACCAAAAGTTAACAGCTTTTAACTTTAATACCAGTGCATACGAATACATGCAATTTCGTACAGTGTAATGTTTTTATAGTACCTGGAGTCTAGAGAAAAGTGGCCGTTTGTGCCACGCCACTTTTAGTACCTCCCACACAAATGGACCATGTTGTAGCAAAAGTTAGCAGATTTTAACTTTAATACCAGTACATACTTTAAAGTTATTCAATGCAATTTATATAGATAATAATTTAATTAAAACAAAAAAATAATGTTACGAATATTTGTTGGGACTCAAGGTGAGGGGATTCATAAGTAGGTTTACCCGTCTAAACTTTCTTACTTGTTTTTAAGTCACCTTTTTGTGCATTGTAATGCTTTTATATACCTACAGTCCCGTGGAAAATGGGCCTTATTACCACGCCCTCTATGGTACCTCACATAAATATGGACCATTTTCCACCAAAAGTTAACCGCTTATATCTTCGATTCTAGTCAACGTTATTGACACACCCCTTTTGGTACCTCCCACACAAATTGACCATTTGCACCAAAAGCTAACAGCTTATAACATTAACACCAGTGTATAAAAATATTGAAATTTTGTACAGTGTACTGCTTTTACAATGCCTGCAGTCCAATGAACAATGAGCGTTATCACAACGTACCTCCCACACAAAAATGGCCAAATCATACCAAAATTTAACAGCTCATAACGTTAAAATAGCAATGCACATAAACGCTTATAATTCAGCACAGTGCACTGTTTTTAAAGTATCTACTGTTAAAAGTTAGTGCTTTTTAAACCACTTCTGGTACCTCCCACAAAAATTGACATAAAAATTCGTGTAATATTATATATTACATTACTCACATTATACCTTATACCTTAGTCGGTTTACCCGACTGAAATTTTCTTACTTGTTTATATTCATACATCCATCAAAAATATAAGTAAAGACTGTGTTAAGTTTGGCCATTCCGAATCGTATATACCCTCCACCATGGATCGCGTGTGAATAGTTTCGGGTACAAATATGTTGCATTAGAAAGTAAAATTTAGAGAGATTGCATGGGGTCTATATCAAAACATGGACCTATGGCGACCGTTGTTCGTGTGAAGGCTTCTGGGAATAATTACACCCAAAATATCAATTATCAGCACGATTAGTTGAAATTTGCGCTTATGGAATTCAAATCGGATTGCCCATTTTGAATCTCAAGTTACCTGTAACCATAAGAAGTGCCTGAACTAAATTTCAGTCATATAGCTCAATTATTGTAGATTGTAGCGCGATTACAATAGACGGGCATGGCTATATCGTCTTAGAATTTTACAACGATTAAGAATATATCGCTCACATACTTCAAGAGTGTCATAACTCTAAATTGAAAACTGTCAGGATGTGTAACTTTAAGTCCGTTTAAAAAAATAAATAACATGAAATAATAGGTTATTTATAGTTATGACAGTCTTGAAGTGAGTGAGCGATATATATATACAGGGGATTTCATGCCAAGTGAGTGAATTTTTAAAACCGATGGCTTTTGATCGGAATGAAACTTGCACTAATTATACCCTCACTTTAGTGTGACGAGGGTATATATCATTTGCTACGGAAAAAAGTGTAACACATCGAAGGAGTGACCTAAGACCCCAAGTATGTTCGGCGGAAATCCGTTTTGGGTCATTTTAAGTCGAATGAGCAATGTCCGTCCGTCTGTCTGTCTGTCTGTCTGCTGGCTGGTGCGCACGATAACTCTCGAAGGGAGTAACCGATTGACTTCAAATTTGGTATGTGGTAATATTTTTTCTATCTCCGGCTAAGTTCGAAGATGGGCCATATTGGTCCACTCCTTCTGGCACCTCCCCCACAAAGGGTTAAAATTTTGTGAAATATTGATTCTTTAATAACTGCTATTATGCGTATTCGAATCTTCTGAAATTCCACACATAGTATTAGTTTGTTAGTCGCTATCAACTCGAGGAAAATGGGCGAAATTGCCACGCCCCTTTTGGTACCTCCCACACAAATGCACAATTTTGCACTAAAAGTTAAAAGCTTATAACATTAATGCCAGTGTTTAGAAATACTTGAAATTTTGTGCAGTGTAATGCTTTTATAGTACCTACAGTCCAGTGGCGTTATTGCCGCTCCCCTTTTGGTACCTCCCACACAAATGCACCATTTTGCACCAAAAGGTAACAGCTTATAACATTAATACCAGTGTATAAAAATACTTGAAATTTTGTACAGCTTAATGTTTTTATAGTGCCTACAGTCCATTGATAAATGGGCGTTATTGTCACGCCCCTTTTGGTACCCCTCCCACAAAGGTACCAAAAGGGTGCAAAGTTAACAGTTTATAATGTAAAGTTAACAGTTTATAATGTTATAAACTGTTAACTTTGCACCAAAAGTTAACAGTTTATAACATTAATATCAGTATATACAATTACATACTTGAAATTTTGTACAGTGTAATGCTTTTATAATGCCTATAGTCCAGTGAAAAATGAGAGTTATCACCACGCCCCTTTTTGTACCTCCCACACAAAATGGCCAAATTGTACCACAATTTAATATATCAACGTTAACATACCAGTCCATATAAACGGTTACAATTCGGCACAGTGCAATGTATTTAAAGTATCTACTGTTCAGCGAAATATAGGTGTATTTCTTAAACCCCTTCTGGTACCTCCCACAAAAATTAGCAGAATAATTTGTGTAATATTCAATATTACATTACTCACAAAGTGAGGGTATACCTTAGTCGGTTTACCCGACTGAAACTTTCTTACTTGTTTTAATATTTAATTAGGTACAACTTTTTAAATTATTACTTCTGTGCGGTATTTCAAATGGCGAAACGAATGTATTCGGGAAAAATCATCAACATTTGGTACAGATCCATAACTGTGCCTTCAAAGCCACGGTAATAAATATAACATTAGAAACAATTAATTGTTTGCATTTTGTACTGCGCATATACCTACACACAATGTAATTAAAATCCTGTAACCATGTCTGCAATATAAAATACGAAATAAGCAATTGTTAAAAACTCACAAATAAACAAACGCCATAAAACATAATCCTTCCGTGCAAAAAATACACAGATAAAACATAAAAATTAACACGAAGCTTATGAAATTAATATACAACATGAAAACATACTCGTATATGGAACACATCAAATAAATATTACACGAATAAACATACCTATACATATTTAGTTTTTTTGCGAAGTATGTACAACATCAAATATCCTGTGATCTGCAATTAATATTCGTTATTATGGTAGTGACTGGTGGCTGAGGGCGTATACGTTTACATGGAATGACTTTCATATTATATCGAAAAGTTATCGCACAGACAGGTGTACGTGATATAACTGTGTATTTCATGTGACGGAAAAATGTTCAAATATGTTCAAGGAGAATAAACAAACAAACACACATACATGTATGTACATGTATACAAAAATGACATGTAATTTTACATTATTAAATAAATTATAATAATGGTATATAATATAATTTGCTACGGACGAAACGCGCAAAACCCCAGTTATAACCACCTAAGACCCTGTTGTATAGGTTTGAGAAAATCTGTTTCATGACATTTTAAGACATTTAAATTATTTCTGTGTGGCAAGCATGCACCAGAACTAACAAATAAAGTCGTCTACGGACATCAAATGTGTATTGTATGTGTTAAAATTGTCTCCTATATCATGCTATGTTTTAGTATCTCCCCCAAAATGGATAGTTTCTGTAGCGCTATGACCTGCAGAAAAATTGCCGAAAGAAATTATTGTCGTCTGGTGTAATACGTCATCACCTCTTAAAGTATCCTGCACATACCCCAGTTATACTTATGGTGTTTTCTTTTCTAAAAAAAGATGTTGCCCTGTCAGAGAGCAGCATAGTAATAATGTCGCCTACGCCCTCTTGTACTGCTGCATTTTTTATAGTCAGAATCGATAACAAAAATGCGAAAAACCAGCCTTCTAACTCACTAAAAGCAAACTAAAAACAAAGAATACTCCACGGCGCCGCCTAAATAAAGCATCTGACAAAACTTCATTACAAAAAAGCACGCACGGACACACGCGGGTATTTAGGCTATTCGCTGGACGCCGAAAAAACATCTGTTTTGTAGGGCAGCGTCCACCCCTTCGATTAAATACAGGGCTGAAATGTAGCATTTTTGCCCCGTGCAAGTGCGACATTTTTCACAAAAGAAATCGAAACCCTTTCACAGTACAGCATTTATTTTACAATCGAAGACAAAAAGGCATTTTTGGGGCAAAAGAAAAAAAAATGTAGCATTTTTTGGCGCAAAAGAAAACACCATTGGATTCCGTAAAACGTAGTGGGAAAAATTTGACTCTGTGAATATTAGCATTATTATGGGGGAGTGGAGATGGCACATACATATAAAAGGAAACTTTCATCCTTAGAGTGTTGCATACTGAATACTATATTGGTATCAACAAAATCACACGCCCCCCGCCAGTAGTGACAACACATGTTACTCAACTCTTGGCATCTGTTACCAATAGTTATATTTTCCATAGATGTGAACTTCGGAAGGAAGCAAAAACTTAAGCATACTCTCAAATAAGGATGCATGCATACGGAATAAAATTGAGATAAAAATGCAAATGCTACCATTCTCAATGTACATAATAACAGAAATAGAGTGTTAGCATATAAGCCAACATTGTGAAGGATGGTAGAGGTTATAATAAGGACTTGCAGTTGAAGATACACATATTTTGCAAAAACGACATGAAGGGATATGAAAAAAATGTATGTATTTGTAAAAGTTCAAATGAAAATCAACAAATCGACATTGGCTAATATTTTTCTGAGGAACAAACATACTCATGAACACAAAAAGGAGGGAAATAAAGAAACAAAGGGAAAAACGACGTTAACTTCTGCCAGTTCGAATCTTGTTTAACATCCACCATGGATCGCATTCCACAAAACAAAATATTTAAACAAGTAAAAGCTTTGTTAAGATCAGAAATGCATGGATTGCACGAAAATGGTGTTGGGTACAAATAAACTCATATTACCACATTTCAGCACGATTTGTTGCCATTTTATGATTTTTTGATGTTAAGAAGCCAAGTTACCAATTTTCAGTTGGAATCAGTGAAGTCCAATGCGCTAAGAAGTAAAATCGGCGAAATGTTATATATTTTCAATTCCATGTTACCTGCAACTAGTTACCAAGTTTTAGTCATCTAGCTCAATTATTATAGACTAGCTTCAACCCGGTGCGCTTCGCAGCGGGGTGGTTGAAAGCGTAATTATAATAAAACGTTTCAGTTATTTTGCCGAACCGGTTCATACCCGCAAAACCGAATAAATCAGTACAAATATATAGTTTGTTCTCTGTTTTTTTTTCTGGTAGTCTCACATTACAAACCACATAATGCACCCATTTTATGGGAATGCATTAGAGGGAAATTAGAGGCGAAGGTCTTTGCCATGGTAGGTGCCTATCTCCTTTCCTGAAAAATCTTCAAGAAGGTAGTAGTTGTTTCCATTTTTTTTTTTAATTTTAGCCTTGATGAAAAATTGAGCTAGTTTTGCGTTAAATCTCTTTTCCTGGCTGCTTTGAGCGAAGTTTTTTCTGAAAATTATTTGACCTTCATTATATACAATAGGTCTGGACCTCAAATTATATTGTGATTGGTTTGTATCATAGGATTTAGAAATATGTTTTTTCAGATCTTGCCGCATCAATTGAAGAGAATCTTCTCTGTTCAATTTTTGAGTTGGTTCATCCAATAATGTTAACTTTTTAAGAAACTCGTAGGAGCTACCATGTGTGATCATTTCTAGTCCGAAAAGGGCTCGATATGGGGATGTTTTTATAGCCTGATGGTGGGAATTGCGAAGAGCGCAGCTTATGGAACTGATATTTTGGTCCCATAAAGTGTGTTCCCCTTTTAGGTAAGCTCTTATTCCTGAAATAATGGGCCGGTTAACTCTCTCCGAGGCATTTGCCTGGAGAGAGTATAACGCAGTATAGCAATGCTGAATCCCAAAAGACGTAAGAAAGGCATTAAAGTCGTTGGCTCTAAATTGTGACCCATTATCACTGACTAACACCTCAGGTACCCCATATATATGGAATATCTGGCTCCGTAAAAACTCCATTATGACCGTTGACGTAAATTTCCTTAACGGGCATAGCCAGTGAAACTTACTAAAATGGTCTAACACAATAAGCAACCCTATATGACCTTTCTTACTGCGAGGGTACGGTCCAAGTATATCAATATACAGTCGTTGAAAAGGTCTGTTGGTTACTATGGCCATTCCCATTTCGGGTCGCAAAATACAGTTTGGAGGTTTTGTAGTCTTACATGTTTCACACGAGCTAATGTATTGACGAACTTCCTTAACAAGGCCTGGCCAAAGGAAGTGGCGACGGATTAAATCGAGTGTTTTAACGATTCCACCATGGCATGAAATGGGTATATCATGAGCACGCTTTATTACACTATGTCGTAAATTATGGGGAACCCATAACTTCCAACAAGAGTTTTTAATTATCTAGAATTTTAACATCTGGATAATTAGCGGGACTTTGATTAATTTTGTCTCTCAAGGACTTGTAATCTTCGTCATTAAAATGTGTGGAATCTAAGTCGATTTCCGGAGAAATTATGTCTATGCTTGAAATCTCTTCCGTAGGGATTCGGGAAAGAGCATCAGGCACTATATTCTCTTTGCCCTTCCGATGGCTTATGGTAAAGGTGAAGCTTTGCAGCTCGAACACTCATCGCGCCAATCTTCCAGACAAGTCGGGTTGATGCATGAGCCAAGTTAACGAGGAATGGTCCGTAATAATTTCAAACTCTTGAAGTTCGAGGTAGCAACGGAATTTCTTGACAGCTTCAATGGCTGCTTAGCACTCCCGCTCGGTAACACTATAATTGCGTTGAGCCGAGTTGAGCTTTTTCGACATGTAAGGTATAGGTTTCTCGTTTCTATTGACTGATTCAAGAGTAGGCATTTGGGTTACAATTCTAGGTGGGGTTTCACTTGTAGGAGAAAAAACAAGACTGCCAAACAAATTTGGGGCCAAGTCAAATTGGTGCCAGAAGTCTAGGCCAAGTATCATTCGCTGAGTTAAGGATGGAACAACTAAAATTGTTATCTTCTTAGATTGATCCTTGAAATGTATATCGACGTACAAGTAATCTAGCACTTTTTGTAAGGAACCGTCTGCGGTTTTCACTTTCGAATTGAGTTTTGTAAAATCTTCATATCTAGAAAAGTCGATCATTGCTAGGTCGGATCCAATACAGGATACGTTAGCTCCCGTGTCTAAAAGACCTAGTTCATTGAAATCAAGAAATTTCACTGATGCATAGTATCTTTTATCAATACTATTGTTTACAATAGCAGAAATTATTAGTTTAGACGTGAATTTTCTGTTTCTAAAATATCTACGTAGTCGAACGTTTCGGTGTCCTTTGGCCTGCGAATTCGGCAGTAGAAATGTCAAAAATTTCGTTTCGTTTTTTCATATAATTAAACCATTTTTGATGGTAGGGCACTATTGGGCGGAGAAGATGGTCGTTATTCTCCGATAGTGTTTCTCAATGTGACCTCTTCTTAATGGTTATTCGATTTGTGACATGATCTGTGATATTTCTGTGGTCACAAGGCATAACAGCATAACTCGAGTTATGCTCAAATTGCGTTTTTGATGCCACGATGTTCCCCATATTCGATTACATATTGTGACAAATTTTGGTGATGATACCTTGTTTAGTTGTTCAGATACAAGGCAAGACTTATTAGCATATCTCGCTGTATCACTACATTTCATAACGTACATAACAGCATATCTCACATTTTTTCCTTTGAAAACTGTACTTGTGTTGTTATTCCCCATTTGTCTTTGAACTATTGAAGATGCAAATTGAATGAAGTCGTAACAGCATATCTGAGTTATGTTATTAGTCCAAGTTGAACTAAGCCCTAGCACAAAAGCATAACTCAACTTATGCTGTTATTCCAAAATCTAATATTGACTACTGAATGTTGTAAATTTCGAAATAATCATAAGTCGATATATTCTGCAATATATAATAAAATTTATTTTGTAATAACGACACAACTCGAGTTGTGTGTTTTGTAACTTAATTTATTTAAAAAGGGAATAACAGCATAAAACAGTTTTTAGCCTATAACATTTATAATTAAAATAATTATATAAATGTGTTCGTATTAATTAATTTCACTTCCAAGTCCTTAGAAATTGCAGGCGTAAAATTCAAAATAAGTTTATAAATATTTTTGCTATATCGATGCAAACCTTTAAAATGCTCTCCTGAAAACTTGCAAAAACACACATATGCTGTTATGCCTTGTGACCACAGATTTGTATTCTCATTAGGAGAATAAGTGTTGCACTCCGGACAAGATGTTGGTATAGTACATGGAATATTTATTAGTTTTTGATTTCGACGATTTCATAGCTAAACAGATGGAACAGTGGGGCTTGTAGGTATTTTTGGTTCCGCAACCATAGCAGAACACGGTTTTGGGGTCCAAACAGTCATCCCATCTATGTCCTTGTCCATCGCAATTCCAGCATATCATTGCCTTTGGCGTCTGATGAATTGCCTCAACGGATAAATCCAATTGAGGTTGATCATTCACTTCCGAAGAGGAATTGCCAATATCTAATTCCGATACTTGTCTACGCGCGCCTAAAGCGGTAGGAATTCTGTGCGCTGTACTTTTACGAAACTGTTCCTCATTTAATAAACTTTCTCGCATTTGAACTAGTTTTCTCAAATGGGCAATTGAGAATATAGGAACAAAAAGGAGTTCGTGCCGGATTTCCGGTCTCAAATTTCTAGTTATTATTTCTATCAATTCGGTTTCCGAAATTGGAGTTTCTAATTTATCCAGTAAATAAGCCACGGATTCGTAAAATGATTCGAAACTTTCATTTGGTTTCATTTTCCGATTCCGGATTTCTTCTTTTAAATCATCTTTATATTGATACTTCAAGTCTATACAAAACTGATTCCATACTATCACGTCAACTTGTTTATGGTATCGCCAATACCAAGCACGGGCTTTACCACTTAACAAAATGTGGAGATTTTTGCAAATCAGAGAGAAGTCGTCATTGAAATGTTCGTGAGTTAAAGATCGTACTCTGTACAGGAACTCGTCTACGCTAATTCCCGTAGGAGACCCGTCAAAAGATATATTCCAATTACGGATTATTGAAGTAATTTTGTCGAAGCGCATGACAATGTTCTCATCAAAGGAGGACGAATTATGTAGAGTAACAGGAGAATGACGCGACTGTTGCTGGCTATCATTTTGTGGTAATGGAAACTGTAAGTTTGATGGATTTTGTGGAACAGTCTGTGGATTTCTCGGCACAGTATTTTCAGGTCTGGCCTGACATGGATTTGTAACTACGTTCAAATTGGACAACATCCGCGCCATGGTCAGAGAATGAAGCCGAGGCAAAATTGGCGGCGTCGGCTGCCATGGAAAATTACAGATCGGCGGCGGCGGCTTGATGGCTTAGCCGACATAAATTTGACATACGGCGGCTCTGTGATAGTAATTTTTATACCCTACACCACACTGTGGTACAGGGTATTATGACTTTGTGCATTTGTTTGTAACACCCAAAAGGATAAGAGATATACCCATTGTTTATTATACCGATCGACTTGTAATCACTTTCCGTCTGTCTGTAAATGTATTCATGTAATCAAAGTACAGGTCGCAATTATTGTCCGATCCCAACGAAACTTTGCACATATCTTTCTTTAAGACCAAGGACGATCCCTATATCCCTAATTTGGTTAAAATCGGTTCTGATTTACATATAGCTCCCATATATATGTACCTCCGATTTGGCATATATGCTCTGTATAAGCAAAATTTTTGAACCGATTTGTACAAAAATTGACAGAGAGTAGTCTTATGAGACACTTAGAGACAATACAAAATTTGGGGAAAATCAGTTCAGATTTAGATATAGCCCCCATATAAAGGGTCCGCCATCTAACGTTTTGTATACCCTACACCACACTGTGGTACAGGGTATTATAACTTTGTGCATTTGTTTGTAACACCCAAAAGGAGAAGAAATAGACCCATCGTTTATTATACCGATCGACTTAGAATCACTTTCTGAGTTGATTTAGCTGTGTCCGTCTGTCTGTCCGTCTGTCTGTCCGTCTGTGCATGTATTCTTGTAATCAAAGTACAGGTCGCAATTATGGTCCGATCTCGACGAAACTTTACAAATATCTTTTTTTTGGCCCAAGGACGATTTAGATATAGCCCCCATATGTTAGCCCCGATTTGACATGTAAGCGCTGTAAAAACTTTATTTTACATCCAATCAGTATGAAATTCGGCAGAAAGAGGTTTCTTATTATATGGATGAACACTATTAAATTTGGAAGAAATCGGTTCAGATTTAGATATAGCCCCCATATATACGTTACCCCCGATTTGACATGTAAGCGCTGTAAAAACTTTATTTTATATCCGATCAGTATGAAATTCGGCAGAAAGAGGTTTCTTATTATATGGATGAACACTATTAAATTTGGATGAAATATGGTTCAGATTTAGATATAGCCCCCATATATATGTTACCCCCGATTTGACCTGTAAGCGCTGTAAAAACTGTATATTATATCCGATCAGTACGAAATTCGACAGAAGGAGGTCTTTTTACATGAATAAGTATTCAGGGAAGATCGGTTCAGATTTACATTAAAGCTCCATATACAGGGTTGCCCATATTCGACGGACCCACGGACTCGTTGGGCCCATTCCAATCGACGAGGCTTGTCCGCAGGCAACAATCTTTGCGTCAATTGAATTTTGTACGGGAACAAATGCAAATCAAGGCGAATAATCCGTTGTAAAGTGGACCGAGCCATGCCCAACTGCTGAGAACGGCGTTTTTGGGATGTTCTTGGGGACCTCTCAACACTGGCTCGTACGGCAGCGATATTCTCGGCCGATCGCCTTGGTCGACTTTTATTTGGCCTCTTCTGATTAGAAAGAGCCTCACCAGTCGAAAATTTTTCGTATAAACGCTTAATGGTGTTCTAAGAAGGCGCACTTCTCACATTTTTTAATATTTTAAAAGCACGTTGACTTGATTTCTTCTGTTGAATGTAAATTTCAACTATTTCAGAGGGCTCGCGTGGCGTGAATTGTACCATGGTAAAAATCTGCTTGGACTGACGCTTCAAACGCGGTATGTCATTAAGCGATCTGACATCTCTGTCAAAAGTTATGGCGTTGCCAGATGGGTCCGTCGAATATGGGAGACCCTGTATATGTTCCTCCTGATTTGGTATCAAACCGCTATAGAAGTTGTATTTTACTTCCGATCATTACAATTTTCCAGAAAGATGTTTCTCACTTTAGGAACGAATATTGCTTAATTTAGCGATTATCGTTTCAGAATTAGATAATACGTTTCTACCCATTTACCAATTATTCCAAATTATTATGGCAATGACCCTTATCGCATTGTTAGGGAGGTGTAGGGTATTATATAGTCGGCCCCGCCCGACTTTCTGCCTTTCCTTACTGGTTTTCAACTAGTGCATATTTCGTGAATGGTAACACTTAGCTCATGTCTGATTTGACAGATAATTAGTTTCATCCTTCCGCTGAACGAATATGGTTGTGTATACGCTTGAACAACGCTGGGTGCGATCGACTTACAGAAGATGCCGATTTTGCCATAAAAAAATCATCTTTTCAGATGAAGCTCATTTTGATCTTGGCGGGTATGTAAACAAGCTCAATTGTCGCATTTGGGGCACAGAAAACCCGCACGCATACATTGAAAAGCCGATACACCCAAAACGAGTCACTGTTTGGTGCGGATTTTGGTCCAGAGGCCTATTTGGGCCATTTTTCTTCGAAAATGAACAAGTGGCCGTTACAGTCAATGGCGATCGTTATCGGGCCATGTTGAACGAATTTTTGTTCACAAAAATTGAACAGGAGGATATTGGCAACATTTGGTTTCAACAGGACGGCGCTACGTGCCACAGCCGAAGCTACACTCGAAGTTTTGCGCGATGTTTTCAAAAAAAAAAGTTTTTTGGCGGACCCTTTATATGTTACCCCCGATTTTACATGTAAGCGCTGTAGAAACCGTATTTTATATCCGATCAGTAAGAAATTCAAAAGAGTTTTCTTATTATATGAATGAACACAGCCAAATTCTTATCGCAATGACCATTTTCGTATTGTTAGGGATGTGTAGGGTATTATATAGTCGGCCCCGCCCGGCATTCTGTCTTTCCTTACTGGTTACATTTAAAATAATAGTTGAAAAGTTAAGCTCTGGTATATATTCATATATAATGGATGTTTTTAAGTTAATTGTAAGATATTGTGAAGTGAAACAAGTACCAGCGTTAAGTTCGGCCATGCCGAATCTTATATACCCTCCAGCATGAATTGCATTCAATCTTATATACCCTCCTCCAATGAATTGCATTACTGAAAGATTTTTGGATATGGAGCAAGTCATTGCTTAAACAAAAAGATCTCACGATTTATTAAAAAAAACGAACGCTACTGTTTTCAGCCAAATTTTAGGCCTCTTTAGCCAAACTTTAGATTGGTATAAATTTCATTGACATGAATTCTTGTCAAAATATAAGTAGAATACAAACTGAAAAGTTTCAGCAAAATGGCTTTAAGTATGTGGTGTTTTTAGCTTAAGCAAGCCTTTTTGGGAGCAACATCTTTAGGTGGACTACAACCAAATATGAACCGATTTAAAAAAAATTGCCAAATTAAAATAAAAAATTCAAGGATTCAGTTAAAATGCTTAGAAAATGTGTTATTTATAGCTTAAATACGTATATTTTGAAGCGGCCTCTATAGGGTGACTATAACAAAATATGAAATATGAATGTACAATTTTTGTTGTGATTAGTTTTTGTCAAAATAGAATACAAACTGCAAAGTTTCAGCAAAACTGCTTTAAAAATGTATCTATGGCTCAAAAACCATAATTTGGAGCGACCTCTATAGGGGGCTATATCAAAACATTGACCAATATGGCCTATTTGCAATCCCAAACGACCTGCAACTATAAGAAGAATTTATACCAATTTTGATTAACCTAGCTCTATTATTACGGACTGTAGCGTAATTTCAACAGATAGACAGACGGACGGACATGGCTAAATCGTCTTATGGTGGCGTGTATAAAATTCATCGATTTCCATACAATGATAAGTAATAAAATTTACGCTAGGCGGCTCTATGATATACTCGATTTTCAAAGTATGCTAAGTTGAAACTGGTTGTTTTCAGGAGAGGCGAATCGTCGTTTTAGTGAAATTTTAAATTTGTGTAGTATTACCTTGTACCTTCATTGAATTGATTTGACTCAAGACAATTTAGAATTTAGACATGCAATCTCCAGTATAACGTACCAAGTAGACTTAGCATTCTTTACAACGGAGGTATTAATTTATATGCAGTATTACAATTCTGTAATACTCCATTGCCTTTTTTCCGAAAATATTTGTTTCTCTATGTGTAAGTAATCTAATAATAAATAAAAAATCTTAGTATTTTCTTTAAAAAATAATTTTTATAATTATTTTTCAATTACTATCAATATTCTCATTTTTAATACATGTTAAATTCCCTCTTGTGACAATAAACGAATAAAAATGAAAATCACTTTCCATATCGTCACCCAATAAACAACCAATTGCGTAGATTATTAAAATGTGTTTATGTATATACAATATCCTTCTATTGAGGGGACGATATATATCGACAGTTTATATTCAATCCTCTATCTTAAAAAACACAATTGTTCAGTAGAGCCAAAAAACCGTTTATATCCCTAATTTTAAAGAAAATTAAAATTGTTTGTTCTACAATGTTTATTACACCTAACTACGTGAACTACTAAATAATATATTTTTTAATATTTGCACCACGAGCCATTTTATGGAACATAGAGGGTATTGCTATTCCAAAATTCTTCATGTATAAAAAAAGATAAAGGGTTTTGCATAGTAAAAAAAATATTTATGAATTCCACAAATTTTTTTAATATATATATATACATATTATAATAAAAATAATAAATAATAATAACAATGAATTAATGATTAGTTTTTTATTTAAGTATTATCTATTTCTTGGGGTTCATTTTTGAATCCATTTTCAAATTGTCATAGAAATTGGTATTCTTGTGGAATCACAGGTTAGATATAAAAATAGTCATAATTTGAAAACTAAAGCTTCGACTAAAAAAATTTAACCAAATTCGGGTTTAGCATACTCTTTTCACCAAAGAACCATCTTTTAGAAGAAAAATAAAACAAAACAAAAAAATAGTCCCAAATTATATGAAGAGATAGAGGGTATTGCATTCAGAAAAAATAAGTGTGTAAGATAGAGAAATTAGAAAAATTACCATAAAATCTAAATTTTTGTTTTTTTTTTATTTCCAAATTAGTACCATAGATGCGCCTTATTTTACCGAATATTTTAACATAAAAATCTCATTTTTGCAAAAATTGAAGATAGAGGGTTTTGAATATAAGCTCTCGATATGTTATATGGTTATTTGCTTATCAAAAATGTAAATTGTATCTATCCATAAGTTTTTCTATGGAACGGCGGCTGTGTTTCAGCCGATTTTAGCCGCAAAGATCGGCGGCGGCTAAAATCGGCGGCTCGGCTCGGCGGCTTCATACTCTGGCCATGGTATTCTCAATCACTTGTGTTAAGTGTGCATAATCTATGGCGGATGTATTTTGAGTTCTTGTGGTTTTCTTAGATCGTTGGACTAAAGGAGAATTATGAGCATTAGCATTTACAATATTTGGCAATAAAGCTGCAGCTCCTTCCAGAACATCTGAACAGTTAGTGTCCTCAGTAATCCAATCAGCCGCTGGAGTATTTGGGCGATCTGGGAATACATTTTTGATGTACTTCTTGTGTTATAATGTCGTACCATGGCACCACGAGGTTTACCTCGAGCCACAGCTTTTTGTCTTTCTGTAGGAACAGTTCGACGAAATTCTGATAAGTTACATGGACGTTTACAAGTTGGACACTCCGTAACGTCAGACAATGTTTCCAAACAGTTTTTATGAAATGAATGTTGACATTCTGATCTTATGTAACATTCTTGATCATTATTAATGTTTTCAGAGCAAATAATACAAATCGAATCTGATTGAGGTGGATCTGCTGGTACATCTACCAAAGATGGTGGCGTACGTTCAGTCATCATCTTAAATAGTGATATTTAGAAAAATAAATGATTCTTGAATAGTTCTCATATCAGCATAATGGGAAGAATAAAAGCCGAGGGATTTCACTAAGATTCCTAATAATGGTTGACAAGGATACTATACTGGGCTATGGAGTGGAGAATAGATTCATCAGGAAGTGGCATCAGACACACCGACAATAGTCTTTTCTACCTACAAACAACGGGTAAAACGAGGACAATTAACCGCAAATTATTGTATTACCAAGAAATACACGGTGGTCGATAACTAAGTCACGAAATGTACTCCCAAGGAACTATCGTCTACTGTTACCAAATTAAAAAGCATTTTAACATATCTGAAGCTACGCGCTGAAAGAAAATTTAGGTAGGCCTTTGGTCGATCTATTCGAATCTTCAAATAATCGAAAAATCCATAAGGGTCTAAACGTTATTCGCGCACAATAACATATATAGATAAAAGACTTTGGTAATTTGCAAATAAGGACATCTAATAAGACTACAATTTGAAATATGGGCCTCTGAAAAATGCAGATAATTTCACCATAATCAGCCTAATTCATGCCCCACGTTGGGCGCCAATTTATGTAATGAACGTTGGACTATTCTAGTATTTTTTTATGAAATTGCGACCAAATTCGATGTCTATGAGAATCTGTGAACAAATGGGAGCCATTGACTATGCTAGCGTTCAGTCGGAAGGGATGGATTCTTGTTCACTTATATTCTCTATCACACACAACAATTCATACCATAAATACATTTTTATAGACTCCCAAAGAAATTATTAATTATTAATATATAAATGGACCAAGATTGAACTTTAACTAAATGATGTTATAACAAATCCCTTATATTGTCAATCTAAAAGAACTTACTGAAAACGTCAACCATTGGAATAGGAACCTTAAGATCAAGCGAACTCACAGGTGGAATTGAGTTCCGGGCCTTCTTACCCACCCTGCCATGATTTTAGCTGTGCAATTTTATAGCTAAAATCCCTGACAGAAAGTACCCTCATCTATCTTCACATAGTGACAGAGAACTTATAAACAGTATTTAGCTACACATGGTTCAATTGTAACATTTATTCAAAGCAAATAATTCATATTGAAATAATAAAAAATAGGTTTTATCGAGTTAGAATTTACTCCATAAGCAGTAAGCAAATTACTATACGTTACAAGATATTTTTAAATTAATATTGAATTTATATCAAATTAATTATTATGAAAAATGTACTGGACAAACTGGATAAGGGATAGAATTTCGTGTAATAAAGGGAATTCATTTAATAATAATTTCAAAGAAACTGAAAATCGCAAACCTTTTCAAAATTCAAGATATAATTACACAAGTGTAGCGCACCAAGAAGCGAAAATGAGGGAATATAAAATTGTAATTTAATAATTACAAGAACAACTACAAAACTTGTTTACCACATCATAATGATGTTGATTCCATCTGTTTTTGCTTCTTAGGCTTGACGACGAACAGAGTTCAATGTATGTATGTAACAACAAATATATATGGCAAAAGTCCCCAAAACAAAACTCACCAACTTACACTGCAACCGTTGTTGAAGAGGCCTCGTCCATAATTAATAATACAATGAAGTTTGTTCGTCTGGACTAATGAAGTTTGAAAGCAACTTGCGTGATTTTAACATATGCTATTATAGTTGTAATGATTTATAGATCGAATTGATCATTACTCTGCTTCATATGCCATATGGGGTCTTCCATGCGTATTTACGACGATTGCGATTCTTCCACTAAAAGGTTGATATTTCAATGCAATTTTGCGTTAATTCCGATGTAATTGTTAAAGTAAGGACTGATGTTAAACAGGATTTTTGCTCACAACTAGGCGCAGTTAATTAGTTTTCTGGACTCCTCTTTAAGTTTCGACTTGAGAGTACCTGTGCATACACTGGAGGAGAGCAGCTGCTGACAGATTTGATTGCTCTACAAGTCTTAGTGAGATTTTGGGCGAAAAATCTGGGCAAGGATAATTCCGGCTGGAGTCTTCCACAACACGTGGTTGCACTTACGTTTTGATTTCTATGAAAACCACAGAAATTAAGAAAACTACATATAAAAAAATCACATGCATTTACCTTCGATCAGTGTCGGTCTTGTGTGGAATGTCAAAGCGATATGAAGTGTCGCTGTTACCATGTGAGGAGAACAGAGAGGCCGCCTGCCTCAGCTTAGTTAGAGGTCTCAGCAGAGGTTGGGAATACTTGTGCACAATTTCACTATATTACATTTAAGAATTTGGTTTTAGGCGAGGGGTTTTTTGATGCACTATAATATTCACCTGCTGCTACTACTTTTCCACGGATATTGTAATAGAAATTATGTTTGGTGGAAGGGCCACGATTATGGAAATTTAACCAGATTTTGTTTTTTAACACTTGACACTATACAATTACTTGTAAATTGCTTATATTGGTTTAGACTGGAGGATCTGAACACTTTGAAAGCCGGATGCAAAAGAATTTTAGAAGAATTCAGGTGGTTTGCAGGTTAACATTCGTCGGCACTTGTATTCTGCTATACATACGCCGCTAATCATCATTCGATTATCGATAACATGAATGCACGTTGCGGGGTGGTTGAAAGCGTAATTATAATAAAACGTTTCAGTTATTTTGCCGAACCGGTTCATACCCGCAAAACCGAATAAATCAGTACAAATATATAGTTTGTTCTCTGTTTTTTTTTTCTGGTAGTCTCACATTACAAGTGAGGATGGATCCATCCTCAAGGACAAATGGAGCCATGTGCAATCAGCCATTATGGCTCATTACCTCGATGTCCGCAGAGAAATGCCGGGCAAACCACCAATCTGCAACGATGCAGGATGGCATCAGGGGAGAGTAAAGCACTTATATTTTGGTGATGCCAGATCATTCAATAGACCTGCATAAGGCTGCTCTGAGTCGAGCGGGTGAGGTGTGGCCGGGTGCCCAGTTGGATGTTGTCGAAAAAACAACATTCCTAGTCACCCTAGAGCCATCACCTGGTGTACAGAAGAGCCCTCCAACCCAGCTGACATATTACAAATAATAAAAGATTCCAATCCTGGCCTGCCCGCACATAATTGGAGAATCAGCAAGGTGGGTGAGGCGGATGGAAAAAAGCGGCAGAGGGCTGAGGGGAGTCTCCGGACTCTTTGACGCATCTGGCGGGGACACGCTTCTCGATGATACGGACGAAGAGTTCGATAACACCCTTGTCGGGGTGGAAGTTAATCTGTCAATTACCAATGATGGTAAGCATTTTACAGATTAACCTCCATCACGCTAAAGCAGCCTAAGCGGCTCTACTGCTGCGCTTGTCCACAGGTGCAGTAGACATCGTCCTGATACAGGAGCCCTACGCAGTGGGAGGAAGGGTGTGCGGTATCAGGACACCCAACATTAAACTACTTGTGGCCAACTGTGAAGGCACTCCATGAACCTGCATTTTGGCCAGGAAAGATCTAAGTATCTTTCTCCTGGCTAATTTAAGTGGTAAAGACCAAACATCTGCTAGTCTGGAGATCGGCAATCGCATATATTGGGTGGTCTCCAGTTATTTGCCTTATGAAGCTGTAGTACCGACTGCTCTATTCAGGGAAGTAGTAGAAGAAGCAATGTCTGACGAGATCGAGCTGATTATTGGCGCAGACACGAACGCTCATCATACTATTTGGGGTAGTACGGATATAAACAATAGGGGTGATTCGCTTCTTGACTTTATTCTAACTACCAACCTAAGTATTTGTAACATAGGTAATAAAACGACCTTTACAATAAAAGACAGACAAGAAGTACTAGACGTAACGTTTGCTACTGACTGGCTGTCAGACAAAGTTATTGGGTGGAATGTGCTGGACGACCACTCATTCTCATATCTCCATTATATTGTGTTCAAACTCGCAGAAAAAGCGCCTGAACCTGCCGTCCACAGAAATGTGAGAAAGACAAAGTGGCACCTGTATGAGAAGAATTTCAAGAAAGTGCTCAACTCCAAACCTCTCTACGAACCGACAAAGCCGGTCTGGATAATCTGGTCGAGCATATCACCACATCATTCAATAGTTCCCTTGAAGATGCCTGTCCGAAAACAAGGTACAAGGGTAAAACTAAACCCCAATGGTGGACTTCTGAGCTAACGGCTATGAAAAAGACCTGCAACAAGCTATTCAACAAGGCTAAATCTACTGGGGTCGCTAATGTTTGGGATGCCTATAAAGAGCAACTCAAGATCTACAAGAAGGAGCTTAGGAAGGCGCAAAGACGCTCTTGGTATACCTTCTGTGGCGATGTGGAAAAGGTCTCCGACGCCGCAAGGCTGAGGAAAATACTATCAGATTCACCATGTACAGTGGGTTACTTGCAGGATGAGGCAAATAATTGGACCAAAAACAGCGAGCAGTCGCTCAATGTACTGCTCGACTCACATTTCCCGGGGAACTCTCTAACAGAACCAGAGGATCAGCAGGACCAACAAGAGTGCGAGTGGACTGCGAGCGTCGCTAGCTTGTTGACTGAGAGATCCAGAATAAGCTGGGCTATTAATAGCTTTGAGCCCTTCAAGTCACCTGGACCAGACGGCATCACTCCAGCAGAAAATGTTGAAATACATTATCCCCTGGCTGGAGAAAATGTATGTAGGCTGTATCAGGCATTCATACATCCCGTATCGATCGAGGGATATCAATGTGGTATTTATACCAAAAGCGGAAAAGATATCACACACTAGGCCAAAAGACTTCAGACCAATTAGCCTATCCTCCTTCCCATTGAAATATCTGGAATGTCTTTTAGATTATTTCATTAGGGAAAACATGGATACAAAACTCCTGTCGGTGAACCAACATGCTTACAATAAGGCGAAGTCTACAGAATCAGCCCTGCACGAACTTGTGAGCACTATCGAATCGTCCCTGCATTTCAAGGAATTCACCATGGTGGCATTTCTTGACATAGAAGGGGCTTTTAACAACATTCACTCATATGCAGTAATTGCGGCACTGTCACATCTAAAAGTTAGCTCTAGTTTGATTAGACTAATTCAAAGTCTGCTCAACAGAAGACGCATAACAGCATGTCTTGGGTCCACATCTCTAACAAGGTTTGTAAACAGAGGGACCCCACAAGGAGGAGTACTGTCTCCACTAATTTGGAACCTAGCGGTGAATGAAATCCTTCTAGATCTAGAACGTTGTGGCTGCAAGGTCGTGGCATATGCGGACGACGTTGCAATCGCAGTGAGTGACAAATTCGAAAACGTCCTCCGAGACATTCTACAGGTGGCTCTGAACAAATTGGTTAGATGGGCCAGAAGCAGCGGTTTGGGCATAAACCCAACTAGACAGAATTGGTTCTCTTTACTAGGATGAATCAAGTCCTCTCTCCTAAAATCGTCCACTGGATATACTTATATAGCAGTAGTTCGTCCTATACTGCTATACGGCATTGTGGTATGGTGGACGGCAACTGACAAACTAACCATCACCAACCTACTAACAAAGGTTCAGAGAACAGCCTGCCTGAGCATAAGCGGAGCCTTAAGGACTACAGCGACCGAGTCTCTACAAGTCCTACTCCATATACTGCCGATTAATATTGTGGCGAGAGAAGTTGCAACCAAAGCGGCAATAAGATTAAACTGCCTATCAATGTGGAGGCACAAAAACTACGGTCACATGAGGATATCAGAGTGTAGTGCTATGGTAACCGACCGAGTGGACTATATAGCAACGGTGTACACCTTCGAGAGAAATTACATCACTATGATTCCCGCCAGAGGTGAATGGGTTGGAAGAATACCAGGTAATAGAAACCATCTCCACTTTTACACGGATGGTTCGAAGCTTGATGAAAAGGTTGGCTTCGGAGTACACTGTACAGAGCTTAGTTTGGATATAGCTCACAGACTACCAGATACCTGCAGTGTATATCAAGCCGAAATAATGGCAATATGGGAAGTAGCCAAGTGGCTGAGTCGCAACATAGTAACCAACACTGGCGTTGTAATTTACTCGGACAGCCAGGCTGCCATCAATTCTCTGGAGGCAACATCCCTAAATTCACAAACAGCCCTCGACTGCCGCAGATCTCTTAACGAGATGGCTAAGCAGTTTAATATACACCTCATTTGGGTGCCTGGGCATAGGGATATCCCGGGGAACTGGAAAGCCGATGAACTTGCTAGGAAAGTGACGATATTACAAATTCTCGATGAATTTGAATATATTGGTCGCCACTATCCACGTGGAAGCTTTGGCTTAGGCAATTAGGCAGTCCAACGAAAGATTGACAGAAATCGGCACCTGCAGAGTAGCTAGACAAATGTGGCCAAGGTATGACTTGAGAAGATCAAAATATCTCCTCGCACTAGAGAGGCAAAGATTGTCTACGTTAGTATCAGTTCTGACGGGACACTGCTTGATCGGCGAACACGCCAAAAGATTGGGTATTGACTCTAATGACTTCTGCAGAAGCTGTGGAGATGAGGAAGAAGTGGAGAGCATTGAATACTTGCTATGCGACTGCCCCGCTCTGAGTAAACGACGACTGGACATACTGGGGTCGGCTTCTCTAGGCAGCCTAACAGATCTTTCCAGTACCGATATTCGTACTATCGACAAATTTGTATATCAAACAGGTTGGTTTCGATGAGGGGCATTTCAGCCCGTGGTAACAATAGGGACCTAAACTGGTCTATGTGAGCTTGTATAAAAAATACGGCTGCCACCAACAAAATTAAGGGTTGTATTTGATGCATCATGCAAAACAACAACAAACGTTTCCTTAAACGATATACTGCATACAGGGTTAAAAGTGCAGGAAAATCTGTTCAACATATTGCTTAGATTTAGGAAACATAGGTATGTATTTTCAGCAGATATTGACAAAATGTATAGGCAAATTTGGGTGGAAGGGGCTGATAGGAAATTTCAGTTAATATTCTGGCGTTGGAATAACAACGAGCCCATTAGGTCTTATGTGCTTAACACAGTAACATATGGGACTGCTTCAGCTCCTTATTTGGCAGTGAAATGTTTGCAGGCAGTAGCAAGATGGAATACAAATGAATTCCCGAAAGAAGCGGAATGCATAGGAAGTGATTTCTATATGGATGATTTAATAACAGGAGGAGACTGTTTAAAGTCAGTGAAATCACTTCAGGTGAACATATATTAAGTTATGTTGCGTTACGGCATGCCTTTAAGAAAATAGTGTTCGAATCATGAATCCATTTTGAATAAAATAGAGGAAAAAGATGTCGTAGGTAGCTTCGATATAGAGTCGGGCCTTTCAGAATATGTAAAGGCACTAGGTGGGATCCGTTGGTACATGCATTTCGCTTAAAATACAGGGTTGAGGAATCTAAGAAAATTTCAAAGAGAACAATATTAAGTGAGATATCGAAGTTATTTGATCCTTTGGGTATAGTTGGTCCTGTAGTAGTGGTAACAAAGATTTTGCTGCAAGATCTGTGGAAAATGAAAGAGGATTGGAATGAAGCAATTTGCGGAGAACTATCGAGTAGGTGGAACACGATAAGAAAGAGCTTTCTATTTCTGAACGAAGTCAAGATACCCAGACATATTATTTGTGTCAAACCAACACAAATTCAGATTAATGGGTTCGGGGACGCATCGATGAAAGCATATGGGGCAGCCATCTTCATTCGTTCAGTTGACGACAAGGACAATGTGCATACTATGTTAGCAGCGTCAAAGTCTAGGGTAGCACCGATAAAAATAATGACTTCGCCTCGTTTAGAATTGTCTGCTAGTGTGTTGTTAGTAGAACTAATGAAGGTGGTAGTAGATAGTTTAAAACTAAAGATTTCATCTAATGAAATTATATAACACATAGATTCCTCAATAGTTTTAAGCTGGTTAAAGTTATATCCGGCAATGCTACAAGTT
Organism: Eudasyphora cyanicolor; assembly: GCA_963930755.1. Classification (NCBI taxonomy): domain Eukaryota; kingdom Metazoa; phylum Arthropoda; class Insecta; order Diptera; family Muscidae; genus Eudasyphora; species Eudasyphora cyanicolor. The sequence goes on from OZ005735.1 coordinate 230,627,313, forward strand.
TGTGTGTCGAACAGGGTAAGCTTTCTTCAATCCATGACTACGGTGTCGCAATGGAGACACGTGAAAATCCGGCAGATCTGTTGTCACGGGGGCTGTTGGCAAAGCAAATAGTGGAAAACAAATTTTGGTTCGAAGGTCCTAAATTTTTGAAACAACAGATCCTGGCGAGTCCGGTTAATGAGTTAGTGTTGGAAATACCGGAGGTGAAGAAGCGAGCAAGGGTATTAGTTATGCATGAAAAAGGTACATGGTGGAGGAACATTGATCATAAGAATACATTTTCGTTTCTTCAAATGTTGTAGCTATGGTGATTGAATTCACTAATAGGGTAAGGAAAGGAATTAATAAATCGGCCATTCTGTATAGGAAGGAAGCTCTTCAGCTAATTATAAGGGATATTCAATCTGTATCTTTTCTAGGAGAATTAAAGATGATGAAAAATGATGGAAAGGTAAATAAAACATCAGACCTACGAACCTTATTCCCGATATTAGATTCGGCAGGGATAATAAAAGTAGGGGGTAGACTAGAAAATAGTAGCATGTCATATGATGCTAAACATCCCATATTGTTGCCATACAAATGCAAAATTGTGGAGTTGCTAGCGGAGCAATTACATGTTGGGCCACAGGAATTGTTAGCGATTATAAGACAACAATTCTGGCCTCTGCAGGGACGACAATTGGTAAACAAGGTCGTGAATAGATGCTATAGACGTTTTAGGGTGGAACCGAGAAAGATTCATCAGTTAATGGGAAATTTGCTGGAAGATAGGGTAATAAGAACCCGCCCATTTTAGAATGTGGGGATTGATTTCCTCGGTCCCATAGCGATTCATCATAAAATCAAAGGGAAAATAATAGACAAATCCTATGTTTGTGTTTTTGTTTGCAGCACATTTAGAGGTTGTATCCGATTTGACGTCAGCAGCATTTATTGGGGCACTTAAGAGATTTGTTTCAAGACGAGGATGTCCACTGAAAATATATTCAGATAACGGAACGAATTTTGTGAGGACATCAAATTTTTCATCTGTTTGCCGAGAAGCAGCATACGGCACAATTAGATGAATTTTGTATACAACGAAACATTGAGTGGTTGAATATTCCGGCAAGATCACCGCATGTGTAAGGATTAGGGGAAGCATGCGTAAAATCCGTAAAGAAGCGTTTCTATAGAGTGACGGACGGAACAATGACGTACGAGGAATTGTCAACACTAACTCCTTTATCAGACGATCCTAACGACTTTAGTGTACTAACTCCTGGACATTTCTTGATTGGGGAACCTTTCACGACGGTAGTAGATTCTTCCGAAAATAGGAGTTACAAGGGATTGCGTGAGCATTGGAAATCGGTTCAAGACAACGTTCATGAATTTTGGAAACGATGGTCTTCCGAATATTTGTCCGAGTTAAAAAAAAGATATAAATGAAATAAGACTCATTTAAATATTAAAGCTATAAAACTTTGGTACTGTTAGAGGAGGATAATCTTCCGCCATTGAGCTGGAGGCGGGGCTGGGTCTTCCGAACGATTTTGGGTTCAGATGGATTATGTAGGATGGTGGACGTAAGAACCAGCAATGGGGAGACCAAGAGGTCAATCCATCCAATAACGATCCAATAACGATAAAAAAAACCATCCAATAACGATAAAAAGTCGTGGAATGGAAAGGCGACTAAAAATTCGAATGAAGGATCGGTTAAATCGACCTTAGTAGTACATTGTACAAAAAATACTAGAATTAAAAGTAAAAATATTTTATATTTACTAATTAATTTATTATGTATTATAAGTCCAATAAAAGGACAAATAGAAGTAGTTAAATTTGAAAATCAAGCAGGGATGGTTGGTGCAGTGGGTTTGATAAAATCATCGTGGGACATTGTAGTGCACGTCAACATCTCAACTTATATGTCAGCGATGGCGACTTTGGATGAAACAATGACAGAGTATGGGAAGATTGTGGAAAGGATACCAGAACTGCAAAAGGTTTATATGCGGTCGGAATTGGAAGACATATACCATCGAATACTCAACAGAAATGGGTTGATATTGTCTTCAATACCAGATAGAAGGAAGAGAAGAGCTGTCCTTACATTTGTCGGCGGTATGTACCATTCTCTATTTGGTCTGATGGATGAAGAGCATGCCGAAGCTCTAGCCCAGAAAATTAAAAAACGTTGAAGATAAGCAGGAGTATCTTCTGAGCCTAGCAAAAAATCAATCCCCAATCCAGGACATAACCTCAGATATCATTAAGAAGCAAAATGAGTTTGTCTTCAAAAATATGGAGAGATTTAATAACTGCTTTGGCGCGCTGGAAGAACGAGTCAATATTCTGACAGATCGAGAAGTCATCATACGGAATGTTACTGAGGTTCTAGTAACATTAGAAGCCTTTGTGGAGGTACAAAACAATTTGATTGCGTTAATGATGAACTCGAAGGGAAGCTTTCTTCATGAAGTAATGACAGTCAGGAGGTTTAAAAAGGAAATTGGACACGTGAAGGCATCGTAAAATAAGAAACTACGATTGCCTACTGAGAGCCCCGTGGATTTAGCCAAACTCGCTTATGTGACGACAAGAACTACATCAGAACTAATCCTCTTCAACATACGGTTGCCGCTGATAAACGTGGATATGTTTACCGCATATGCAATACATACATACCCTACACTTCATGATACGTTTTCCGTCAAGATACAGCCGAGCAGTAACTATATGTTAATTGACGAGAGGAAAACGATGTTCTACTACCTAGACGAAGAAAACTGGGCACATTGCCAGAGGACTGATGATATGATGATCTGTCCACAGTTACATTCCATCTACAATACTCGAGAGACAAAGAGTTGTGAGGTGTGACTGTTTCTGAAGGCAAGCGAGATTCCCGAGAGCTGCAAAATTGAAATTAGGGTGTGGGAAATCTATTGGAAGCAGATACGGGCGCCAAATACTTGGATATTTTCTATTCCAGAAAATGTTGCTGCCGAAACAGTATGTTTGGGAATCTATGATCCAGGGTCAAGGATTGATAAAAATGCAGCCAGACTTTCATTTGGAATCGGCGGAAACCACCTTATGGGCGTATGACAAGTACAGCAGCGATGTGGACTATGTAATTCCAAATGTCAACTTGTCGCTATCTCTACAATCATTGACGCATTTTAAGTTACAAAACGATGTCGAAATCTACAAGCTGTCGGGTCCCAGCAAAAAATTTTTGGATTTTTGGAAGCACTAAAATTATTTTAATATACTGTATGTACGAAATTTCAGCGCTTATTTTATTTTGCAGTATTCAGCACACTCCGTAATTAAACAAGTAGGGGGCCAAACATAATCTCCTTTACAAGATAGCATACTGGTATGCAATGTAGTTGTTTTATTTAATTGGTTTGTGAAATCATAATTGATTTTTCAAAATAAATAAAGTGCTGAAATAAGCGCACATTTTGGTGCAAGTGGGTAAGCTGGTGCATGCCACCTCGCTTACAAAGTTGCACTAAAGTATGTAAGCATTGTTTTTTATTTTTGGTACGATCTCTAACGATCTTTAACGAACGTAAATAAAGAGTTAAGGCCGGGTTTGGCATACGTAACCGAAATTTATCTTTACAGTTGCCGTAACGTTGCCCGTTTGAGCGATTAGCCAACGTTGAGAAAACGAGTCATATGTTCTGACAACAACAACACATAAGTAAACAAAAAAGCCGCGATTTCTTTTTGTTAGGTTTATTAAAAATTAAGTTAAAAAGAATGTTTATAAATTTGTATTTTTTAAATCTGTGCATAATAAAATAAAATAATCAATAAAAGTAATCAAAAAAATGTCGTCGGATAAGAAGATGGGGTGGACGTCCTATAAACAATGACTGGGCGAAAGCCGGACACTAGAATGCCTATGGCAGTTTTTAATTTGTTATTAACATTAATAAAATATGAGTTAACTACGCCAAAGCAACGGAGTAGACCGGCAGAGAGACTAGCAATAACACCACTGTATGTCAAATATTACTTTATCCTATGATTCCAAGTTGGGAAATATTGACATTCTATTCTTTAAAATTGTAGATATTTGGGTCACGGTTGTTCCATACAATCGATTGCATGGAGTCACAAGTTGAGGAAAACAACAATTCGAAATATTATTTTAGAATGCAGTGAAGTTTTGTGCGCTTGCTTTCGCCGATTTATTTAAGTGAACAAACTACACAGCAGTACAAACACATTGCCAATGATTTTCAACGAATGTGGGAATCTGCGATGCTAACTATACATTCATATCAGTTAATGTTGGAAGTTATGGCAGCCAACACGATGGGGGTATGTCCATTAAACTTAAATTTATTTATATTCTATTTTAATACAAACAATTTAAATTTCTTAATTTAAATTAAATACAGCTATATTCCAGTACTCTCCGTTTGGCCAATCAGTTATTTTAGGTACAGTACCTGTACCTCCTAGTAAACCATTATCGTGAGCATCCTCTGAAGCATTTCCTCATTTTTTATTGGCGATGCGGCGTTTCCCCTGAGGAATATCCTTGGTCTAAGTCAACAACTTTAGTCGAGCTCAGAGACAACATACAATGCGAAATTGCCAACGTTCCGGTCCAAATGTGTCCAAGAGTGGTGGAAAATTGGGTCCAAAGAATAGATCGCTGCTGACGGGCTCGTGGTGGTCATATGACCGAAATTGAATTTCATTCTTAAAATGTAAAATTTGCACTACACCTGGAATTTGAACTCTATATCTTAAATATTCTGTGTTTTATTAATATATAAAATTCGTATGTCCTTAATAGAAAACCCTTTACTTATGTCTATTTCCACTGAAGAGGGACTCAGCCAAATCCAATCCAATCTCTATCTATAAATAAGTCCACGTTTGTAGAGACGCTTATATTGCTATCAAATTAACACACAGTGAAGAAGATTGGCGCAATGATTGTCTCGTACTGTCGTCAAAGGGATCCTGAAGGAGATTATAAATTTAATTTTTAATGGAGTCAGCCACGATCTTCATAAAACTCACTTGTAACGCCCAGCTCCTTGCCAATTTGCTTCCAAGCTTCTCGCTTTTTTCAGATATCCTATATGCTGGAGTATATTTATTGTATAAATACTCGTGCGACTGCACCAATGAAATCAAATATTAGTCTTTCATGTTTATTTGCACTTTTAAACAATAAATAATTAATGAATTATTTTCTTTACTTTTCTCGGTGAACATACAATTGTAATTGTAAACAACATGTAGTATCAGCTGTTGTCAAATTGTACGTAAACGGAACGTCCAATTCTGATTTCAACAGATTCAGCCGTCCGTTTACGTTTCGTTTCCGTTGGCTAATCGTTTACACCGATTTCCATATGACAGATTGAATCAGCTGATTCGTTACGCTACGGGGGCGTTACGGTTAAGTTTGCCTAACTGGGCCTTTAAACGACGAAATATGCATTGAGAAATATAAAAACTTTAGTTCACATTTTGAATTCGAAGGGACAGGTCGTCACTACGCTAGTTTTTCATTGTATTTATAACTGTTCTGAAAATTGTGTGTTTTTTTGTGACGTAAGTATAAACTCTTTCCACATTAATAACTGTATGTGTGTATGTATTCAGTGGTAGTTCTTCATAAGTGTTTTTTGTATACGTTTTTGTATGTTGCTTATTTGTCACAAATATATTTTAGTATGAAGAAAGCTCAGAAAATCAGAATTGTTGGTAAAAGACAGATGAATAGATTAATAAGAAAATAAGTAAATGCCAATATTAAAGTTATAAACACATTAAATAGTGAAATTTCTGAAACAAATATAATTAATAAGGAGCATGTATGTAACAGTGAAGACATCATTGAAGATAATTTTGAACCCCACAATTCGTCTATTCGGGACGAACTTCGGGAGTGGTATATGAAGTTTCGGCATCCAGTTGCAGCCACTTCAGAGCTGCTAAAAATATTGAAATCCCGTGGATTGGATGTTCCTCTAAGTGTTTCCACCCTTTTAGGACACAATTTAAAAGTTTTAAAGAGAACAGTGTGCCGGGCACATACTTCCATATCGGAATAGAAATAAACATAAACAGTATAATTGATGTGGTTATTAAACAAAATAAAAGGGAACTTAATTTAGATATTGGTATTGATGGCCTACCGTTATTTAAAAGTAGCGAAGTAGGTTTGTGGCCCATACTGGGACGTATTGTTAATATGCCTGAAATAAATGTATTTTTAATAGGGAGCAATGTGGGTAAGCAAAAACCAATAAATGCAAATACATACCTGCACGATTTCGTAAATGAAATGAAACATATTAATTTAAAGGCTTAACAATAAATGGTTACAAATTCGACATAAAAATCCGTGCCTTTGTAGTTAATCCTCCTGCCCGATCTTTTATTTGCGGTATTCGGGGCCATAATTCGTTGAACGGATGTTGTAAATGTGAACAAAAAGGAAACAGTATTTCCAACGTTACAGTCTTTAGCACTTCCGTTGGTAAAATTCGTTCAGACGGAAATTTTAATAACAGGACAGATGTAAGCTTTCATGCTGAGAAATACTCTAGTGTGGAAATGGTTCTAGAAGGTATAGGTACAAAAATTATAACACAATTTCCTCTCGATGTTTTGCACCTAATTGATATTGGTGTCACCAAAAAAATAATTTTTACTCTATTAAAAGGAGATCGAAAATATCGTTTGTCTCAGGCAGCAAGGCAAACAATGTCATCTTTATTGATGTCTTTAGTTCCGCATATACCAAGGGAATTTGCTAGAAAATCTCGATCCGTATTTGAGTATTCTAGGTGGAAAGCTGTTGAATTCCGTCAATTTATTCTGTACACTGGACTAATTGTATTAAAGCGATTCATGCATGCTGAACAGTATAATCATTGTCTTTTACAACAGTGGTACAATTCATTTATCAATTTCCCCTTAATTAAAAATGAAATATTTAAATGTATTAAAACAAACTCTATAGGTAAAATCACATCTTTTAGTTCTGAATACGGATATTTTTTGTCCAATATTAAGGACAGCTACTGTTTAATAGAAGGTGATATTCCAGCACAAATTACACAATTTGAAAATGAGGATCACATCAGAGTCAACATTTTTTTAAAAAACAAGCCATTTTTCCTTCATCCTATATTTTCCTTCAGATATTGGCATACGCGTAGTAAACTCGAAAAAGTTTAGAGAAGACATCAGTAAACATAAACAAATCCGTTCAAAATTAGTCGCTTTACCCTATAAAGGCGAACTCGTTTTAATCCCCATGATACACTGTCACTAAGTATATACAATATAAATACTCGTATAAGACCGCAGAGATTTCCCAACTGAAAAATGATATAAAAAAATTGCAAGGTAAGTTTTTATTCACATTTGGAAAAATTCAAAAATTCAAAGTTTTTCACTTCAGAGATGATTTCTAACCAAAACCAAACATTGTTGAAGATATTCAGGATCTTAAGAAAGAAGTGAAGACATTTCAAGGTAGTTAGACTAACACATAACTTGATCATACAAATTACAAATTATTTGAATTACAGACAAACCTGCTAATCAGAGCCAAATTATTGTTGAACTGTTATCTGAGATAAAAGTCGTAGTAAAGTCTAACCTTTATCCTGGAATTCAACAAAATAAATACGAAAATTTGTTTCCTATTTCAACCCAAGCTGAATTGGAAGCAATTGAAGAAGAAATAAATGAGGAAACCAAAGGTGCAATGGTAATAATACTTCATAATTTATAAAATGATCATATTTTAAAAAAATATGTATTTTTATTTTACAGATTGCAACAATTAAATTTATACATACTAGGGAATGGAGAATTACAGAAAACTCTAAAACATTTAATTGAAATACCACTTCTACTGGAATATAATGTATTTGGCATTCAAGGAAAAAAGAGACTACTTAACTATGAACGATTTATGAAAGCTATATACCGTGAGTATTTCGAATAGGTATATGAATATTCCTCTTTCCATATCTAATATATTTATTTCCATTCTCGTTTCAGGGGCAGTAGGTTCTGGATATGGCAACGAATAAGATTTTTTGAAACATTTAAGCAAATGCGTACGGCTTGTCAAAAATCTACATTATAAAAACAAATCAATCAACCCAAAAAATACTTCTATCTTACCTAGTGATAGCGAGTAAATAATTTAATTAGTTTTTAAGATTTTTAAGTACAAATGAATTACTCTTTAAATGTGTCAATATATTTCTTTGGTTTACACGTATGTATTTATTTATTTTTATATATAAATTAATTTATGGTTTGAATTAGAATTTATTTTTGGAATACTCTATGATTCATTTAAAGTATTTTTTATATACATATTTATTTTTTCGATTAAAAGACTGAAATAAAATAAGTTTCAATATTTTTCTTATTACTTTTCGTAAATATTGGGGGTTGATAAAGCTGAGTATAGACGATTGCCAGATCGGCAAACGTTATCAACCCTGCTAAAGTGCTGCAAATATACGGACAATGACAGATTGGTAGGCAAAGGTGAATTTACAGTTCAGACGATAGCAAGAAAACATTACAATTTTATATATTTACAATATATGTTGTAAATATTTATATGCAGGATTGCCAATAAAAATACATTATAGACAGTGTTGCAAATAAAATGTTTTTCTGGCAATGGCGCCGTTGTCACATGCGTAAACTTCGCACATATAACAATCTGCAAATTATCTCGCAATGACTTTTCTGCTAACGTTGCAAAACAAAAATTGTGTGTTCAGACGGTTGTAAATTCACAGGGTTGCATTTTTCCGCCATTTTTCTGGCAACGTTGTCCGATCTGCAAATCGTGTGTACTTCCCTTAAGAAGTTATTTCATGGTATTTATGTTGCGAATACGATAGCGCTTCCCCAAAAATATTATTTCATTGCATTCTTATTGAAAATATGGCAGCGCTTCCGCAAAGGCATTATTTTATCTTGAGTTTGATATAGTTATGGAGACGATAATCAAACTCTAATAAATCATAAATTATTTTTTGCGCTTAAAGAAGCGCTGAAAAAAATCATGGAGGAAGCGCATTTTGGTGGGACATTTCTTTATGAAATCACCAATGAATTCCTCGCTATGATAAATGCTGAGCACTATGGCCGTCCTTTACAATCCTGATGAATTTTCAGCAATTATTTTGCTGGGGTATTCCAACTACAACCTCGATTCTGGGCTTTCCAACACATCTGGACATTCATCATCTGACGCACTACGGTCTAAGCATATCTACGTGTATGTATAATCATCATTGTCATCATAATAGCGCTGATATGGATCCTGAAGAAGATGTGTCAAATGTCGACGAAATACCTTCCAGCAACCATTGCTCTACCTCGCATAAGATAGGGTATATATAATTAATATCTGTACATGTAATTATATTGTTAAAAACGGGGATCTTTTAAGGCCGGCAGAATGTACAGCTGTGTGGCGCGTAATATAAGAGCATATTTGTAGGTATTAGTATATTTGTAATATTTAGAATTAAAGACTAAGGTCAGACTAGAGAAGTAATAAACATTGTAGTTTATGATGGTGTTATCAAACACAAAGAGAGGGATGATATCTTTAATGCAGTGTGACATACACGATGTGCCTAAATTTAGATTGTTATGTTGAGTGCAGTGATGCACGTATTGGGTACGGTTATAAAAACTGTCTGGTTGTACGAATGTCATAAATTATGTAGTAACAACATGTCGTCGGCTTAATGCTATTTTGGTCCATACGCCATTTTTGTGTTTTTTGAGTTAGGAGTTGATAATATGGGTTCCAAGCATGCTCTTTCAGAATCTGCAATATTTTTTTCCTATCTCGCCTAGTTTTCGAGATATTGGTAGGGTAAATTTGTTTTACTCTGAATAACGGGAAATAATTTCGATATTTTTGTTCTATGTCTCAATTTTTCTATCGCCCTATATTTTTCACTCAGTATTGTACGTTCTTTCGATCACAATATGTAAATTAGTGTCCATCCATACCGACCCTTTTTGTGGTCCATGTAATACAAATACGAAAAATTAGTAAAATAAAATTGAATATGGACCAAAATGCCAAGTACAAAAATTGTTATAACTTGCTTATTTTTGGATGTAATGGCATAGAAATGCATGAGAATCATACAAACACTGTTGGGAACCCTATGAAATAAAAAGTGTGTAACTCTTCAGTGCCGTTTTTACTCAAACAATAAATTGCGTTTTTCTCCGTTCATACAAAATGGCGTATGGAACAAAATAGCATTAAGCCGACGAATGTTGGTTTTATTATTAGATAGGGTGACACACTGCGTGGGTCATTCTGCTATTAATATGTATTCTCTCTGTTCCTCTTATGTATAAGTTAGGCTAAAAATTATTTGGTTAATCGTTATATAAGAAAAAATATTCTGTAAATAAAAGTACGTCTCTCAAGACTTTAAACCGAACAACATCTCGATTTCTTTATTTCTCCGTTCCCTGGCCTTCAGCTTAAACAAGCTGTTCAAAAGAATCGCAACAAAGCAAATAAACGCAGCATCAGTGGAAATGTCAACGATATACATGATGATACATGTATGGTGGGATGAGGTTATGTACGGATGTGCAAATAAATAAGCGAAAAGTGATGGTGGCTACTATGTAATTATTGACGACGACCGACGCACAGTGGGAGGAATTAAAAAAAAGGGAAATAATTCTGCCGTTTCTTAACCAGACATCCGATTAAGACCAAACTTGGCACGTTTGTAGAAGAGGTATTAGAGAAGTTAAGTTTTGTGTTTGGGCCCCCGTGGTATACAGGGGCGGAGCTGCAGGACCTCAAAGTTGGCCACCTCGGTTGAACAAACTGTTTAAGCGCGTGTATCTTTCGTATTTTCCGTATATTTTTTGTGCGTATTCTAATAACCGAGGTCAACAAAAGGCTTTTTGCACCTAACAGTTATCTTGTATACTTACCGAGATATCTGCATTTGAAAATTGCATTTTTAATTTTTTCCCCGACCTTGTGCTGGTATTTTGTAAATATCGAAGCAGAATATGCACCAAGCATTATCCACTTATGCATGTCTGGATTGGCAATACAATTTCCTATATGATGACAAAAATTGGTTCGATATAACCAGCAGGACAAAAGTTATGGCCCCTTGAATTCATATTTAAAAAAATCCAAAAATCCCATTTTTGGGGATTTTCAAAATTATTTTGGGAATTGTGGGACCGACTTTTGGAAATATAATAATTCGCGAATTACATTCGAGTTGTTATGTCAGAACCTACAAACTACAAAATATTTCATTGAAAAATTTTAATTTTTAAAAATTTTATGTCGTTTTTACATTTCTGTCTGCATTTAAAAAGTGATTTTTTCACTTTTTTCCTGACCCTGTCGTCGCATTTGCTTAATATCAGTGCAGAATATGAACCGATTTCTCTCACATCATCTTCTATAAATTAACAACAAAATTTTCTGTGTGATGCAAAACTTCAAATGGCCATAACTTTTGTCTCAGTGGGTATACCAAATTGCAATATATTGGCATCAAATAGTAAATTTTGCTGACCCATATTAACACCAACCTGGAAAGGTTGACGTTCTTCTCGGAGCAGAGTATTACCTCAGTCTAATACAAAATGGTAAAATAGAACTTTCCAGAGAACTTCCGATTCTCCTGAATACGTCGCTCTGCTGGATTGTCAGTGGTAAAATAACACCAGATCAAAAAACAAATGATACTGTCACATGTGCGGTTTCCACATCCGGAATAAGATCTTCTGATAACGACTTATTGAATGATGTTATCAAACGCCTATGGAAAATGGAGGATGACGGAACGTATGAGAAGAGTCTTTCACAAGACGAAAAGCAGTGTGAAATACATTTTGCACAAAATGTCCAGATTGACATTTCAGGACGTTTCATTGTAAGATTGCCTTTTCGTGAGAATACTTCTGTGTTAGCAGATTCTAAGGAAATGGACCACAGACGATTCCTCAGCCTTGAACGCCGTCTGCTAAAGGACCCCATTACCAGAGCACAGTATGTTAAGTTCATGGAGGAATATGAGCAAATGGGACATATGACGGAAGTAGACATTAATTCAATACTGTTCCCTAACTACTTTATTCCACACCATTGTGTTTTAAAACCAGAGAGCACGACAACAAAACTACGAGTTGTCTTTGACGCTTCCGCAAAAACTTCGTCTAATTATTCGCTCAATGACCTGATGTATATTGGACCAACTGTGCAAAGTGATCTGTTTTCAATACTAGTGCGATTCCGGTTTCCTCGATATGTGTTTACTACAGATATTGAAAAGATGTATCGGCAAATACTGATACACGAAGATGATAGGAGGTATCAAATTGTTTTGTGGAGGAAGGATACTTCATCTCCCATAAGGTATTTCCAGCTAAACACGGTTACCTACGGAACGGGGTCTGCTCCATATTTGGCCACGAAATGTCTGCAGAAAGTTGCCATAGAAAATGAGATTCGATATCCTTTAGGAGCCCAAATGCTCAAATGTTTACGTAGATGACGGACTTGGTGGATCGAATTGCTTGGCCACAGCTATAGAGTCTCAACGACAATTGATTCACATTTTAAAGAAACATGGATTTAATTGTCAGAAATGGAGCGCAAATCATGTTCAACTTCTGCAAAGTATTCCACAAGAATCCCGTGAAGTTGACCTTGATTTTAACAGCAGCGATAAGGAGTCCATTAAAGCTCTGGGCCTGATATGGCTACCTAAAACTGATCACCTTTGCGTTAAGGCAAAGGTAGAACCAGTAAACATCTCGACCAAACGCACAGTAAGTTCTGACTTGGCAAAACTTTTTGACCCACTTGGACTCTTGGCTCCCGTTGTAGTGAAGGCAAAAATATTCATCCAGCATCTGTGGCAGCTGAGACTAACATGGGATGAAGGTCTTCCGTCAGACCTCAATGCGACATGGTGAAACTTTCGTGAAAGTTTGGCTACGCTTAACAACCTGCTCATATCGAGACTCATATTTAGGGGTAACATCCCTGTAGACAGTCAGCTTCATATTTTTGCGGACGCCTCCGCAAAGGCATTTGGAGCTGCGGCGTATATTCGAGCGACATTCAAAGATGGCAGAATTATGTCACGTCTGTTATGTGCAAAATCTCGCATAGCACCCATCAAAAAAACAAACTCTTCCGAGGCTAGAACTATGTGCCGCGTTGCTAGCTGCGGAATTATCATATCGTCTTCGGAAGGATATTCAAATAAACGACCTGCCTATATTCTTGTGGACGGATTCTGAGATTGTGTTTTCATGGATAAATTCACAGTCATCAGCATTCCAAACCTTTGTTGCTAATAAAATATCACAAATTCAAACGCTAACTCTAGCAGAGCAGTGGAGACATGTGAGCTCGAAGCATAACCCAGCAGATGTTCTTTCAAGAGGGTTATCACCAAAGGATCTTCCACAGTGTCATTTGTGGTTTTGTGGACCACTATTTCTTCATGGCAGACAAGAATGCTTGCCTACAAAATTCTTACCAAATTTACAAATATCGACTGATCTAGAAAGAAAAAAGAATACGACGATGGTATTGACTGTTTCAATTGACAACGATTTTGTGTATAACATCGACCACAAGGGATCATTCAGAAAACTTCAGCGGGTAATGTCATTCGTCATCTGTTTTATTCAAAATTCTTCGGTCGAAAGGCACCAAAGATCAGATCTCAAGGCATTAAATCCTCAGGAGCTTGATGCAGGGCTTATAGCCATCGTACGTGCTGTTCAATGTGCGGATTTTCATGATGAACTAAAACAGTTAAAGAACAAGCAGGATATTGTGAAGCAGAGTTCCATTAGCAGTTTATCGCCTTTCCTTGATGAGAAAGGAATCATCCGTGTTGGAGGGCGATTGGAAGAATCCTCTCTACCTTATGAGACAAGACATCCAATGCTTCTCCCATATAATGATACATTGGTCAAATTGTTATTCAAGATGATGCATGATGAAAATAAACATTGTAGTCCACAGGCTTTATTGGGAATAATAAGGCAGAGATTCTGGCCAATAAAGGGCAAAATAACGGCAAGAGCTACAGTGCAGAAATGCTTGAAATGTAACAAAGCTTCACCTAAATTATGCCAACAAATAATGGGGAACCTTCCTCAGACAAGAATCGCACCTGCAAGACCGTTCATCAATGCAGGCGTAGATTATTTTGGCCCACTATGGATCCATTATAAAGTCAGAGGAAAACGACCAACAAAGGCGTATGTCGCAGAATTTTGTTGTTTTGCTACGAAAGCAGTTCACTTTGAACTTGTGAGTGACTTAATGACGGATGCGTTCATAGGTGCGTTAAAACGCTTTATCAGTCGACGAGGACGTTGTCAGAACATCTACAGTGACAACGCAACAAACTTTGTTGGAGCCAGCAACATGTTAGCGGAACTTGCTGATTCAGTGTTTTCAGAAAACGGGAAGCGATCAATAGTATCCACATGCAGATCAAAAGGAATAACATTTCACTTTAGTCCGCCTAGAGCTCCGCATTTTGGAGGGCTATGGGAAGCCGCGGTAAAGTCAGCAAAACATTTGCTAATCCGAAGTGTGGATACAGCTTCATTAACGTATGAAGAGCTTGAAACTGTTATTGTGGAGATAGAGGCGATATTAAATCCCCGTCCCTTAACACCTATGTCAAACGATCCATCAGATTTATCAGCGTTAACCCCAGGTCATTTATTGATCGGTGAAGCCCCTACAGCTCAAGTAGGCAGCGCAGCAACTTCCAAGAAGCTGTCACTATTGTCAAGATGGGAACTAGTATCCCAACTCAAGCACGAATTCTGGAGACGATGGTCCAGTGAATATCTGCACGAGCTACAGCAACGACATAAATGGAAGAAGCCAACTACCAACATGAAGACAGGAGATTTGGTTATCATTCGGGAAGACAACACGCCAATCATGAAATGGCCGTTAGGACGAATATCAAATGTTTATCCCGGCAATGACGGATCTATACGAGTGGTTGATGTGAAAACGGCATCTGGCCAGAGAATGAAGCCGAGCCAAAATTGGCGGCGGCGGCTGCCATTGAAAATTATAGATCGGCGGCGGCGGCTAGGCGGCTAAGCCGACATAAAATTTACATTCGGTGGCTCTATGATAGACATTTTAACATTTAAAATAATAGTTGAAAAGTTAAGCTCTGGTATTTATTCTTAAATAATAGATGTTTTTAAGTTAACTGTAAGATATTGTGGGGTAAAAAAATCATCGATTCCATGCCGCTAGGCGGCTCTATGATATACTCTATTTTCAAAGTATGCTAAAGCTATGTATAGACGATTATCAGATCGGACAACTTTATCAACCCTGTTAAAGTGCCGCAAATGTACGGACAATGACAGATAGTTAGGCAAAGGTGAAGACGATTGCAAAAAACCCCTTACAATTTCATATATTTAAAATATATTTTGTAAATATATATTTATATGCAGGATTGTCAATGAAAATATTTTATAGGCAGTGGCCAATAAAATGTTTTTCTGGCAATGGCGCCATTGTCACATGCATAAACTTCGCACATACTACAATCTGCAAATTATCTCACAATGACTTTTCTGCCAACGTTGCAAGACAAAAATTGTATGTTCACACGGTTGTACGTTTATAGGGTTGCATTTTTCCGCCATTCTTCTATACATAGCATAAGTCGAAACAGGTTGTTTCCAGGAGAGGCGAATTGACGTTTTAGTGAAATTTTAAATTTGTGTGGAATTACCTTGTGGTTTAAATAGAATGACATCTACTGTTTTGAGCTTAACTTGATTGATTCTTTAGAATGGAGGTATTAATTTATATGTTATACTATTCTTTAATACTCCATTGATTTTTTTCCGAAAATATTTTTATCTCTATATGTACATAACCTAATAGTAAATAAAAAATCTTATTATTTCCTTTAAAAAAGAATTCTTATAATTATTTTTCAATTACCATCAATTTTATGATTTTTAAGACATGTTAAGCTCCCGCTTGTGACAATAAACGAATCAAAACGAAAATCACTCACTTCCATATCCTCCACCCAATAAATCAATAGTGTATAATTTATTTGTCGTTTCGAGAAAATCATATTTAAAGTTTTTGTGAAATTGAAACTCGATATTTTTATTTATTAATGAACAATTTCAAACACCCAATAACCCAATTTGTGGAAGTAGAATTTCAACAGATATAGAACCAATTGAGTAGATTCTTAGAATGCAATAAAAAATAATAGTGTATATGCGTACAAACTATTCTTCTATTAAGGGGACGATATATCTGCTATATAGCTATTTGCTTATCAAAAATGTAAATTGTATCTATCCATATCTTAAAGTTTTTCTATGGAACGGCAGCTGTGTTTCAGCCGATTTGAGCCGCAAAGATCGGCGGCGGCTTCGGCTGGTGAAAAAAGGTCGGCGGCGGCTAAAATCGGCGGCTCGGCTCGGCGGCTTCATACTCTGCATCTGGCACATACAAAAGACCAATACATCGTCTTGCATTACTTCCTGTTGAGGACAGTTCAGAACCTGAACCAGAACAAAGTCTAACTCCGGACGATTCAGAGACAAGTCGTAGCGATGAACCTAAAAGGAAAAGGATACGATTGCCAGGAAATAGTGTATTCATAACGTTACTAGCAATGCTGCTGATCATTCCAATTGCTTTAGGATCTCCGATAACCAATGATAAGTTTGGATCCAAAGTAGGTATCCACTTTGAGGAAATTGGATCAACTGCAGTCTCCACAAGTCAATGGAATCTGTTCGTATATTATGACTTATCCACATACTGGGTTGATACCAAATTTTTAGTCAATGGCACCAATTCATTGCAACAACTTTGTTACAAAATGGAACCCAATATATCATGCTTTAACATAATAGAACACTTTCAACATCTTGAAACTGATCTCAATCTGGATAATAAGTTGTTATATAAATCACGAAACAGAAGAGGAGCCGTTGATTTCGTCGGGAACATCGCCCATTCGTTATTTGGCATACTAGATTCAGATTATGCTAAGGAAATGTCATCAACAATCACAAATCTTCGGAATGATGACTCATTTATCCTCAGATTGTTAAAGGATCAGACCTCAGTCGTTTACTCAACAATGAATATTATGAAACAAGGTCTGACATCCACTAAACTCCAGTTTGAAAATCTTCAAAGGAAAATTAATGAGATCAGTAAGAATGAACAGAAGTTGAATGAAGAATTGTACCAAATCAAATTATCTCAAATCTTCAACATAGGCGTGATGCAGCTCTCCCTTGTTGCCAACAGCTTACAAAAAATTCAATCATGTATCTTGGAAGCTTTGACTGACACCAATCAAGGAAAAATCAACCCACTGTTACTAACTCCAACACAACTAGAATCCGAAATAAGTCAAATTAAAATGCATATATCTCAATCTTTGGAATTACCGGTTCCTGAGGATGACTTGTTGGAACTATACAAATTAATGAAAATTAAAGGTGGACTTGCCCAAGATCATGTGGTTTTTAGTATAACCCTACCGATAATCGATCACGAGAAATTTAGGCTTTATAAACTTATTGCTATTCCCAATCGCTTAAATAACTCTATGGCAGTAATAGAAACTTGCAGTCCTGTATTAGCAATCAACATTAATCGAGGACACTATTTCCCGGTTCCATTCTCTCAACTTAAAAGGTGCGATGTCATCAGCCAGGATGTTTTTATATGCTACGGGTTTCAATTGCGATATACATTTGGAGCAGAAGCCTGTTCATGGGAAATCAATCTATTTCAAAACTATACTCAGCCTGTATGCCCTACAACTACGCTTCAAACAAATGTAACTTGGATCCCCCTGACACATAAAAATCAATGGATATATTCTACTGTATCCACTACTCAAGCAACAGCAGTATGCGAAAAGGAAATCATTCCCTTAACATTACAAGGATCAGGATTATTAACCATCAAACCTGATTGCATCCTCAAACATCCATGTATCAGGTCAACAATCTATATCCTCAAAGTTGTTATCATCATATACAAGTCTCGGAAACATTTCTGAATTATCACACCAGTATTACCCACCAAATAAACCCATAAACAAAGCTAATTTTTCATCAATGAGCGATCAATATGCACTACAATTGAGCGTGTTAACAGAGATGCAAACTAAATTAGACTCAAAAAACAAATCTGAATTTGAACATCATGTAAACTCCAAACATGGCATCACTGTTGCCTATTCCGCATTAATTGTCAGCACGGTAGTCATTATCATCATTACATGCAGAACAGTGTTACACAAGAATTCAAGAATAGCTCGGATTACTGATATGCCACAACATGAGTCATCCCGTCAGGAATCCCAGCCACACATCTTTGGACCTACCCCAACCCCGCGACAGAGTTTCACAATCCAAGTTTAAGATCGTTGAGATGACCACACTTAGTTGACCGATTGGTCAACGCGGGGGAGAATGTTTAGTTCTAAGCTATATTATAGATATTAACACACTTTTGTCCTCTACTATATACAAAATGTAAAATATTTTATGTGACCCAATTAAAACACCGTCACTGACCACAAATCAGTGCTTATGTTTATACTTATAAAATGTTTAATATGAACAAAGTTGATTGTACTCACTTATTGTTTACGTCAACATATTTTGCATAGTAGTCATTTTATTCTTGCTAAAATTATACAATATGTATGTTCCGTGTTTCCCATGCAAAATTGCTTACTTTACTATTACCGACCCAGTATATTATTGAACTTATGTTGTGCTCATTATTTCAGTATAAATAGATAATAAATTACTGGCATTCGATCAGTTAAAATCTTTAAACCATCATTCACGATTGTTTTATTAACTCACTACCTGCCTTTCAGTTACAAGTGCTGCAAAGGTACTCAATAAATAAATTGGTGTCAATTCTGATGCAACATCTTAATTGGTAACCACTAATATCAGTGCAATATACAAAACACTTGGTAACAATACCAGTAAATATTTTTGACCCGTTCTTTCTTTGAGAGCATACTTTGGAAAGTTTCCTTTTAGATGGTAGTAAATATGTTATACATTTTTTTAACTAACTTCTTCTAAAACTCAAAAATACGAAATAAACTTTTTTCTTCAAAAAAAAAAATACAAAAAATCGATTTTTTTTAAATATGACTTCAAGGAGCGATAACTTTTGTCCTGTAGGTTAAATCGAACCAATTTTTTCGTCATATAGGAAATTTTATTGCCAATCCAGACATGCTTAAGTGGATAAAATTGGTGCATACTCTGCTTCGATATTTACAAAATACTAGCACAAGGTCGGGGAAAAAATAAAAAAATCAATTTTCAAATGCAGATATCTCAGTAAGTATACAAGATAACTGTTAGGCTGTTAGACTGTTTTGTAGACCTCGGTTATTAGAAAACACGCAAAAAAAGATTTTATGAATCGGCTGGAAAATACGAAAGTTACACTCGCTTAAACATTTTGTTCAACCGAGGTGGCCAACTTTGGGGCCCTGCAGCTCCGCCCCTGTATACCACAGGGGGCCCAAACTCAAAACTTAACTTCTTTAACACCTCTTCTACAAACATGCCAAGTTTCGCTATCGGATGTCTGGTTAAGAAACGGCATAATTATTTCCCTTTTTTTGGAATTCCTCCCACTGTGCGACGCTGAATTTGTTGGACTATGAGAAACTGCGATTGAAGTGTAACGTTTTTATTGTAATATCAAAAGCAGTTGCGAACGAAAGTAAAGGGATACAAACCGGTAGAGTAAAAGGCACACCAATAAATAAAGAGACGATATCACTATGTAAATAACAATAGGGATATTTATGGGTATACTAGCTGACCCGGTGCGCTTCGCTGCCCTCAAAGTGCGTTTCAGTGAAATAGAACCATATGATATGTTGACACTCCTGATATTACGGCAGTGTTTTCGGGTCATCCATATTGCACTTAAATGCACAAATTTCGTGTAGTGGGAAGCTACGACGCTCATTCTCTGTTGGGGCATATACGAGGGCGGTTCGGAAACTTCTTAGCCTAGCACAAAAAGCGCGGTGTAAACAGAAAAAAGTTAAGTGTTTTGCAAACTTCCATCTCTGCTATGAACACATGTTAAATTTTGTTTCGATCTGGCAACTCCTTCATATAGAAACAGGTGTTCACAAAAGACGCATCCGCTATTTTTTTACAATGGAAAAATTAGAAATGCGTGATGTCATTAAATAT
The DNA here is from genome assembly GCA_963930755.1 of Eudasyphora cyanicolor. Lineage (NCBI taxonomy): Eukaryota > Metazoa > Arthropoda > Insecta > Diptera > Muscidae > Eudasyphora > Eudasyphora cyanicolor. The sequence continues at coordinate 230,647,662 of OZ005735.1, forward strand.
TTACATAAAAAAGGTTTATCGGGACAAGAAATTCATAATGATATGGTGAATGTGTTAGGTGAAAGTGCTCCTTCATATGCAACAGTAAAAAATTGGGTTGCTGAATTTAAACGTGGTCGTACAAGCATTGATGATGAACCACGTAGTGGACGTCCAAAAACAGCAACAACAGCAGAAATTGTAGCCAAAGTGCATGATATGGTATTAAATGATCGACGAATAAAAGTGCGTGAAATAGCTAATATCATGGGCATCTCAAATGATCGAGTCCATTTAATTTTGCATTAAGAACTGCAGATGAAAAAGCTTTCTGCAAGATGGGTAACGCACTTGTTAAGAATGAACATTTCTCAAGCTTGTTTGGATCGTTTTAAGCGAAATAAATGGATTTAAAGCGTCGTTTCATAACTGTTGATAAGACATGGATCCATCTCTATACTCCAGAGACAAAAGAACAATCCAAACAATGGACTGAAGCTGGAGGAAGTGCCCCAAAGAAGGCAAAAACAATTCAATCGGCTTGTAAGGTTATGCAACGGTTTTTTGGGACTTCAAAGGTATTTTATTGATTGACTATCTGCAAAAGGGTAAAACAATAAATTCAGAGTACTTTTGCAACCTTTTGGATCAATTAAATGTACAAATTCGAGAAAAACGTCCTGGCTTACAACACAAAAAAATAATTTTTCATCAAGACAACGCACCAGCGCACAAGAGTGTTTTAACAATGGCTAAAATCAACGACTTAAGGTACGAGTTGCTTGACCACCCACCTTATTCTCCTGATTTAGCTCCCAGTGACTTTTACCTGTTCCCAAATCTAAAAAAATTCCTTGCTGGCAAGCGTTTTACCTCAAATGAAGATGCAATTACAGTTGTAAACCACTATTTTGAAGACCTTGAGGAAAACTATTTTAATCAAGGGATAGAATTGCTAGATAAGCGTTGGACTAAGTGTATTGAAGTTTCAGGAGATTATATTGAAAAATAAAAATATTTCTGAAAAACTAACTATTCTCTTTCATTGATAGGCTAAGAACTTTCCGAACCGCCCTCGTAGATTGCTGTGAAATACAGTCATACCAATTAGTGCAATAATTCTATCAGTATTTATTTTTTCTATAACGATATCGCATGCGCGTTGTCACGCCCTCTATTCCGATATCTCCCAATTTTGTGAAGTCACGTGCTAACTTTGAAGGCATTTGAATACTAAACACACTTGGTCAGACGTTAATCTAGAAATAATGGTCTCCAGTTATTTCGTTTGCAGCAAGCGTGTCGTATGCACAGATACTTCCACTGATCAGCTTTTTAATCATATTCCGTAGAGTGCTATCAGCATCCACTATAAATTTCAAGGCGACGAACGCCTCTCTATATTTGGATTTGAGTACTTTGTCCATCGACACTATTTTCGTGCAAATTTTCAAAACTGTCCTGCAATGATATTGGAAATTTTTCAAATTCACATCTCGGGTTGTATGGGCGGCGCCACGCCCTTATCAATCTCTTTTGCAAAGATATCGCCGCAATGCAATTTCAAATATTGCGATCTAAATTTTTATACCCTCCACCATAGGATGGGGGGTATATTCATATTGTCACTCCGTTTGTAACACCTCTAAATATTGATCTGAGACCCCAGGTATATATATTCTTAATTGTCGTAAAATTCTAAGACGAGTTAGCCATGTCCGTCTGTCCGTCCGACCGTCACGGTAATCACGCTACAGTCCGCAATAATAGTGCTAGGTTGATCAAATGTGGTACAGATACTTTTTATAGTTGCAGGTTGTTTGGGATTGCAAACGGGCCATATCGGTCCATATTTAGATATAGCTCCCATATATAACATCTAACATGTTGTGATTCCTACTGTTCTCATCTACTATATTTTTTGTGTCTTCGGTGTTATTTTCTTTAGGTTTGAGTTATTTTGTGAGGTCACATGCTATCCATGGTGCAGGGTCTATAAGATTCGGCATGGCCGAACTTAACGCTTTTACTTGTTTATTTATATGAGGGTGTCATGCCAAGTGTACCAAGTGTCATGCCAAGTGGTACCAAGGCCAGACAGCCAAACTTCGAAACCATGGCTGATATAGTGATCGAAATATTGCATTTTGAAATGTCAGATTGTGTAGGAGTACCCACTGTTAATATGATGCCAGTTTTTGGTTCAATAATTGGTTGTGGTTCGAACTGCAATAGTGCACGAAATATTATATATTCAGATGCCAAGTTTCACATTTCAGGTTGTGTGGGCGGTGCCACGCCCACTGTTACTATCACGCCAGTTTCTTGCTCCAACACTCGATCTGGTTCCACATACCAAATTTCGAGAATGTTGGTCCAATAGCAATCAAAATATTGCACTTCTGAATTTCTGGTAGTGTGGGTGGTACCACGCCTACTGACACAATCACACCTGCATTTGGCTCCAACACGGGTACTGCTACCAAGGCACAAATACTAAATATCGCCGATCTTCCTGCAAAAGTACTCTAAATGTAGTATTTGTAAATTCCAGGTTGTGTGGGCGGTGCCACGCCCACTTTCACTGTTTCCCCGTTTGTAGTCCTGTGACGCGTACTGGTACTAAGGTCACACATACTAAATTTCGAGAATTTTACTGCAATATTACTCGAAATATTTCAAATTTTAATGTTAGGTTGTGTGGGCGGTGCCACGCCCACTGTCACTATTACCCCGGTTTTTGGCTCCATGATGTGTACTGGTACCAAGGTCACACATATCGAATTTCGAGCATTTTGAACCAATAGTACCCAAGATATTCCACTTTTAAATTTTACATTGTATGGGCGGTGCCACGCCCCTTTGTCCAATCAAAACCGAATATAGCTACGAACCTTCCACACACCAAAAGATATTCTCATGCAAAAATTCAGCAAAATTTGTTCAGCCGTTTTCGAGTTCATCGCGTACCAACGAACACCATTTCATTTTTATATATATAGATAGACTAGCTGGACCCGGTCCACTTCGTTGCCCCAGACTTCAGATTTCCGATTCCGTAAATTTTTTAACCAATTACGTAGACTGCCATCAAATGCATATTTACAAAATTACAACACTCTCGCTAACAAATTGTTCAAGGTATTTCAATTTCAGAAATTTGCTTATAAGGGTGGGGCCACGCCCATTGCTCCGATCCCAACCCTTTTGGACCATTCACGTAGACTATCACCAGATCGATATGCAACAAATTACAGCACTCTCGATAAAAAAATGTGCAAGATATGACTCTCAATTTCAAAATTTGGCTTATACTCGCATAGGCGGGGCAACGTCCATTGGTCTGATCCCGCCTATTTTTGGTCGAATCACGTATACTGTCATCAGATACATATACCCAAAACTGCAGCGCTCACTAAAACAAATTGTGCAAGATATCTCAATTTAAAAATTAGGCTCCTATGGGCGGCGCCGCCCTTTTTTGTGTAATCACGTAGACTGCGTGAGATGCACAAAATCTCGCTAACAAATTGTGCATGATATCTCAATTTCAAAATTTGGTTTATATGGGCGGGGCCAGGCTCATTGATCCGATCCCGCCACTTTTTAGAACATTCACGTAGGTTATCATCAGATACATATGCACAAAATTACAGAACTATCGCTAAACAATTGTGTAAGACATCTCAATTTCAAAATTTAGTTTATATGGGCAGGGCCACGATCCCGACCCTTTTTGGACCAATAACGTAGACTACCACCAGACATCACTCTCGCTAAAAATTGTGCAAGATATGTGTCTCCATTTTGGAGGGCACGCCCATTGTTCTGATCCCGCCCATTATTGGACCAATCACGTAGACTGCCACCATATACATATACACAAAATTCCAGCACTCTCGCTATCAAATTGTGCAAAATATCTCAATTTCAAAATTTGGCTTATAAGGGCGGGGCCACGCCTATTGGTCCGAACCCACACATTTTTGGAGCAATCATGTAGGTCGCCAACGGATATATATATAGAAAATTCCAGGTCTCTCGGTAACAAATTGTGCAAGATATCACATTTTTAAAATTTGGCTTATGTGGGCGGTGCCACGCCCATTGGTCCGATCCCGCCCATTTTTGGAAAAATCACGTGGACTGCTACCAGATACATACGTACAACATTACAGCACTCTAGCTAACAAATTGTGCAAGATATCTCAATTAAAAAATTTGGCTTATATGGGCGGGGCCACGCCCATTGGTCCGATTCCGCCAATTTTTGGACCAATTACGAAGACTACCACCAGATATATATGTACAAAATTACAGCACTCTCTCTAACATATTGTGTAAAATATCTAAACTTCAAAATTTTACATATATGGGCGGTGCCACGCTTATTGGCCCGCTTCCACCCATTTTTGAACCAATTACTTCGACTACCACCAGATACTTGTGCACAAAATTACAGCGCTCTCGATAACAAATTGTGCAAGATATCTTAATTTCTAAATTTGGCTTATATGGCCGGGCCACGCCCTTTGGCCCGATCCCGGCTATTTTTGGAACAATCACGTAGACTACCACCAGATACATATGCACAAAATTACAGCACGCTCACTAACAAAATGTGCAAGATAAGTCAATTTCAAAATTTGGCTTATATGAGCGGTGCCACGCCCATTGATCCGATTCCGCCCATTTTTAGACCAGTCACGTAGACTGCCACCAGATACGTGTACACAAAATTCCAGCACTCTCGCTAACAAAATGTGCAAGATACAACATTTTTTAAATTTGGCTTATATGGGCGGTGCCACGCCCATTGCTGCGATCCCGCCCATTTTTGGACCAATCACGTAGGCTGCCACCAGATACATATGTACAAAATTACAGCACGCTCGCTAACAAATTGTGCAAGATATCTTAATTTAAAAATTTGGCTTATATGGGCGGGGCCACGCCCTTTGGTCCGATCCCGGCCATTTTTGGAACAATCACGTAGACTACCACCAGATACATATGTACAAAATTACAGCACTCTCGCTAACAAATTGTGCAAGATATCTCAATTTTAAAATTTGTCATACGTGGGCGGGGCCACGCCCACTTGATATATCGAAAATTCAAGTACCCTATTTTCACCACGCCCCACACATGTACATTCTGTGAAAATTTCAAGAAGATCGGCCCAGCCGTTTAGACGTCTATACGGTACAAACAAACCAACAAACAAACAAACCAACAAACAAAAACACATTCTTCTTTATATATATAGATTAATCGTATTAATTTACCAAAAATAGCCGAAAGTAATAATTATTTTTCCGCGCAAATTGGATATTTAAAGAATTATTGTACTCGCACGGAGGAAAATCGTCATTTTTGATATGTTTGAATTGAAAGAAAATATATTTGGAAACGATTTTTTTAAATATTATGTATTTGTTAACAAATACATTTTATTTGAAAATCAAGAAATTTAGTTTGGAACGCATATATTAATATATTAGAACAAATTATATTTGCGAACTTCTTTCACAAATAAAATATGTGTTTACACACAAACAAAGTTTTTGTTTAAGAAGTGTTCCAAATATATTTTATTTAAAAAGATTTTTAAAACTTTGCTGACTTATTCGAATTTTAGTTAGTTTTTCCTATTTTTCTTGTTAATCTTTATAGCTAAAAATGGCTTAATTTATAAATATTCCAATTCATCACCTTTTGTCAATCCACCAATGCAATTTATATTTACAAACATATACAATTTATAAAAAAATGCTCTTTGAACATCTGAAAAACAGAAAACTTGGCTTTAAGTTAGGTCATTCATACATTGCCAAAAAAAATATATACAAATTAATCTTTGTTTCGGAAATACTAGTTCCATATAAAAAATATTTGAATGGGAGCATATTTTTGTTTAAAACATTATCCTCCCAAACATATAATATTTGTGTGTGTCAAATATTATATATCTGGAGTGTACCCTAAACATATGTATATTTCAAGCAGAATATGTTTGGGGCAATATACTACAGAACCGATTTTTTTTCAGCGTGCGTACACGACACACGACACACGGCGACCGAATGGACTGTATTCAATGTTTTTTAGTTTACAACGAAATTCGCGGTAGGGAACTAGAAAGCCGACCACTAAACTTTTTATCTTCACTTTTTGTTTCTTAAAACAAAACACAAAATCGCGGTGCTCACAATACAGAAACTGAAATTAAGCACCTGTGGATTTTGATGATGATGATAAGGATTGTGATGATAACGATGGTAATGTGGATGAAGATGACGATGTGGTTTTGTTGTGATGAAGGAGGTGAGGGGATGTCGACAAATTCCTTCAAACAAAAGAAAAAAACCAAACGATTAATCCAACACTGAAACTGATCCGGCTTGAAGAACCAAATGTTAGCGTACGGCGCAAAAAAAAGGTGGTAGCAAGAAATAAATAAAAAGAAATAAAAACAATCGAATTTCAGTATATTGTAAATTAAAAATGGGGCATCTTTATAATTTTCAAACAACAAAATTGGGGGGTGAGTATTACCGTATGCGAGTTTTAGTTCACGAAAACGCGCTCGAATCGAGGGTAAAAAAGTGATGTTGCAATGGAAGAGCCGAACACAGAGCAAGGTCACACTTAAATCACAACAACGGATAATAATAAAAAAAGTTATAAAACTGCACTCTCTCAAAATAAAAAAAAACATGTTTAGCTCTTTGTTCTCTCAACTCTCTTTAATATATTCAATCATGTTTAAATACAATATGGTTCCATAAACGCTTTTCGTTTTCCATAAAAGTAAATTACGAAAATTTTGAAATAAAAGAATGTTCGTTTACAGCAAGAGAAACTGCGTTTATGATAAACTTTTGTATTCACCGCAAATATTTCAACAGTTACGGGAAAATTAGAGCGTTTGAGGCAAAGAAAAATGTTTGTGATAAACGACGCCCAAACGTTTTTTTTCTTTGCGTGTAGCTATTTCACTGATGCTACTCCGATCATTCATCGAGGTATAGCTGTGATTAGTGCATGCTGAAAAAATCGCTTCGGTACACTGAAAAAAAGTGTACTGAAAATCATTGAAATTTTCTTAACTTTTAAGATTTTTTCTTTGATTTGACCCTGAAGACAAATACTGTTAAAATAAGTATTTTTTTTACGACAATTAAATTTATTAAACATCTTTAGATCAGAGCATCAAACGTATTTGAAAGAATTACGCCTTATACTTCCATGAAAGACTTAACATTTTTAAATCAATTATAACTTGTGCTTAGATTATAAACATAATGACTTTCGATTATGTACACTCTGCAATTCTCGATTCGTTGCTGATCAGTCGTAGTGAACGGACGTGTTTAGCACAGAGCGGATAGTTAAAATCTATTACGCAGTACCTATTACGCAATCGCAAAAACAAAACAAAATCTGTACAAAGTCTGGCAGGCCTACATCTTAGTACCTATTACGGGCTAATACAGAAAAAAAATTCATTGGCGGGGATGCCTTCGCGTTCCGATGGAGCGGGGTTCCCCAATCGTCCTACTGTCCGTCCGTTGGTCTTGGCCAAAGCCGACCACACCAAACATGGTGAAAATTTCCCCTCAGTACTCACAACAGGTGGTACGGTGAGGGGAAAACGTCATGTCCGACCGTCAAAACGGAAACACAATGAGCACCGGATAGCGCTCAGAGTTCTGACGAAGTTGGAGGCTGTTGAGGTTTCGGCTCTTACCGAAAAACAAAAAGAGTCACTGACCTGGGCTAAAGGCGTCTTTGATGCTTGTAAGGCCAATCAGCCGGCTGAAAGAGCCACAAATTCAGCTGTGTTAACGGCTAATAAAGTCAAAAGAATCAGATCACCTGATGAACCTTCGAAAAAGGCAAGAGGCCCAAATGTCACTATCAACAGGACACTCACCAAGCCCTTCAATGAAGTGGCGAAGGAGAGTCTAGTGATGGCCGTTATAGACAGAAGTAGTGAAGATGGATCCATCCTCAAGGACAAATGGAGCCATATGCAATCAGCCATTATGGCTCATTACATCGATGTCCGTAGAGAGATGCCGGGCACACCACCAATCTGCAACGATGCAGGATGGCATCAGGGGAGAGTAAAGCTCTTATATTTCGGTGATGCCAGATCAGTAGACCTGTATAAGGCTGCTCTGAGTCGAGCGGGTGAGGTGTGGCCGGGTGCCCAGTTGGATATTGTCGAAAAAAACAACATTCCTAGTCACCCTAGAGCCATCACCTGGGTTACAGAAGAGCCCTCCAACCCGGCTGACATATTAGAAATAATAAAAGATTCCAATCCTGGTCTGCCCGCCCATAATTGGAGAATCAGCAAGGTGTGTGAGGCGGATGGTAAAAAGCGGCAGGTCAATTTGATCCTTAACGCTGAATCCACCTCCCATATACAACGTGCAAGTGCAACCCTACAGTATGGCTTCGAGACTATAGTCTTGAATGTATACAAGCAGGATATAGTTCCCACTGCGGAAGGTGAGTCGTCCACCGCGGTTGATACACAGCTTTCTGGAAGTGCGGAGGTATCCACGCCCATTATTTCGGGTGACTCCAACTCTAACAGAAGATCTGTAACGTCCTACTCTGAGGACGAAAGCTCTACTTCTGACACAGAGTGCGGTATCAGGACACCCAACTTTAAACTGCTTGTGGCCAACTGTGAAGGCACTCCAAGATCCTGCATTTTGGCCAGGAAAGATCTAAGTATCTTTCTCCTGGCTAATTTAAGTGGTAAAGACCAAACATCTGCTAGTCTGGAGATCGGTAATAGCATATATTGGGTGGTCTCCAGTTACTTGCCTTATGAAGCTGTAGTACCGACTGCTCTATTCAGGGAAGTAGTAGAAGAAGCAACATCTGACGAGGTCGAGCTGATTGTTGGCGCAAACACAAACGCTCATCATACTATCTGGGGTAGTACGGATATAAACAATAGGGGTGGTTCGCTTCCTGACTTTATTCTAACTACCAACCTAAGTATTTGTAACATAGGTAATAAACCGACCTTTACAATTAAAGACACTAATTTGGAACCTAGCGGTGAATGAAATCCTGCTAGATCTAGAACGTTGTGGCTGCAAGGTCGTGGCATATGCGGACGATGGTGCAATCGCAGTGAGTGGCAAATTCGAAAACGTCCTCCGAGACATTCTACAGGTGACTCTGAATAAATTGGCTAGATGGGCCAGAAGCAGCGGTTTGGGCATAAACCCAAACAAGACAGAATGGGTTCTCTTTACTAGGATGAATAAAGTCCCACATGTGCACCCTCCACCTCGGATAAATGAAACAGATCTAGTCTTTTCTGAAAGTGCAAAATTTTTAGGAATAATTCTAGATAATAATTCTAGAAAACTGTTATTTAGACTTAATGTATTAGAACGGGTAAGGAAGGCTAACGTCGCCTTATATTCCTGCAAAAAGGCTGTAGGGTCGAGGTGGGGCCTCTCCCCTAAAATCGTCCACTGGATATATATAGCAGTAGTTCATCCTATACTGTTATACAGCATAGTGGTATGGTGGACGGCAACTGACAAACTAACCATCACTAACCTACTAACAAAGGTTCAGACAACAGCCTGCCTGAGCATAAGCGGAGCCTTAAGGACTACAGCGACCGAGTCTCTACAAGCCCTACTCCATATACTGCCGATTAATATTGTGGCGAGAGAAGTTGCAACCTAAGCGGCAATAAGATTAAACTGCCTATCAATGTGGAGGCACAAAAACTACGGTCACATGAGGATATCAAAGTGTAGTGCTATGGTAACCGACCGAGTGGACTATATACCAACGGTATACACCTGCGAGAGAAATTACATCAATATGATTCCCGCCAAAGGTGAATGGGTTGGAAGAATACCAGGTAATAGAAACCATCTCCACTTTTACACGGATGGTTCGAAGCTTGATGAAAAGGTTGGCTTCGGAGTACACTGTACAGAGCTTAGTTTGGATATAGCTCACAGACTACCAGATACCTGCAGTGTCTATCAAGCCGAAATAATGGCAAATATGGGAAGTAGCCAAGTGGCTGAGTCGCAACTGGCGTTGTAATTTACTCGGACAGCCAGGCTGCCATCAATTCTCTGGAGGCAACATCCCAAAATCACAAACAGCCCTCGACTGCCGCAGATCTCTTAACGAGATGGCTGAGCAGTTTAATATACACCTCATTTGGGTGCCTGGGCATAGGGATATCCCGGGGAACTGCAAAGCCGATGAACTTGCTAGGAAAGGGACGATATTACAAATTCTCGATGAATTTGCATATATTGGTCGCCACTATCCACGTGCAAGCTTTGGCTTAGGCAATTAGGCAGTCCAACGAAAGATTGACAGAAATCGGCACCTGCAGAGTAGCTAGACAAATCTGGCCAAGGTATGACCTGAGAAGATCAAAATATCTCCTCGCACTAGAGAGGCAAAGATTGTCTACGTTAGTATCAGTTCTGACGGTACACTGCTTGATCGTCGAACACGCCAAAAGATTGGGTATTGACTCTAATGACTTCTGCAGAAGCTGTGGAGATGAGGAAGAAGTGGAGAGCATTGAGCACTTGCTATGCGACTGCCCCGCTCTGAGTAAACGACGACTGGACATACTGGGGTCGGCTTCTCTAGGCAGCCTAACAGATCTTTCCAGTACCGATATTCGTAATATCGACAAATTTGTATATCAAACAGGTTGGTTTCGATGAAGGGCATTTCAGCCCGTGGTAACACTAGGGACCTAAACTGGTCTATGTGAGCTTGTATAAAAAATATGGCTGCCACCCTAACCTAAACCTAATAAACTCTGCAATTAAACCAAGACTATGATGTACTTTCCTCCAGTGTAAAATATTGTTACTTAACAATAATAACATGACAGCATGACACGACTCACACGTGATCTGTCAAAAAAAGGCTAATAAAAAAGTATCTCTACTTAGATCACCCTATATAATAATTTTTTTACACGTTAATGGTAATTCGTATTATTTGCTTCTCTATTAAAACATTTGATTTAAGTAAGCTACACGGCATACATACCTGACGATATCCGTTGCCATTGTGTTTAGTGTAGTTTTCTTCATATTAGAGGGAATAATGGACAAATAAATGATATTTTACAAAATTGTTCCTAGCTGAAATGCGTATAAGTGTAACTGTTTAAGTTAGAATGTTCCTTTGAATTTCGTTTATGTCATTGATTTGTTTCGGTGCATATATTGGCCAATTTATCGGGCATACATACTCGTTAAAATCTGCCTACTCCTCATTACTACATCCTTGTAGTATTAGCTTTGTAGATTTTAACGAGTAACGATTCGTTTTCTTGTTCTTAACACTTGCTCCGCCACCTCTCCATCATGGACCGTCGCTCGACTAAGTACATCTTGCTGTACAAATACATTTAAGGTAAATCTTCGTTACCAAGCAGCAAAAACAACAATAAACCTACAGGCTCCTTGCCTATTATTACATTAAAACTAAACATCGTTTTTTATTCTATTTCTCCCTACTCTCTTTATTAACACTCTCGGAGTAAACGTAAACTCGTCTTTTGCTCCCCTACGCCCCAGTCCACATAATTGTCATTTCGTTGCTAAATCGCGCTATAAATCAATCGGGAATAATTCTATTCCATATACAAAGCATTAATATTTCGTTTTGGTTTGATTTGTTCGCTTTAAATTGTTAAAATAATTCCAAATTATTTCGGTCGTGCAGAGTGTAGTGCTTAGTTTCGCTCGTTTATACATTCGATTGCTTGTTTTGGTTTTCTACTGTCATTGCCTTCGGCTGCAAGAGCGCCTATTCATTGTAACAATAACAAAAAAATCCATCGAGAACCTTTCCTCTTGCTCCTCCCTTCACTCGTTGTTTGGGTCATACATTGTAAAAGGTGGCGCAAGAGTAACCTTTCGATGTTTTTTGTGCCAAAGTCACCGACCGATTATTGGTCAAATAAATAGTCAGCAATATTCCGCGTTCTGGAGCAGTGTAGCGTAACATTGTTTATTAACGTGTATTTCGCATGTGTTTACTACACAAATGTCAACATTAGGCATTAGGGGCCAATCGCAAAATTTATAGCATTTTCTGATAGGAGGATTACTTTTGCACCACCTTGTACATTGTTAATGTCGCCTTTGCTTGGCTCGGTTTAACCAACATACTCGTACATACATTCAATCAACATTGCTCGAATGTGGTGCTTCGAACCTTATCGAACATCTCTTAAATCGACGGCATCTCTCACCTCTGCATATCGTTGCATTACCAGCATATTGTTGCGCTTTCGGTACATATTGTTGTACAAAAGGTAAACTTGTTACCAAAATTTTTGATTAAATAAATTAGAGCTTACGGCTCCTTTTTAATATTTTAAACTAAACAATCGTGTTTTTTTATTTATTTATTTTTCGGCACAATATTTTGTTACAAAAACTTCAATTTTATGGCTTTCACGGCAATGAACTAGCACTTCTTAAATCCTATCTAAGTAACCGATACCAATTTGTACAAATCAAGGAAAATAAGAGTGAAATGGCGCTGGTTGAGCATGGAGTCCCACAGGGAAGTGTTTTAGGGCCCTTATTATTTCTTATATACGTTAATGATCTCGAAAACATCGAGTTAACTGGACGTTTGTTCATGTATGCTGATGACATCTGTCTTTTTTATCCGTACAAGTCAGAAGCTGCAGTAAAATGTTTTATGGAGCGTGATTCTGCTTTGATTTTTGAATACATGAGATTAAACAAGCTTTTCATCAATCCTACAAAGACCAAATTAATTCGATTTAGACCACATGGTCGTTTTAACTCGAATTTTAGTATTACCATAGATGGAAAGGAGATACAGGAGGTGAACACTGTCAAATATTTGGGACTTTTTTTGCAGTCAAATCTAGCTTGGAATCAGCACATAAACTACCTGAAATCTAAAATATCATCTGCCCTTGGTTTGTTGTTTAAATTCAAGTACAAGTTTGATCATAGGACTAAACTCCTGATTTATCAATCGTTAATTCAAAGTAATATTAACTATTTGGCTGTCGTATACGCGCATAAAAAGACCACAGAATTGAAATCTCTGCAGCGGCTTCAAAATAAAGCATTAAAAATCGTGGCTAATTTACCTATTATGCATTCAACGTACTCCTTATTTAATGAGGTTTTTCCTTCAATTTTACCAATATTCGGTACTTATAAACAACATCTTCTTTTATATGTATTTAAATGTCTACATCATGTAGGACATCACACAATTCAATTTGCTCGAAATCAAGTTGCAGTTAACACTCGCAATAACCAACAACTTAGAGTAGCATTATGTCGTACAGAGACAACTAAGCAACGAGTTGAATATTCTGGTAGTCGTGAATTCAATAACTTACCACATCATGTTAAATCATCAAATAGACTTTCGAATTTTAAAAATATGTTAAAAGAATATTTGTTATCTCAAATTGATGATTTATTGTAATAAATGATATGCTTATGATATATTAAATGAATTATTATGATATTTAAATGAATTATTTTTTAATTATACAAATAATTTAGTATTATTTGCCAACTAGCCTCTCTAATGCCTAACGGCGCTGAGGCATTTATATCTTATGAATTTGTATATATAAATAATTTTATAAACAATAAAAAAAAAAAAAAAAAACTACTACATACGAGGTTGCATCGAACTTGCTTCGATCTCATACCTACAGTGGGTTTTAGGAAAACGTGCTTTTAGTGAAAAATATATTAAATATTTGTATCGCGGTATTTTTTGAAATAGTGATAGAGGTACACTACACATAAATTATTTTCGGTCTTTTACGGCACCGTGTACCCTACATTCGGTCAATTCGACTTTTTAAAATAAAAGTGTAATTTTGATATTTTTCTTTTACGGTCTTTTCATTTGTGTATATTCGTACACAAATGTACTACATTCGGTAGTTTTCGTAACGCAATTGATAGATAAATTTCGTTATTGTGGCAAGAAAGTATTTCATCAAAATATTTTGAATTTTCGATACACTGCGAGAAAGTTATTGAATATTTTTGGATATTTTCTCAACATCTTGCTCGATTTTCGTAATTTTTGAAATTATCTTTGCATTGTTTGAAGATTTTATTCGTTTTGGTCGTTTATTTTTGATTTGAGAATTTTGATTATTTACTATTGATCTCATTTGGAGTTTTTCGATAAACCTTTGCTGTTTTCTTCTTCCCACCTAGCGATATTTGATTGTCTTTTTGTCCCTTTTCGAAATTTGTTTAGCGTTATCTTTGGAAGAACACTTCGTAAAAATGTCTCCCTTGACTTTTTCGTAAGAGATTCGGATGCTCTCGTCAAATTTCATACATATTTCCGTCTTCTGAAAGAAGAGGATATATATTTATATGGTCTTGAGGTTCGCAGTTCCGAGTTGAACAAATTGTGAACTGGCACCCAGGAAATGTTCGATAAATGTATTGATTACTTGTCCTCTTCCAAAGACGCGGGGAAAGCGGACATCGACTCGGTGGACAGTAAATATGATGTGTCCCATCAAACATACATGAATTGTCTGTCCCCTATTAATAGAAAATTGACACAGGTTAAAAATAGCTCTAATAGATTGTCCGTCAATTCGACAAACAGTAGCTCGGTTGTTTCATTGAAACAACAAACTCTGGGGGACATGCGAAATACAGGCTTCTTGAACAATATGAGTACGTCGACACACACTTCTCGTGAAATCGGTACTCAATTCGATTCTCCGGCTGCATTAAGTTTTGAAAATTGTAATAGGGACTCGCGCATGGGAAGTGAACAAATACCTAGCGACAGTGTACATAATCTTTCGCTCCCGCCATGTGACATAGACGTTTTTGAGGTCGATATCTTATCGTGGCCCACATTTCGAGACTTGTTTACCGCAGTCTATATTAACAACACTCGTTTAAGTGACATCGAGCGCTTGTGTCATTTGGTTGGTAAGACTAGTGGAGAAGCTCGCGAGATTGTCTCGAAATTTCCACTAGTAAATCGTAGTTTCGTTCTCGCGTGGAAATCTTTAAAAGACACGTACGACAATCCTCGGCTTCTAGTACATAATCAATTGAAAATTCTGTCTTCCCTTCCGATCCTTGAAAAAGAAACATGTTCAGGATTGAAATCAATCCAGCGCGGCATAAATGGATGTCTATCGGCGATGTCCATCTATGAAATTTCGACTGATTATTGGGATCCGATAGTAGTGTTTATTTGCCTCCAACGGTTACATAAACTTACACAAACGTTGTGGGAACAAATTGTGAAGGATAAATCGTCTCTTTCATTGTGGAAAGTGTTGGATGCCTTCTTGACTGAGAGAATTCGCACGCTTATGTACCTCCATGGTTTGAGGGTGAATAATCTCCAAAGCGTTCAAATGCTAAGAAGGTCCATGCTCAAACTAATGCAGCATCTTCTGGATCTTTTCGTTCTTCTCCATCGGGTTGTATTCTGTGTCCAGATCAAAACCATAAAATGTACTCGTGCCCACGATTTTCCGGTTTTACGCCTTCGAGTCGATTCGCTACAGCCAAACGCCACCGTTTATGCGTAACTTGCCTGTGTAAAGGCCACGAAGTCAAAAAATGCGATAGCAGACGTCGTTGTCGGAAATGTAATCGAAACCATCATTCTTTGTTGCATCGCGATGAGCCCACTCCGAGTAATTCGGCTCGGGTGGCGAGCACGGAAGACACAAATGTATCTTCAGATCCTAGGCACAGCCATACCAGTCCCCCTCTACTACAAAATCCTGCACCATCCACATCGGCTGGATGTGCATCTCGTCAATGTTTTCATGTCGCGCAGAATAAATCTGTCATATTGGGAACAGCCATGGTGAATATCGTTCATCACGGTGTTTCGTATTCTGCTAGGGCGTTGATTAACCCAGCTTCTGAGGGCTCTTTTATATCGGACAGTCTTCAAAATCGGTTGAAGCTTCCGTCGAATCGTACAATCGCTAATAATATTTCTGGAATAAACGGTGCAGTTTCGGACACTTCTGGAAAATGTTGTCAATTGAATATAAGCTCTTGCGTTGATTCCAAAATTGTATTGAAGACAAACGCCATAGACCTTCCTTCCATTTCGGGAACCTACCTTCATTTGCGGTCACTTCGGACCTCAAAGCTCAGTTACCCAATATTCGTTTGGCTGACTCGAATTTGTTTGATTCTCGTCCGGTAGATATTTCGATAGGAGCTGACATATATCCTAAAATTATTCTAGAAGGTTTTCTTCGAAATTCGTCAGGATCGTTGCTCGCTCAAAATACTGTATTTGGTTGGGTAATTACTGGTGCTCTTCGTACCTAACAAGCACGTACATTTTCATAAAAAATGTGCATAGCTTATGCCTTTCGTTCGTATTTTTCTTCGCACCTCTTTGAAATTCGCATCGTTTCGTTTTTTTGATCTAAATCGTACATCACTTATTTTATTGTTAAAAATCGACATCACTCGAATTATTATAAGAAATCACTCACTAGGAAACTGAATTTGCGTTCCTTACTAACTTATTTATCTTACATTTATTAATTTAATTATTAGTTGTAGTGGTAGATTCGTTCTTGCATGGGGTCCCTAATTGCCCTCACTCGTGGTCTCTACTGACCCGTCACAGGCTCCTTAATGGTCCTGTCCTTTTGTGGGAGTCTCTAATGGCTCTCACTCGTGGTCTCTAAAGACCCGTCACAGGATCCTTAATGGTCCTGTCCTTTTGTTGGAGTCTCTAATGGCTCTCACTCGTGGTCTCTAAAGACCCGTCACAGGCTCCTCAATGGTCCTGTCCTTTTGTGGGAGTCCCTAATGGTTCTCACTCGGAGTCTCTAATGGCTCGTCACAGGGTCTTTAATAGCTCTGTCTTATCGCGGGGTCTCTCACGGCCCACTGTTTGTGGTCCGTATGACTATGAACGTCACAGGATCCCTTGCTTTCCTGTCCTTTGAGGGAGTCCTTGTGGCCCTCACTCGTGGTCTCCAATGACCCGTCACAGGCTCCTCAATGGTCCTGTCCTTATATTGAGGTCCCTTACGGCCCACATACCACATACATATATATATACATACACACCCATATATACACGGGGCAAAATCGCCTTTTTGGATATGTTTGAGCCGAAAGAAAATTTATTTGGAACACAAATTTATAAATATTATATATTTCTTAGCAAATACATTTTATTTGAAAATTAATAAAATATATTTGGAACGCATATATTAATATATTACAACAACTTGTATTTGCAAACTTAATCTCTCAAATAAAATATGTGTTTAAATACAATTAAAATTATTATTTAAGATATTTTCCAAATATATCTTATTAAAAAAAGTTTTCCAAAATTTTTGCTGACTTTTTCGAATTTCAGTTTTAATTTTTCCTTGGTTTCGAATTATACCTCCCAGTTATGATACCATATGCAGAATTAACTTCTGTTTTAAATGAATCTTTTCAAATTTCTGAGTATTCCGAGCCATCATTAGTTGTTAATCCTCTAAGTACTTTAATATACGATTTCAATTATTATTATTTATTATTTTTACGAACATTAAAAATATCTAAAAATGTAACTTTGGGATGTTAACAAATATTTGTTTAGAACAATATCTTCCCAAATACACAACTTTTGTGTGTACCAAATATTATATGTTTAGAGTGTACCCTAAACATATATATGTTTCAAGCCGAATATGTTTGGGACAATATACAACAGAAGCGATTTTTTTTCAGCGTGTACATATCGAAAAAATTACATAAAAAAAAACAAAAAAACATCCCCTCGATGTTGCAAGGTGGCCGGAATGTTTAAGTTAGAATATTTCTTTGAATTTCGTTTATGTCATTGATTTGTTTCGGTGCATATATTGGCCAATTTATCGGGCATATATGCTCGTTTAAATCTGCCTACTCCTCATTACTACATCCTTGTAGTATTAGCTTTGCAGATTTTAACGAGTAACGATTCGTTTTCTTGTTCTTGACACTTGCTCCGCCACCTCTCTCCATCTTGGACCGTCGCTCGACTACACTAAAAAAAAGCGTACTGAAAATCAATGAATTTTTCGTAAAGTTTAAGATTTCGGCAATGATTTCGAGCCAAAGACAATCGCTATAAAAATAAGAAGGTTTTATAGTTAATTTAAAGACGTGAATAGTACTTGTTTTGAGGATGCATTTCATACAATTAAGAGTTTTGGGTAATAAAACTAATTATGTTTGGTCTTAAAATAAGCACATTTTTGCGTAAATTTAAGTATGGCGCGTGCGTATTTTTAGTAAAATATCATATAATTTAAAACATTATCGTAATAAAATTTAAAATGTTTGTCCTTGATATAAGAATATACTGGTAATTAATTTAAGGCATACATGAATTTAAATACAGTTATTTTAAATATGTATGGAAAATTCGTTACATTATATTGATTATAATGTTACTCTTTTAAATGAATCATTTACTATTCATAGAAAATTCAATAACACAACACTTTATCTTTCTAAATAAATAGTTTATTTGTTATATTTTATATTGGAAATACAAAAATAATATAATACATATTACGGATAACCTTGAACATTTTATAATTTAAAACAATATGTAATTGTATAAAGACAAACACAAAACAACACACTATGAAGTTTGACTTTTATTCGAATATTGTATTGTTATGTATCGATTCTATAGCGGGATTCGTTTCTCTAGTTGTTTTCCATGAACAATTTTTATCGGAACCGACCTTAATGATTTTTAACCTAGAATTTGGCTGGAATTTAAATAGAAATTATATAAAACAAATATTATATTATTATATCATATAACTTGGATGCTCACTCATTTCCTGCAATTTGTAAATTTTTAATTCCCCACTGCATTTTTCATATATCCATTAAAGTTCAATTGCGCGAACTAAAATAAAAATAATTTGAATAGAAATCAAACAGAATGATTTATATACGATAAAGTATTTAAATAAATTTTATCATATAACTGTCACAAAATGTTGAAAGATAAGAGATATAGCAAAATCTTTGGAATATACTTACTTACACTGAAATATTTAGTCACTCTTCTACGACACAAATTCTCATAATAGATCCATACAAAATTTGCTGTACTAAAAGTTAAAAAAATATTTATGTAAGATATTATTAATAATAGAAACTGATTGTTTTGAAAGTGGTGAAAGTGACATTTTTCATATAAATTGAGTTATCAAAAATAATTTTCTCAAAAAAATCAATCGTGACTTAGATTTTAAAATCTTAAGTTTTATTAGCAAACAAAACTACAAAAACTTATTACAAATTACTTCTGTAAAACAAAAGCTAATGCTGCTTATGACATTCTTAACCCTGGTGTTAGATTAGCAAATCTGTACGAATCCTAGATTAATAGTCCATTTGGTCAACATTACATTTTTCATATAAAATGAATATGGAAGACAATATTTTATATTTATTTTTATTCAATACTTCTTGAAAAGAAAGCAGCTTATTTACAATTATTTTTGAGCAAAAACGCTTATTATTTTGATTTTAGTAAAACAAAAATATCCCTTGGACCAAATTATAAGGCAATATATACATATACTTATATATATTACCGTTTATAAAGGAAACGATGCAAAAATTGGACCAAATGGGCCTAATCTAACAGCAGGTTTAATTATGAAGTACTTATGAAGCAATTATGAACACGAAATCAAGGAAAAATTTAAACTAAAATTAAAAAAAGGAAAAATCGTTTTAAATAAATTATATTTGGAAAACTTTTTAACAATAACTTTGTTTGTGTGAAAACACGTATTTTATATGTGAACGTCAGTTCGCAAATATATTTTGTTCTAATACATTAATATATGCGATCCAAATTAAATTTCTTGATTTTAAAATAAAATATATTTGTTCAGAAATACATAATACTTACAAATATTGTTTCCAAATCTATTTCCTTTCAATTCAAACATTCCCATGTAGGTGTATGCTCACTTATTTTTTGCAAGTTATAAATGGCATTCAGCACTGCATTTTTCATATATCCATCACATTTATCTTCAAATATTGCGTGATCTAAAATTAAAATTATAAAATTTTTTCTGAAAATAAATCAAATAAAATTATTTACAAACAAAAAAAATACAAATAAATTTTATCATATCACAATTGGAAAACGCTGAAAACTAAGAGAAATATTTCAACCGTTCATATATAATACTTACGTTGAAATATTTTGTAAAATTTGCCACCCATTCTACAATTGTTTTACTAATAAAATTAAAAAAGATAGTTATATGTATAACATATTATTAATAATAAATTTCTATATTGCCACAAATAATTTTACATTTCTGCATTATGCGCTGGTATTTTTAATAAATAAATACTTTCAATTAAAATGTGTTTTGTTAATTTTGTAATTGCCAATAAGGTGTTTATTTCAGGATAATAATATTATTTTTCAAGTACCTAAACATTTTCCCATTGTCTCTTTCAGTATTACAAAATCTATTACTCACATTTTTGTCATCCATTTGGCACAAATCTCTTCACAGGACTTACAGACAAGATCTCCTTCAAAAACGCATGTACATCGCCATAAATAACATACAGCAAAAATAACTATGACACACGCACTTCCTTATCACAGAGATCGATGGTGACGCCGACAGCATAACCACATGCATACACACATGTACACGACGGTTTCATTTGTTGTTGTTGCTATGCTTTAGCAAAAATAACTGTTAACAGCCCATATTAAAATTATTTTCGGTGCAATATGCACGTATGTATGCACGTATACTTACATATTCACAGCAATCAAATTTTTTCACAATCCGCGTCCCGAAAGCAGACAACCGTTTCCTTCCATCGCTTGTAAATAACTGACGATTTAAAAGAAAACGAACAACAGAACTGTTCTCTATTTGCTCTTCTAGCATTCCATAGCAATTATTGATTCACACATTACCAAACAAAACTGATTGTACGAGCGAGAGAGGGAGGGAGAGAAGGTATAATTTTCTCGTAGGTATTCTTAAAAATAATGACAATAGTCATAAAATTTATTACCAAGACAGCCTTTCCTTTAAGAGGAGCATAGCCTTAAATTTATTACTCAAATATCTCATACTGTTAATTAAGTCCGATTCGGCATTAAAACTATGACATGTCTACGTCGTAGTGTTAATGTAGAAAATCCTTAAAAGTATTGAAATATTACTTAAAATAATGCGGATTGTCACAAAAATAATGATTTTTTTCTTTAATTTAAATGCGTACATTTAAAGAAGCGCGTACACAAAACTAATGTCTATCTAATTAATTCAAATTCAAAAAACTTTATATTAAGGAAAATTTCGTAAAAAACGTGTAAATTTTCATTATTTTAATGAAAATTGTCATTGAATTGATGCCGAGGTAGCATACTTAATATATGAATGTGACATCATTAGTTTTATTACTATTTTTTTTTCAGTGTAAGTACATCTTGCTGTACAAATATATTTAAGGTAAATCTTAGTTACCAAGCAGCAAAAACAACAATAAACCTACAGGCTCCTTGCCTGTTATTACATTAAAACTAAACATCGTTTTTTATTCTATTTCTCCCTACTCTTTTTATTAACACTCTCGGAGTAAACGTAAACTCGTCTTTCGCTCCCTACGCCCCCGCCGGCGTAAACAGTAACATTTGCACGTTATGAAAACGAATCGATCTCTTCGTCAATGGCATCCTCGTTCTATAATTTTAGCTGAAGATGATTGTTATTCCTCCAATTTGCGTAAACAAATATTAAGTTTTTGTAAACAAGTTTAACAAATATATATTAATATCAAATTTAAATCGAAATTTAACATTTAACCTAATCCTCCATATTTTTAAGACGATACAGGAGTTCGAATGATTCAAAATCTGCAGCTTTTAGCGGTTTTATTATTCAATATTTCCAAACATATTTAATATTGCTCGAAATACGAGAAAAAAATTACGTCGATTTTCAAATTTATTTTGAAATTGTATATATTTGTTATCAATTAACATCAAAAATATTCACAAATAAAATACATTACAAAAACAAAGAGTATCACATATTTATCATAAATTAAAGAACTAACATTTTCTTGTATTGTATAGGGTTTTCCATTAAGGACATCAAATCATCAAATGCCTTTAGTTCTTGAGTCAGTTTGATCTTACGAGTAAGGATGAAAGCCAAGATCACAAAATACGCCACAGTGTGGTTCGAGAGATGCCCAATCCCAGAGAACTACGTGGAATCGACTGATTTGGCTCATTTTGAACGGATACACTTACGGCTGCGATATTTTCGTCGCTTCGAGCGGTACGGCGTCCATTTGGCGCCGGAACATCCAAAAATGAAAATTTGGATTCAAATTTATACACTATATCAAGCACAGCCTTTCGGTTGGGACGATTATTACGCCCGAAAATTGGAGTAAGCGCTCTTAAAGTTGCGATCCCCGTAATTTTTAATGATTTCCAAACGTTGCACGTTAGTGAACTTTACCATGATTGAAATGTTGACTTCGACTAACGTTTTGACACTGAAAGATCACTAACAATGTTTGATGGTGCGTTGACATAAAGATACGAAATTGTTATGTCCCTACTTCACGTGTCACGAACTTTTTCTGACGTCTACATGATGGATATCATCGTACTGATATTAGAGAGAGAAATACTTTATATGAAACTAAAACAAAAAATGTGTGTTTTAAAAACATTTGTATTGTTTATTATAACTGTGAAATAACTTCACAATTAGAAACGTAAAAAGCTGGACCCGGTCCACTTCGTTACCCCAGATTGAGATTTCCCATCCCATTAATTTTTGAACCAATCACGAATCCTGCCACCAAATGGTTAGGTTAGGTTGAAAGGGACGCCCGTCAGAATACAACTGACGAGTTCACTCGGGGCCGACGATTCGGTCCATTGTGTTTCCCGTGAGCAGAATAGAAGTAAGGAAAAGATGGTTGAAGGTTGGTAGGCTAGGAAGAGGGAGAGAAGGTTTAGTTAATCGTGTTTTCATTTGTCTTTGTGGCTTTACTAAACCAGAGAGATTTTCTGATGAATTTGAGAAGGGGTTTGAGCGGAGCATCTGCTAGGTCGTCTAGGTTTTCGAGGAGCCTGTGCCCTAAATAGGCCAAACGGTACTCTTGCAGTCCTTTGCATGAGCATAGAAAGTGGTGTACTGACACCTCCTCTTCTTCATCCAAGCAGCTTCTACAGAAGTCTTCGTAGGGAAGCTTCATGCGTGCAACCATATTGCCTATCACGCAGTGCCCTGTGATGACTCCTGTGAGGATGCTAAGTGTGTTCTTCCTGAAAGACAGCAGTTCTTTGGTACGGGTCACATCAATGGATGGCCAAAGTGTTCTTGCAGTCCTGCAGTTATGTGTGGTGTCCCACCTCGATCTGGTTAGTGCTGTTCCCCGTTCGTCGATTTGGTTTTTAAGTTCCACGAACGGAATTTGCACGTCCAGGGTCGCGGTTTCATTTCGCGCACCGGATCCTATCCTGGCACATTCGTCTGCTAATTCGTTGCCCTGTATGTTGCTGTGTCCTGGCACCCAGCAGAGCGTGATTTCGTGCGCCTGAATATGGGTTAAGGAAAGAAAGCAGTCCATTGTGCAACGTGATTTGATGGTTCTTGAGCCAAAGGCCTTGAGAGCCCTTTCCAAAATCTGTTTCGCGGCAATGTTAATGGCATAGATCTCTGCCTGGAAGACCGTGCATTCATCTGTGAGTCTGGTGGAGATTCTGAGATTAAGGGTATCGGAATATACTCCTGATCCCGTGTCCGTCTCCATTTTCGATCCATCCGTGATTGTCATCTATGACGCTTTTTGATGCCCAGTCTTCACGACTAGGAATCATTACGTTAAAATTGTTATCTCGAATTGTTCTTGGTGCCAAGTAGTCCGTTGGCCTATTGATTTTGTCTGTCATGCCTATGCTTTCCAGGATTGAGCCATGTCCACGTGTAATGTTGATGGATATTCCTGATTCCCTTAGCCGAAGGGTCACTTTCGCTGCGGTACATTTTATGTATATGTCGATTGGTTGAAGGTTGAGTGCGCCAGTTATTCCGCCGCAAATCAGTCTTTGCACTTTCGCTAGGTGTGAGAGATGTGATTTCTTCATTACCGATTTCCACCATACAACTGATCCGTAAGTGAGTATTGGTCTTATAATCGATGTATACATCCAGTGTATCATTTTCGGTTGCAAACCCCATTTGCGTCCAAACATTTTCTTGCAGGCATAGAAGGCGCATAATGCTTTCTTTCCCCTTTCCTCCAAATTCCTTTTCCAGGACAGCTTGGAGTCAAGGGTGATGCCTAAGTACTTAGCTTCTTTCGATAGTTCAAGTACCTTTCCCTGTAGTGTAGGGAGTTGATAATTCGGAATATTATTCCTTCTAGTAAAGAGGACTAGTTCCGTCTACGCTGGGTTAACTCCTAATCCATTTTTTCCTGCCCAACGTGATAGTTCTTTTAGTGATCTTTCCATGATATCGCTTACCGTAGGTATAAATTTGTCTCTAATCAAAATCACGACGTCGTCTGCATACGCTATGATTTTAATTCCTGTCTTGCCGAGATCCATTAGGATTTCGTTTATCACTAGATTCCATAATATCGGTGAGACCACCCCAACTTGCGGAGTACCTTTCGTAACTCGCTTTCTGCCACCAAATACACACAAATCAAAATACAGCACTCTCGGGAACAAACAAATTGTTCGAGATATCTCCATTCTTGGCTCATATTGGTGGGGCCACACCCAACATCCATTGGCCCGATCCCACCAATCACGTAGATCCCACCACTCACGTAGACTGCAAAATTACAGCGCTCTCGCCGACAAATTGTCCAAGATATCCCAATTTCAAAATTTGGCTCATATGGGCGGGGCAACGCCCGTTGGTCCGATCCTGACCATTTTTGGACCAATCACGTAGACTGCCTCAATATACATATACACAAAATTACAACACTCTCGCTAAAAAATTGTTTTATATATCTCCATTTCAAAACATGGCTCACATCAGCGGGGCCACGCCCGTAGGTCATATCCCGCCCACTTTTGGAACTATCACGTAGACTGCCAAAAATATATATACAAAAAAATACAGCACTCTCGCTCATAATCGTAGGTACGGACAGTAAGAATCACTCAAAACAATTGATAATTCCAAATTGGCTTATATGGGCGGAGCCACGCCCCCTCAGTCAAGATCTTATATAGCCTATGTCACCCGATAGGGTTTTCTGAAGATTCCCTGAAAATTTCATCAAAATCGGTCAAGCCGTTGGAGTCCATACGTAACATACACACATCCAATTTTATATATATAGATTCGATTATTTTTTATACATATTTGATAAAGTCGTAAAATTTTTTAAAATTGAAATATCTGCAAACGAGTACCGGTTATTTCAAAGTTAAAATGAATAACAGCAGTTAACAACAGGATTTAAAAAGCACTCTTAATGTGATAGAATTTACCAAAAGGAATATTAATAAAATGTACATACATATGTAAATATTTCTTACTCATAAATTAAGACTTGTTCACATGAAAATTTTTGTATCGCTTCGAAATTATTTAATTAGCAAAGCATGCAAATATGCTAAGTCCTGTTTCAAAAGGAAAAAAAAATTGTTTCTATTTTATATAATTTTCTTTCTGCAAATACGCGAATATTCTTTTATTTGTTCCGCTTAACCGCTTATCACTGCCAAAGGGGGAAAATAACAACGGTGTTTTCTTTTTTCTGGAAAAAAAATCTCAAATTTCATACAATTGGATTTAGCATATTTGCATGTTTAGCTAACGATATTCTATTTAATGCACAAAATACATAACTGTTTATGTATTCATTACGGAAATAATTGCAATTTACTTTGAAAGTGGAAAAACAACATGTTTGCCTGTGGCTTTATTTCTTTCTTGAATATATACACAGATTTACGGTCTTTTTGCATTCTTTTTGTCAAAGTAATAAATTCGTGAACGCACATAAACTCCACTACCCTGAATGACCGAAACAGATTTTATGACTCTTTTTGCTATCAATGCGCTTAACAACATCGCACACACCCACATTTTTCAATCTACACATTTTTGTCTCATCATCATATGAGCAGCCAATCGATGTTTCCATACAATTTTTAGAAGAGACACACACTGCCGACAAACAGCCGCCAAAGTTGTTGCTGTTAATGTAGAAATAAAAAAAAAACAACAGGCAAACTTCCTCTTCCAACACTCCTGAACTGATTCCAAAAAAGTCAAACAAACTTCACTTTAACTCGCACTATTATTCTTAATTTTGCGACCAAAAAGACTCTTAATTGTCCTCTCGCAGATAAAAATTATCTAATAATTTTAAAAATAACTAATCCTTAATTCAATGGTACCAAAAAACAGGACTGAAAATTAGGGGTATACTCGTATTATCATTAAAAACACGACATGAGAATTTCTAAAATTGTGTTGTTATTTATTGTTTGTCTGTGTTTTTGTTAATCAGTCAGAATTTATTCGGTTTAAGACCATATGTTTCAGTATTTTTCTGTCAATTACAAAAAAAGTAATAGATACAAATACAAAAATTGATAGAGAGTTTTAATTGCTTGGTAGAATTGAATGCAGTTTCGATAGACACCACTCTATCATCTTCAGGATTCAACAGCAATAATGTAAGTCTTTAACTTAAATCAGCTGAAATATTTATGGAAGTAGTAAATTGAATGTAACAAGAACTACTAACCAACCCCGTATTTTGCCGAACTAAGTCAACATACTAAAACTCTCATACCAATACATTTTTTGTTTGCTTGGGTTCGCTTCGCGTTCCACGAAAACAAATGTAGTTTTGTCACCGGCTAATGCCGACGTCATCGAACCTCATATGTTTGTATGTGTTGTTGTTATTTATTGTTGGTCTGTGTTTTTGTTATTCAGTCAGAACTTATTCGGTTTAAGACCATATGTTTAATTTACTTTCTGTCAATTGCAAAAATGTAATAGATACAAATACAAAAAATTGGTAGAGAGTTTTAATTGCTTGGTAGAATTGACTGCAGTTTCAATGGACACCACTCTATCATCTTCAGAATTCAATAGCAATGATGATGAGAACTGTATCTAGATCCGAAAGGTGGCGCTGTAGTCTAGTTATTAACAAATTACTCATTTATGGACCAAAAAAGCTGATATTCGTGGAATCATGGATATTAATTGGTACCAAAAAATCTAGGATATTAGTTGATACTTTTAAGGATTTGCAAGGATTAGGAATAATTTCCATATTTTCAACTCCTTCCACCAAAAGGAGACAAATATTACATTAAAGAGCTTTTCATTGGCGTTAATATCTTCGAAATACGTAAAGCGGTTAAGTAGACACGGCTAATTTAACAAATACTAATTTTTAGAAACATCCTTGAGATAGGTAACTTTGGTGATTTATACCACAAAAAATACAATGCATTTTGAAAAACTAAAACGCCATAAATTCGTGCACATTTATGTAATCACTAGCTTACCCGGTGCGCATGGCAGCTCCCATCTTTTATCTATTTTCTCTTTAGGGTACTGTAAAATATCTATACCTCTTTCTTTCAAAATGACATGATTATTACATATGGTGCAAAATGAAGAAGATTTGATTACTTTTATATATAAAATACGAACCCTCGTTTAATTTCTAGTGTGTGTTCCAAGAGTTACCCTGAAAGCATGGTACAATATTTATCCCTTTTCCCACTGCACCTCTGAACGTTGAAAAACTATTTTTTTTGGTTCATACGTTAGCTACTTTCCCCTAATTTATATTGCAATAACTAAATTCACACCCTGCTACAATATAAAACCATGTTTGTCCCACTGTGTCTATAAATGTACGAATTTAAAAATTTAAAGTGAATCGCTCCATAGTACCACATTTAACCCTTTTTGTGTCATAATTAACCAATTTTGCACGATTGTACGATATTTTAAAATGATAATTGATATTTCAAGATCCAAATTCGCAAGCTTAGGGCGTATTTCAACATTTTTGTACCCTATCTGTGCCATTTATTAAACTTGTTTTCCCCCACGGTTTAAGTAGAAGAACCAATTTGGAAAAACAATTTCTTAGCTTTGGCTTATGGCTTAGGTAGATCTTACAACCTTTGCACTCAGGGACCACATTCAACACCTTTTGCACCACTGTTCCATATTAAACACTTTTTATTACACTGTGCTTCTAAAGTACGAATTTGTATACATATCTGGGACTATTTTGTTCCCTTTTTTCCCCCACTTACCACATTTAACCATTTTACCGTATTTAACTTTTTTGCTTCACCGTACCATATTTAACCCTTTTTGCTCCACTAAACCATATTTAACACATTTTTCCCCTCTGTAACATGTTGAAAAATTTTTGCTTGCCGCAACTGCATCATAATTTTAACCTTTTTGCACCACAGTGCTACATTTTTTCAGTGCATCATAATTTTTACCTTTTTGCACCACAGTGCTACTAAAAGCATACATTTAGAAAAAAAAACATTCTTATTTCATATTTAACTTACCCTCTCTCCCTGCATCCATATTTTTACCCACTGTACTAAATGTACGTTTTTTGACCCACTGTGCTATATTTAACCTTTTGGGTCCGCTGAATCAAATTTAACACCTTTTTGTCCTACTATATTTTGTACACTATATTTAACCATTTTTGCCCCACTGTACCATAGTTAACACTTTTTTGCCCCACTGTTCCATAGTAAACGCTTTTTGCCCCACTGTACCATTTATATTTTGTTCCACGTTACCATATTTTATTATTTGTGTCCACTGTAACCATTTTTGTCATACTGTACCATAATTAACCATTTGTGTCCCACTGTACCATTCTAACACATTTTTTCCCCACTGTTCCATAGTTAAAGCTTTTTGCCCCACTGTACCATATTTAACCCATTTTGTCCCACGTTACCATATTCAACTAATTGTGCCCCACTGTACTATAGTTAACCCTTTTTGCCCCACTGTGTCATATTAAACCCTTTGTTTCACTGTACCATGTTTAACAGTTTTTGCCCCACATACCATATTTAACCCTCTTTACTCCACTCTACAACATTTAACACAGTTATGCCCCACTGTATCATAGTAAATAAATTTTTGCCCCAATGTTCCATAGTTAACGCTTTTTGTCCCACTGTACCATTTTTAACCCATTTTGTTACACGTTACCATATTTTACTTTTTGTGCCCACTGTAACCATTTTTGTCATACTGTACCATATTTAACCATTTGTGTCCCACTGTACCATTGCTAACACCTTTTTTCCCATTGTTCCATTGTTAAAGCTTTTTGCCCCACTGTATCATATTTAACCCATTTTGTCCCACGTTACCATGTACCATAGTTAACCCTTTTTGCCCCACTTTGTCATATTAAACGCTATGTCTCACTGTACCATTTTTAACAGTTTTTGCCCCACTGTACCATTTTTAACCCTCTGTGCTCCACTGTACAATATTTAACACAGTTATACCCCACTGTACTGTATAGTTACCCATTTTTGTCACACTGTACCATATTTAACCCTTTTTGCCCCAATGTATCATAGTAAATACATTTTTGCCCCACTGTTCAATAGTTAACGCTTTTTGCCCCACTGTACCATTTTTAACCCATTTGTCCCACTGTACCATATACATTTAACTATTTTTACCCCCACTGTACCAGAGTTAACCCTTTTTGAAGAACTGTGCCCCATTGAACTCTATTATCTCACTGTACAAAATGTTTACCCACTGTACCATATTTAACAAATTTTTGTCTCAATGTACCGTACTCGTATTTAAAATGTTTCTCCACGCTAGCGTACTTAAACCTTTTTCCCCGACTGTAACATATTTTATCATATTTTCTCCACTCCACTATTTAACCGATTTTGACCACAGTGCTCCTAAAACCATATACACTCTTCATATCTCATGTTTAAGTACCAATTTTGGCAGATTTTTTTCCCCATGCTCCATAATTAACCCGTCGTGTCCCACTGTGTCTCTTAAAGATAGAATTACTAAAAATCACTTCCGATTTCTATTTTATGTTCCAAAAGTTACCCTGGAACCATTGATCCATTTTTTTAAGCCACTGTACTATATTTTACACTTTTTGCTCCACTGTGCCCCGAAAACTACGAATACAAAAAAAACTTAATACCCCGATCAGTTGTCATAAAGACAACCCTCGCTTCAATTTTCACCATTCTAATATTAGGCTTTAAATTTGGCGGTGGTACCATATTCATAACTTTCTGGCCCACTGTGCCTCAAAATTTTTAAAAAAAACACTCCTTGTTCTTGTTTACGGCCCAAGAGCTACTCTCACACCAAATTTCACGATTCTAGGTCTTGCCATTTGGATTTGGCTGTTGACCACATTTTTCCCTTTTTACGCCACTGTGTCTACCTCATAAGAGCTACCCTCACACCAAATTTCACGATTCTAGCTCTTGCCATTTGAATTTGGCTGTTGTACTACATTTATCCCATTTTTCCCTTTTTACCCCACTGTGTTCGTAAATGTTCGAATTACGAAAAATCCTGCCAATTTCAGAGTCTACCTCATAAGGGCAACCATCACACAATATTTCACGATTCTAGCTCTTGCCATTTGGATTTGGCTGATGTACCACATTTATCACTGTTTACCCCACTGAGTGCGTAAATGTTCGAATTTCGAAAAATCCTGCCAATTTCTGAGTCTACCTCCTAAGGGCTATCCTCATACCAAATTTCAAGATTCTAGCTCATTTCGTTTAGATTTGGCGGTGGTACCATATTTATCCCTTTTTGCCCCATTGTGCGGCTAATAGTACGAATTTCGAGAAATCCCGCCTTATTGCTCGTCTACGTCCCAAGGACTACCCTCCCACCAAATTTCATGATTCTAGCTTCAGCCGTTTGGCCTGGGCGATGATCAGTCAGTCAGTCAGTCAGCCAGTCACGCAACAATTTTATATATATAGATAGATTGTGCCAAATTTCATTTAAGTCAAAAGTGTGTTTTTTGACTCATTTGCTTTGGAATTAAAAAAAATTTAATATCTTTTGGAATAGAATTCGGGAAGTAATTTTAAAACCTTAATCAAAAAATAGAATAATTCGTAATATGTACTCTTTTTATCCCCTCACCTTAGAGAGGAGGGATTTGCTGTGAGCCAAAAGTGTAACACATCGAAGGAGTGTCCTAAGGCCCTATGTATGTTCGGCGGAAATACGTTTTGGGTCATTTTAGGTCGTTTGAGCAATGTCCGTCCGTCCAACTGTCTGTCTGTGTGTCTGTAAGCTGGCTGGTGCGCACGATAACTCTCGAAAGGATCAACCGAGTGACTTAAAATTTTTTATGCGTTAATATTTTTCTCTATCTCCAGCTAAGTTCGAAGATGGACCATATTGGTCCACTCCTTCTTGTACCTCCCCCACAAACACTGATAGAAAAAGCTTCGTCATGACGACGAATTTGTACATCATCACGATTACTTGTTCGTCGATAGTCAGCTAACGTACGGAATAATCCTCATGAAGAATTTGACGAATCTCTGTTTCCAAAAACATTCGTCCTCAGGATGATCACAGTTCATACCTACGATGAATCGAGTTCATTACCACGACGAATTACATTCATTACCACGACGAATTACATTCATTACCACGACGAATTACATTCATCACCACGATGAACACCATTCATCCCTACAATTAATCGAGTTCATCACTACGACGAATCCCATTCATCACCACGACGAACTCCATTCATCACCACGACGAATCCCATTCCTCACTACGACGAATCCCATTCATCACCACGACGAACTCCATTCATCACCCCCCACAATTTACATTTTTAAAATTTCAATAAATATTCATCTGGTTTTAGACCATTAAAAATAAAATTACTTGACCGCTTTGCCTGGTTCAGTTGTGATTATTCGGTTCGAAACGCAGTTCTTATCAGGAAAGGCTGGAAGCAAACGAACGAGAAGTATTCATTGCTTCTGATATTTTAAATCAAAAAGAATATCATCAAGTAATGTATTTGCCAACAGACGAATCCCATTCATCACCACGACGAAATCCATTCATCACCACGACGAATCCCATTCATCATCACGACGAATCCCATTCATCACCACGACGAACTCAATTCATCACCATTATTAGATTTTTTAAATTTAACTTGTACAACAAATTATGTAACTAAGGTAATCAGAACCGTACAAGTAAGCACAAACTATAAATTGATTGCTTCGTTTTATCACATTTTCAGCACAATGAATAAATAAATATTTTCGTTGTGGGGATGAAACCGTATCGTTCCCTCGACGAATTTCGAAATCACCAAAAACATGGGTTGATGATCGTGTTCGTTCTATTGACGTACAAAAACATCGCATGTACGAAACTTTTCGTCACCAGTACGAAGATATATTGACGAAACTGATTCGTCATGGTGACGAACGGTTTTTATATCAGTGAAGGGTTAACATTTACTGAAATATTGATTCCTTAATAACTTCTATACTACTTACTCGAATCTTCTGAAATTCCACATATAGTATTAGTTTATTAGTCGCTTACACCTCAAGAAAAATGTGCGAAGTTGTCACGCCCCTTTTGGTACCTCGCACACAATTTA
Organism: Eudasyphora cyanicolor; assembly: GCA_963930755.1. NCBI lineage: Eukaryota > Metazoa > Arthropoda > Insecta > Diptera > Muscidae > Eudasyphora > Eudasyphora cyanicolor. The sequence continues at coordinate 230,680,472 of OZ005735.1, forward strand.
ACCATTCTGCACAAAAAGTTAACATCTTATAACTTTAATACCATTGCATAAACGTACTTGAAATTTCGTACAGTATAATAGAACCTACAGTCCAGTGAAAAATGGACGTCATTGACACGCCCCTTTTGATACCTCTCACACAAATAAATGATATTAACGCAGTTTAAATTGATAATAATTTATTTAAAACAAAAAAATAAATTAATTTACGAATAATTCTGGGAACTGATGGTGAGGGGATTCTTAAGTCGGTTTACCCGGTCAAAATCCCTAGCCCCAATATTTTACTCGAGAACCAACAACCCACAGATGTCGTTAGGGCATAAGTGTCCAATCTTTTATTTAAATATCGGCTTAACGACTCAATCTCCCACTTAATTCTACCTGCGAGACTCGGTATTAATAAATATACATAAATATTAATACAACCAGTAAGGAAAGGCTAAAGTCGGGCGGGGCCGACTATATAATACCCTACACCACTCTCGTAATATTGAATAACTCTGATATATAAATTTGGTAATTCATGTATAAATTGTTTACATAAATTTACTTTTGGGACAATTTTAACTGAATAATACCCTGTACCACAGTGTGGTGTAGGGTATAAAAACGATTGGATCTAAAGAGCCAAATCGGATGAAACATATATATGAGAGCTATAGCTAAATCTTTACCGATTTTCTTCAAATTCGGCAATGTTGGTTCATGGATCAAGAAACTCTACCATTCTAAATTTCAAAACGATTGGATGTAAAATATAGCTTCTATAGAACTAAAGGGCCAAATCGGACGAAACATATATATGGGAGCTATAGCTAAATCTTAACCGATTTTCTTCAAATTCGGTAGTGTTGGTTCATGGATCAAGAAACTCTACCATTCTAAATTTCAAAATGATTGGATGTAAAATACAGCTTTTTCAGGACTAAAGAGCAAAATCGGACGAAACATATATATAGGAGCTATAGCTAAATCTTAACCGATTTTCTTCAAATTCGGCAATGTTGGTTCATGGATCAAGAAACTCTACCATTCTAAATTTCAAAACGATTGGATGTAAAATACAGCTTTTATAGGACTAAAGGGCCAAATCGGACGAAACATATATAAGGGAGCTATAGCTAAATCTTAACCGATTTTCTTCAAATTCGGTAGTGTTGGTTCATGGATCAAGAAACTCTACCGTTCTAAATTTCAAAATGATTGGATGTAAAATACAGCTGTTATAGGACTAAAGGGCCAAATCGGACGAAACATATATATGGGAGCTATAGCTAAATCTTAACCGATTTTCTTCAAATTCCGCAGTGTTGGTTCATGGATCAAGAAACTCTACCATTCTAAATTTCAAAACGATTGGATGTAAAATGCAGCTTCTATAGGACTAAAGGGCCAAATCGGACGAAAGATATATATGGGAGCTATATCTAAATCTGAACCGATTTCAACCAAATTCAATAGCGATCTTAACAGCTGCGAAATACTCTAAACTGCAAAATTTCAGAACGATCGGAGTGAAATTGCGACCTGTAGTCGACGAACAACTTTACATGGACAGCCGGACGGACGGACGGACATGCTTAAATCGACTCAGCTAGTGATTCTGAGTCGATCGGTATACTTTAAGGTGGGTCTAGCTGTGTTATTTTCAGGTGTTACAAACATCTGCCGTGAAACAAACTTATAATACCCTGTACCACAGTGTGGTGTAGGGTATAAAAACAAAGTTTTTCTAAAGCTATGTACACACGATTGTCAGGTCGGACAATGTTATCAACCCTATTAAAGTGGTGCAAATGTACGGACAAACACAGATTGTTAAGCAAATGTGAATTGACAGTTCAGACGATTGCAAGAAAACCTTACAATTTCATATATTTACAATATATTTTGTAATATAGATAGCGTTGCCAATAAAATATTTCTCTGACAATGGCGCCATTGCCAGATGCATAAACTTCGAACATCTTACAAATTATTGACGATGACTTTTCTGCCAACATTGCAGGACAAAAATATTGAGTTCCACACGGTTGTAAGTTAACAGGATTGAATTTGAATTTTTGTCATTTTCCTGACAATATTGCAAGATCTGACAACCGTGTGTGTCTTTAAAATGAAACAAATCAAGTTATAAAATAGCGACAATTTTAACCGCATAGATGGAGCTTTCTTTCGATTGGAACTCATGCTGAAAGTGCATATAGATGTTTTGTTAATCTATATATCGATACCTCCATTTTAAAACATGCTAACTCGACTTAGAATGTTTTTAGGGAAATTGCATTTTTAATTTCTACATATTCCAAATTGTATTCAGTCAAAATTTGGTGTTTATCCGTAAACCCCATCAAAAATTATTCACAAAACAGTACAGGTCATTCGATATGCATTATAAAAGAATTCCACACTTTGGTCGTCTTTCCTGAAAAACTACCTTTTTACAATTAGCATAGTTAAAAATAGAGGTATTAATATGGGGAAAAACACGTCAGAAGGCCCATTTTATCATTTTTATTCCGATCGCGTCAAGACTTGGTGGGTTTGCAGAAGTACTATGGGTATGAGATGTGATGAAAATACAGATTCCTACCGTGATAGGTTATGAAGATACATGTTGTCAATATTTGAAATGTCGACAATTGTATCGCCTGGCTTATATAATATAATTTTCTCGCTTTTTTCTGTTCAGCTGGAGCTATATCTAAATATGGACCGATATGGCCCATTTGCAATCCCAAACAACCTGCAACTATAAGAAGTATTTGTACCAAATTTGATCAACCTAGCTCTATTATTGCGGACTGTAGCGTGATTACCACAGACGGACGGACAGACGGACATGGCTAAATCGTCTTAGAATTTTACGACGATTAAGAATATGTATACTTTATGGGGTCTCCGATCAATATTTAGAGGTGTTACAAACGGAGTGACAAAATGAATATACCCCCCATCCTATGGTGGAGGGTATAAAAACAGAAAATTCAAATTGAATGGGGAATGTTTATTATCATTTGAAAGAACATTGTTGCAGTCTATAAGCCTTTTTATAGACGATTTCCAAATGTTGCAGCCTATGCCTTTGTATAGGCTGATTCGAAAAAGAAAACGCAAAAATTACAGGGTTTTTACGATAGATAGAAATTGCTTTAGTTCGATGTTACTGTACAACTAAACGAACAGAAATTCTAACAAATTCTTTAAAGTAAAAAGAAGGGACAAAATCATCTTCATTATGATGATCATAATCTCATTAGACAGAACCGCTAGAAATATTATTATTCATATTTTATGGTGCATTACATTTTATTGTTGTAAGCGACAACTAGTTTGGGCAATAGATGTACACGAATATACATATCAATATACATACATACATATTGATGCATGGGCGATGAAATGTCTGTATGTTTTATTGCTGGTACGGGCGCTGCTACTATTGCTGCTACCATTTCTGCTACTGCGATTTATTGTACTGTGGTTTCGCAGAACAAACATTATTTGGCATTTATCTTTTGAAGATTATGTCTGTCAACAGATGGTCCATCCGTTGAGTCCAATTTTCGATGACAACGACAACAAAAGTTTGAAAATTTTAAATATCAAACCTACTAATTTTTTATGAATTCTTTCACGGGGCAAAATCGCCTTTTAAGATATGAAAATTTATTTGGGACACCAATTTTTAGATATTATAGAAATATATAATATCTAAAAATTGGTGTAAAAAATTGCAAGTAAATTTTATTTGAAAATCAATAAAATTTATTTGGAACGAATATCTATATATATAAAGAAGAATGTTTGTTTGTTTGTTTGTTTGTTGGTTTGTTTGTACCGTATAGACGTCTAAAAGGCTGGGCCGATCTTCTTGAAATTTTCACAGAATGTACATGTGTGGGGCGTGGTGAAAATAGGGTACTTGAATTTTCGATATATCAAGTGGGCGTGGCCCCGCCCACATATGACAAATTTTAAAATTGACATATCTTGCACAATTTGTTAGCGAGAGTGCTGTAATTTTGTACATATGTATCTGGTGGCAGTCTACGTGATTGGTCCAAAAATGGGCGGGATCGCAGCAATGGGCGTGGCACCGCCCATATAAGCCAAATTTAAAAAATTTTATATCTTGCACAATTTGTTAGCGAGAGTGCTGGAATTTTGTGCATATATATCTGGTGGTAGTCTACGTGATTGTTTCAAAAATGGCCGGGATCGGACCAAAGGGCGTGGACCCGCCCATATAAGCCAAATTTTTAAATTAAGATATCTTGCACAATTTGTTAGCGAGCGTGCTGTAATTTTGTGCACAAGTATCTGGTGGTAGTCGACGTAATTGGTCCAAAATTGGGTGGAAGCGGGCCAATAGGCGTGGCACCGCTCATATAAGCCAAATTTTGAAATTGACTTATCTTGCACATTTTGTTAGTGTGCGTGCTGTAATTTTGTGTATATGTATCTGGTGGTAGTCTACGTGATTGTTCCAAAAATAGCCGGGATCGGACCAAAGGGCGTGGCCCGGCCATATAAGCCAAATTTTGAAATTAAGATATCTTGCACAATTTGTTATCGAGAGCGCTGTAATTTTGTGCACAAGTATCTGGTGGTAGTCGACGTAATTGGTCCAAAATTGGGTGGAAGCGGGCCAATAGGCGTGGCACCGCCCATATAAGTCAAATTTTGAAGTTTAGATATTTTACACAATATGTTAGAGAGAGTGCTGTAATTTTGTACATATATATCTGGTGGTAGTCTTCGTAATTGGTCCAAAAATTGGCGGAATCGGACCAATGGGCGTGGTCCCGCCCATATAAGCCAAATTTTTAAATTGAGATATCTTGCACAATTTGTTAGCTAGAGTGCTGTAATGTTGTACGTATGTATCTGGTAGCATTCCACGTGATTTTTCCAAAAATGGGCGGGATCGGACCAATGGGCGTGGCACCGCCCATATAAGCCAAATTTTAAAAATGTGATATCTTGCACAATTTGTTACCGAGAGACCTGGAATTTTCTATATATATATCCGTTGGCGACCTACATGATTGGTCCAAAAATGTGCGGGTTCGGACCAATAGGCGTGGCCCCGCCCATATAAGCCAAATTTTGAAATTGAGATATTTTGCACAATTTGATAGCGAGAGTGCTGGAATTTTGTGTATATATATATGGTGGTAGTCTACGTCATTGGTCCAAAAAAGGGCGGGATCGGAACAATGGGCGTGGCCCCGCCCATATAAGCCACATTTTTAAATAGAGATATATTGAACAATTTGTTACCGAGAGTACTGTATTTTCGTGTATATAAATCTGGTGGTAGTCTACGTGATTGGTCCAAAAATGAGCGACATCGAACCAATGGGCGTTGCCACGTCCATATAAGCCAAATATTGAAATTGAAATATCTTGCACAATTTATTATCGAGAGTGCTGCAGTTTTGGACATATGTATCTGATGACAGTCTACGCGATTCGCCCAAAAATTGGCGGGATCACACCAATGGACGTGGCCCCGCCTATATAAGCCAAATTTTGAAATTGAGACACATATCTTGCACAATTTTTAGCGAGAGTGATGTCTGGTGGTAGTCTACGTTATTGGTCCAAAAAGGGTCGGGATCGTGGCCCTGCCCATATAAACTAAATTTTGAAATGGAGATGTCTTACACAATTGTTTAGCGATAGTTCTGTAATTTTGTGCATATGTATCAGATGATAGCCTACGTGAATGTTCTAAAAAGTGGCGGGATCGGATCAATGGGCCTGGCCCCGCCCATATGAACCAAATTTTGAAATTGAGATATCATGCACAATTTGTTAGCGAGAGTGCTGTGATTTTGTGCATCTCACGCAGTCTACGTGATTACACAAAAAAGGGCGGCACCGCCCATAGGAGCCTAATTTTTAAATTGAGATATCTTGCACAATTTGTTTTAGTGAGCGCTGCAGTTTTGGGTATATGTATCTGATGAAAGTCTACGTGATTCGACCAAAAATAGGCGGGATCAGACCAATGGACGTTGCCCCGCCTATGCGAGTATAAGCCAAATTTTGAAATTGAGAGTCATATCTTGCACATTTTTTTATCGAGAGTGCTGTAATTTTTTGCATATCGATCTGGTGATAGTCTACGTGAATGGTCCAAAAGGGTTGGGATCGGAGCAATGGGCGTGGCCCCACCCTTATAAGCAAATTTCTGAAATTGAAATACCTTGAACAATTTGTTAGCGAGAGTGTTGTAATTTTGTAAATATGCATTTGATGGCAGTCTACGTAATTGGTTAAAAAATTTACGGAATCGGAAATCTGAAGTCTGGGGCAACGAAGTGGACCGGGTCCAGCTAGTCTATATATATAAAGAAGAATGTGTGTTTGTTGGTTTGTTTGTACCGTATAGATGCTTAAACGGCTGCGCCGATCTTCTTGAAATTTTCACAGAATGTACATGTGTGGGGCGTGGTGAAAATAGGGTACTTGAATTTTCGATATATGAAGTGGGCGTGGCCCCGCCCACATACGACAAATTTTAAAATTGAGATATCTTGCACAATTAGTTAGCGAGAGTGCTCTAATTTTGTACATATGTATCTGGTGGCTGTCTACGTGATTGGTCCAAAAATGGGCGGGATCGTACCAAAGGGCGTGGCCTCGCCCATATAAGCCAAATTTAAAAAATGATATATGTTGCACAATTTGTTAGCGAGAGTGTTGGAATTTCGTGTAAATGTATTTGGTGGCAGTCTACGTGACTGGCCCAAAAATGGGTGAAATCGGGCTAATGGGCGTGGCACCGCCATATAGGCCAAATTTTGAATTTGACTTATCTTGCACAATTTGTTAGCGAGAGTGCTGTAATTTTGTGCATATGTATTTGGTGATAGTCTACGTGATTGCTGCAAAAATGGGCGGAATCGGACGAATGGGCGTGGCCCCACCCATAGAAGCCAAATTTTGAAATTGATATATCTTGCACAAATTTTTAGCGAGAGTGCTCTAATTCTGTGTATATGTATTTGGTGGCAGTCCACGTGACTGGTCCAAAAATGGGCGAAATCGGGCCAATGGGCGTGGCACCGCCCATATAAGCCAAATTTTTAATTTGACTTATCTTGCACAATTTTTTAGCGAGAGTGCTGTAATTTTGTGCATATGTATTTGATGATAGTCTACGTGATTGGTCCAAAAATGGGATGAATAGGATCAATGGGCGTGGCTTTCCTATATATACAGGGTTGCCCATATTCGACGGACCCATGTTTTTTTCGATGACTCGTTGGGCCCATTCCAATCGACGAGGCTTGTCCGCAGGCAACAATCTTTGCGTCAATTGAATTTTGTACGGGAACAAATGCAAATCAACGCGAATAATCCGTTGTAAAGTGGACCGAGCCATGCCCAACTGCTGAGAACGGCGTTTTTGGGATGTTCTTGGGGACCTCTCAACACTGGCTCGTACGGCAGCGATATTCTCGGCCGATCGCCTTGGTCGACTTTTATTTGCCTATATATATATTTCCTATATATATAACCTTTTGAAATTGAGGTATCTTGCATAATCTGTTTGCGAGAGTGCTGTAATTTTGTGTATATGTGTCTAGTAGAAGACTACGTGATTGGTCTAAAAATGAGCGGGATTAGACCAAAGGTTGTGGCCCCGCCATATAACCCAAATATGAGCTATCTTGCACAATTTAGTAGTGATAGTACTGTAATTCTGTTTATATGTATCTGGTGGTAGTCTACGTGATTGTTCCAAAAATAGCCGGGATCGGACCAAAGGGCGTGGCCCCGCCCATATAAGTAACATTTTTAAATTGAGATATCTTGCACAATTTGTTAGAGAGGGTGCTGTAATTTTGTGCATATGTATCTGGTGGTAGTCTACGTGATTGATCCAAAACTGGGCGGGATCGGACTAATGGGCGTGGCCCCGCCCATATAAGCCAAATTTTGAAATTGAGATATCTTGCACAATTTGTTAGAGAGAGTGCTGTAATTTTGTGCATATGTATATGGGATGAATTGGATCAATGGGCGTGGCTTTCCTATATATATAACCTTTTGAAATTGAGGTATCTTGCACAATCTGTTTGCGAGAGTGCTGTAATTTTGTGTATATGTGTCTAGTAGAAGACTACGTGATTGGTCTAAAAATGAGCGGGATTAGACCAAAGGGCGTGGCCCCGCCATATAACCCAAATATGAGCTATCTTGCACAATTTAGTAGTGCTAGTACTGTAATTCTGTTTATATGTATCTGGTGGTAGTCTACGTGATTGTTCCAAAAATGACAGGGATCGGACCAATGGGCGTGACCCCGCCCATATAAGCCACTTTTTGAAACTGAGATATCTTGCACAATTTTTTATCGAGAGTGCTGTTATTTTGTGCATCGTAAAAATGGGCGTGGCTCAGCCCATTTAAGCAACCTTTTGAAATTGAAGTATCTTGCACAATCTATTTGCGAGAGTGCTGTTATTTTGTTTATATGTGTCTGGTGAAAGTCTATGTGATTGGTCTAAATATGAGCGGCATCAGACCAAAGAGTGTGGCTCCGCCCATATAAGCCAGTTTTGAAATTAAGAAATTTTGCACAATTTGTTAGCGATAGCACTGTAATTCTGTTTATATGTATGTATCTGGTGGCAGTCTACGTGATTAGTGCAAAAATGGGCGGGATCAGACCAATGGGCCAAAGCTAAATTTTGAAATTGAGATATCTTCACAATTTCTTAGCGAGAGTGCTTTTAGTTTATGGAGATGTTTTTGGTGGCAGTATTATTGATTGGTTCAAAAATGGACGGGATCGGAAATCTAAATCTGGGGCAACGAAGTGGACCGCGTCCAGCGATATATATATAAATGGATGTGTGTATGTTATGTATGGACTCCAAAACAGCTGGATCGGTTTTGATGAAATGTTCAGATAAGCCTAGATTGTGACATAGGCTTTATAAGTTCTTGATTAAGGGGACGTGGGTCCGCCCATATAAGTCAATTGTTTAAGTGATTCCTACTGTCCGTACCATTTCGAGGCTTCGCTCAAGGAAATCTCCTGGAATAGACGGGTTGACTGGAGAGATGTGGAAACATATCTTCAAGGTCATCCCCGAATTCCAGGAGAAAGTACTTGGCGATTGCAGTCGGACAGGATATTTCCCCACGGCCTGGAAGATAGCGAGGGTGGTGGTCCTCTTGAAGTCTCCCGATAGGATTAGGAGTGATCCAAAATCCTATAGGGGCATCAGTCTCTTACCAGTACTTGGTAAAGTACTGGAAAGGATTATGGTGTTATGGACGTGTGAGTACCAATTTGGTTTTAAGGAGGGGAAAGGTACTGAGGATGCATGGCATCATGTAAAGGAGAAGGTTTTGCTCTCGCCTTGTAAGTATGAGTTAGGGGTCTTTGTTGACTTCAGAGGAGCTTTTGACCACTTAAATTGGTCTTCAATAGTGGATAGGTTGCATGAGGTAGGATGCAGAGAGTTTGAGCTGTGGAAGAGCTACTTCAGTAATCGGGTGGCAAAGATCATTGGAAGGAACCAAGAGGTTTCCACGCCTGTGGTGAGAGGGTGTCCTCAGGGATCCATAGGAGGCCCAGTTATTTGGAACCTAGTAATGGACCCTTTATTGTTCGAATTGGATATGTCTTTTAATTTTTGTGCATATGCGGACGACCTTCTGCTTTTAGTCGAAGGAAATTCCATGAAGCAGCTTGAGAAGGAGGCAACTAGATTGATGAGAGTCGTGGGTCATTGGGGAGACAGGGTAGGCGTTGACATAAATGAAGATAAGACTGTCGTCTAACAGACACCCGATCGTGAAGTATGGTGAGAAATCCATTGTGTACATTGAGAAGGTCAAGTACCTAGGAATTACTGTAGGCGAGAGGATGAATTTCCTCCACCACATAGATGTGGTCCGGGACAAGCTACTTACGGTGGTAGGACAGGTCAGAAGAATCCTTAGGAGTGATTGGGGCCTCAAGACTAAGGCGGTACGTTGCCTGTACAAGGGCTTGTTTTTGGCCTGTGCCACTTACGGGTCCTCGGTATGGGGAGATGTGGTGAAGAGGTAATTTGGTAGGAAGAAGACATTATCATGTCAGAGGGTGGCATTATTGGCCTGTATGAGGGTATGTAGGACGGTATCCACAGATGCGTTACAGGTCTTCATGGGGGCGACTCCTCTCGACCTTGAGGTGCTAAGGCAGGGTGCATACTGCAGATTCCGTAAGGGCATTATCCAGGCTCGGGATGAGTGGATTGTCCCCGGGATGGAGGGTATGACTAGGGAAGAGATGATGGTTCACCTTGAGGAATGTGTGAATGTTCGGTGGCAAGAGCGGTGGGTTTCTTCGCCAAATGGTAGGGTTACGTACCGTTTCTTGCCAGATGTTTTATTTGTGGAATCACATCCATTTTTTGATTTTGGATTGGAGTTGGGTTTCCTGCTCACTGGGCATGGCTCACTCAACGAAATCTTACACAGGAGGGCTTTGTCTCCCACCCCGGAGTGTTTATGTGGTTCGCCATTTGAGGATGTGGAGCATCTGTTGTGTATATGCCCACTTTATGCGGACATACGGGATCTAGCCGGCATGGGAATAGAGTTTTCAGACTGGGAGTGGCATCTTGAGGGTCTCGTCTCTACTCCGGAGTCATTGATATGTGCTGAGCGTTTTGCGCGCCGTCTGTTCACTGCTAGGCGATCTCTTTTGAGATGACGGTCCTTTTGGACAATGAGTCATGGACTTAGTTTCTGATTCATTGGAGTTGTTGGGGTTACCAGTCCCCGTGCGGCGTGGAGCAGAAACTGGGAGTAGTTATTCTACGAAACCTGACCAGAGGTTTCTGGTACCACGGGCATATGGTTGAGTCGATGACTCCGTATATGTTATAAGGCTTAAGTCTTGTTGGGGGCTCGGTCGGGCTAACGCCTAAAATTGGGTGCCGTTCACCGACTCCGAACGGAAGAGGTTTTGGGATGGACCTCGTCTCCTTCCGGTGAGGGGTACACATCTACGCAATGTGTGCCCAAACCGTTCTCACCAGCGTTTCTTACGCTGACCATCTCACGACCGCAGCCTTTTCACACATAAAGGGTTACCAGTCCCGGCATCGTATGGGATGCAAACTGGTAGTAGTTTCATCTACGAAGTCTGACCAGAGGCTTTTTCTGGTACCACGGGAGTCAGGAGCCCATGGAACTTGTTTCCAGCCTGACTGTTGGTGTGGCCCCTGTTGGGAGCTTCGTGGTGGCTTGGTTTATACCCAAATCGCGGGGAGAGTTCTTGAACTCGGTGTGGAGTTGCACTTATCCAACCGGGTGCTATGACCCATAGAATAGCAGAGGTATTAGATAGGCCTCGACCCCAAACCAAGAGGGAAGCTTGTACCCATATGTATGACTTCGAATTGGTACCTGCGTAATTGTGACGTCTCTGTGGAGGATTACCACCCTCTAAGGGTATTGTCATAAATACAAAGGGGCGCTGGCCGTCGCATTATAGCGTGCTACTGTGGGCGCTTGTTCACCGTGAGTGAGGCCGAAAGGCATAGACTTACGCTAAACAAAGAAACATGTCCGTACCTACGAATGTATTAACGAGATTCCTACTACCATATCTACATGATATGGACATGTTTTGATAAATGGAAGGGATCGGAAATATTATGTCTGGGGCAACGAAGTGGACCGGGTCCAGCTAGTATATTATATTTAAAAAATGTTAAAACTTTGTTGACTTTTGTAATTTTTAATTTTCCTAGATTTTGTCTTATACTTTATAGGTAAAAATGTCGTAAGCATCATTTTCTTTTGTTTTACAGCACTAATTTTTAATTCATAAATAGTCCAATTGTCAATACATCACTGTTATTGGTCGTAATCCAAAATTTACGATTTAAATTTTTCAAACATATTAAATTTCTTACAAAATAAACCTCAAATTTCTAAAAATTTCTAAAAAAATTTTTTGTAATTGCCACAATTAAAAAATTAATATTAATCGATAAGTGCAAAAAAAGTTCAATCAATGTTCTCGGAATACTGTTTTTTCGCGTGTTACAATTCATTCCTATTCGTTCGGCTTGAAGGAATGTCTTCTCATATTCTATTTGTCTCTGGGAAATATTACTTCCAAATAAAAAAAACCAGTAAGGAAAGGTAGAAAGTCGGGCGGGGCCGACTATATAATACCCTACACCTCCCTAACAATGCGATAAGGGTCATTGCGATAATAATTTGGAATAATTCGTAAATGGGTAAGAACATATATATGTGGATATATCTAATTCTGAACCGATAATCGCTAAATTCGTTCCTAAATTGAAAAACGTCTTTCTGGAGAATTTTGTAATGATCGGAAGTAAAGAACAACTTCTATAGCGCTATGTAACCAAATCAGGAGGAACATATATATGGAACATATAATCTGAATCGATTTTCCCTGAATACTCATTCATGTAATATAGAAACCTCTTTCTGTCGAATTTCGTACTGATCGGATATAAAATACAGTCTCTACAGCGCTTAGATGTCAAATCGGGGCTAACATATATATGGGGACTATATCTAAATCTGAACCCATTTTCTCCGAATTTGGCAGTATTCCTTCATGTAATAAGAAACCTCTTTCTGTCGAATTTCTCTGTGATCGAATATAAAGTACAGTTTTTATAGCGCTTGAATTTGAAATCGGGGGTAACATATATATGGGAGCTATATGTAAATCTGAACCGATTTTAATCAAATTCAATAGGGATCGTCCTTGGGCCTAAATATAGATATGTGCACTGAAAAAAAATGCTTCATAGCATCAATGAACGCGTTTCATTAATTATTTTACATTGATACAATGAAAGTGTTCATTGATGCAATGAAAATGCCATTACGGGAATGAAATGTTTCTTTAAAGCGTTTTTCTAATTAATGACGTGTCATTGATGGAATGAAACGGTTTACATTGATGGTATCAAGTTTACATTTTATAAAAACAGGAAGACTTATATAAAATTAACAAAAAAATTATCAGTGGTGTAAAGATTTTAACATTAATAAAACAAAGTAATGCTACACAAATAGATTTACTATTTTTTATGTGATTTTTATTCTCAAAAAAGGTCTATGAAACTGTTTCTTTATATTAATGTAACATTTCATAGAAGTTTAAAAGTTTCATTGCTGCAATGAAGTGGTACGGTGAAGAATATAAACAATGAAATTAGCTGTACATTGATGTTCTATATATATATTTTATCTATTTTATAAACATTTTATATGTTAGGAGTATGTAGTGGAGTTAATTAAACAACAATACTTTACGGAGTAGTTTTATTCAAAAAGAGGTCTATGAAACTGATGCATTAAATTTATGTAACAATTTGTAGATAGAAATGTAAAGTTTCATTCCAGCAATGAATTTAAACAGTGAATATATTAACAAAGTGTTAATCGCACTGACATATTTATTTAATTATTAATATTATTCAAACAGCAGTCGGTGTACATTAATTTAAAATTGTCAAAAAGGTCGTATTTTTATCAAATTTTATGTATTTATGATCCATTGTGTTTACGTTTACGAATTTGTAAACTACATTTTTTTTAATCGATTATTGTCGTGAAGCTGAATACTATTCACAATATATTTCGAACATTAAGCAGTTTTTAGTGCACGATATTAATTATTCTGAACCACTGTGCCACAACTGTCATCAATAGATAAACAAATATTAAATGCATTAGGTGTGCTGTTGCGACCAGAAAATAAAATCCAAACAAAAGGCAAACTTACAACAACAACCAACCACTTGCTTGCAAACTCTTCGTAAAAAAATATCCAGTTATTTTATTGTGTGTTTGGCGAGTCAAAACAAATCAGTGGCGAAGAATCAATTGTTGCATGAGTGCTGGCAGCAGCCCTTTGATTTATGGCGAATTCTTTTCTGCAAAAAAGTGCAACATTTTCATTGCCCTTTTTCCGAAAACGGCACATTTGTGATACTTTTTTGAAATTTGGTAATTAAGTTACTCGAATTTAGCACAACTAAAATTTCAAAATTTCAAAAAAGCGATATTATAGTTCAGTTTTCGGAAAAAGGGCAATGCAAGTGTTTTACTTTTTTGCAGAAAAGAATTCGCCATTAGTTTATAATAGACATTAAACGGACGTAGTTGTGCGCGTTAATAAAAAAATTAAAAGTGAAACAAAATGTAAACAAATACTGAATGAGAAATGTTTTTTGTGTGGTACTTCTTTTGAAAGAAATGAAATCTATTTAAGCACTTAAAATAATATAATTTTCTTAAAACAAATGACAACTATAGATGTTGTGGAAGTACATACAAAGACACGTCAAGCTTGAAATGGCATGTTCGAAAAAACAGAAGTTGGAAAATATATGTATGTTAAATGCCACAACAAGAACCATATCCAAAGTCAGCGATGACACTCCAAAAACACTAGGTAAGTACTTTCTACCAAGTTATATCCTAAACATATTTTCATTCACTCCTATTTATAATTTTTTTATTTGTTTAGAAATTGGGGAAAATGCGGAAATGTACGCACATAGCCTTAGATATGACAATCTATCCGCAGATGACTTTAGGTTGGCCAGGACTGCTTATTCCAAATTTCGAAAATTATGCACAAACGCAAAAATATTAATGAAGCTTTGTCACTTTGGCCTCATTACAAGCGAGTGAATGGATTTCAATTAGTAAGTATGTAAAAATGCGTAATACAATTTAAGTGTTTACTTAAATTGTAGTTACGAATTCACAAATGCAGTTAAAAACGAATTTAAAAGAACAAACTGTATTGTGAATTTTTTTGTTTCATTTTTTATTTTCTCAACTTCAGTTGTCGTTTTTTTTAAATTTCTCAAAACCCACAATTTTAATTATTTATTTGTCTATTATATTATATTTTCAGATTGAAATGATTTTAAAGTTATGAACAAACACGGATGTACTACAATAAACATTGCAATAAAAAACGAAGAATTTTGTTTAATTTTCTATTTTATTTCAGAGCAAAGGTATAAAACATGTACATTTCATTAATGAGACATGTTCATTGCATCAATGAAACATGTTCGTTGCATCAATGAAACATGTTCATTGAATCAATGAAACATTTTCTATGAATCAATGAAACATGTTCATTGCACCAATAAAACATGTTCATTACAACAACGAAACGTTTTCATTACATTAATGCAACTTATTCATTACATTAATGAAACTCGTTCATTACATTAACGTAATATTTCATGACATCAATGTAACAAATTTCTATGAAACATTTACTAGTTCAATGTAACTTTTTACATTGTATCAATGAAGCCTTACATTGGTTCAAAAACAATGTAACTTTTCATTGATACAATGTAAAATTTCATTGATGGAGTGAAGCTTTTTCTCTGGGTGTGCAAAGTTTAGTTGAGATCGGACCATAATTGCAACCTGTACTTTGATTACAAGAACACATCTACAGACAGATTGACATATGTAGCTAAATCGACTCAGAAAGTGATTACACGTCGATCGGGATAATAAACAATGTGTCTATGTCTTCTCCTTTTTGGTGTTACAAACAAATGCACAAAGTCATATATATTGTAATAAAGCCATTCTGTTTCCAGCAGAATATGTTTGAAACAATATACTACAGAAGCGATTTTTTCAGCGTGTATGAATTTGGGGGTCGTGGGTTCGAGTCCCACCAGAGGCTCTGGTCTGTCGCTGGACCGTAAAATTAGAATATACATATTGGCTCATACGCGGTGCTCAGCATATCACTTTAATACTAAAAACAATTTCTAGTGGTTTCCATACCAAAAAGTAGGTCTACTTATAATGAATATATTTTTGAATTTAATTCCTAATTATTTTGTTCTTTAGGAATTTCAATATAAATACATTTGTCCAATAAATCATTTATTTTACTGAACGGAGCGTACTTTATTCAAAATCCGCGTGGAATCCACTATCTCGGCCAACTTGCCTTTCCAAAACCTTCCAAATAAAAAAGGACGGAAACAAAAATTTGTTTGGAAACAAATTTTCCCAAATATATAATATTTGTGTGTGCCGAAGTGTACCCTAAACATTTGTATATTTCAAGCAGAATATGTTTGGGACAATATACTACAGAAGCGGTTTTTTCCAGCTTGTTTGTATTATAAAATTAGTTTACTTTAATATGTGGACCAGAAACACGATTAATAAAATGTAATGGTGGCATTCTATAGCCAGATATACCATACGTCGAGATTCACACAAGGCAATTTTTTCCAAGCAAGTGTCAAAATTTGTAGGAGAGAGAGGCAGGCAGAAAGAGCTCTCTCCCCTACAAACTTTGACACTTGGAAAAAATTGCCTCGTGCGTAGCACTACTAACAACAAAAAAACTTTTTTCGACGTCGCATTTTTTACACTGACCTACCATATTGTACTGGTCAAATCGAATCCTAGCGAACAGATATCGGAACCGATCTCGAATAATTTTGATTTTCTAAATCCGATTATAAAATCAAAAATGCAATATATATTCGCGTTTTTGAGATATGGTATTAATTATGTGATAAAAACCCTGATTCCATGCTATATATTATATATATATTTTTCCAATTGTAGCTTTATTAAAATTACGATATCTCCGACTAGGTTTCCTGACTGACTATACAAGGCGATTATTGAAAACTAAATAGAATGGGGAGCTTAATATTTAGACTGATTTGATCGGAACAGCTGACACGTTCTGATCATGATGAGATTTGTTCGAATACAGATGTATCTGCACATCGGCTTTTGCAGTATTATACCTCAGATATTTCCATTGTATTTAATATAAGTTCTGAATAAAGTATTTGATGTGAGCGAATTACACGAAGCAGCTTATATGTACAGGCTCGAATTATTCTTTTCATAATATTACCGAATTTACGCGCAACGAAGTTTGCCGGGACAGCTAGTTTCTAATAATATTCGAATTAATTTTCGAAATTTTTAGAGCTACTGATTCATTTTTAATTTCTTTATAATTCCAAGTTTCAGAGAGATAATTAAGTAGGGTTTGGGTCGTTCATTAGAACGGTTGAAATGTAACAGCGCCATCTGAGGTATACTTATACTGTGTATAAACAATTTGCAGCATCTGTAACAAGAAATAGTTTACGTATTCTTTAATTCCTTCCACTGTGCAACTGAGGAAGTTGTTACTGCGCGTGTGGGGAAGTTGTTAACTTGTTTTTTTATGTATTAATTTATAACAGGTGGCGCAAAAGTAATCCTCCTATCAGAAAATGCTATAAATTTTGCGATTGGCCCCTAATGTCTGTTCTGTTTTGATATTTGTGTAGTAAACACATGCGAAATACACGTTAATAAACGATGTTACGCTACACTGCTCCAGAACGCGGAATATTGCTGACTATTTATTTGACCAATAATCGTTCGGTGACTTTGGCACAGATTTCCTGGCCGTCCAACGCCTACTGGTGAAACACTGCGACGTTTAGCCGCTCGCCTCGAAGAGACTAGCACAACACGAGATTCTGCCAGGCGTGGCAGACTCCGGAGTAGCCGTTCTGCAGAGAATATTGCTGCAGTAGCCGAGGATGTCATGGAAGCGCCGTCGACATCGACCAGACGACGTGCCACGCAAATGGGTATCAGTCAGTCGACGGTCTCTACAGCGAATTTTGGTACAAGATTTGAAGATGTTTCCGTACAAAGTCCAGACGGTGCATCAGCTGTTAGCTGCTGACCGCCAATCGCGTCTAACATAACATCGAAAGGTTACTTTTGCACCACCTGTTATGTATATTCGTTTTGTTTTTAAAAAATCAGCGTACGTCATAGACATTTTTGCATATATTCAATGTGAAGGCTCAGCAATATTACAGTTATTCTGCATTTGCCAATCGGTTAACATCGTCCACCGAATCTTAAACTGTGACTGCAAAAAACGCCAGAAAACAAATACAATTTCGGGAATAAAAGTGATACGAATAAACGTAAATGGTCGAATAAAAAATTGCTTAATAGCAACAAGTTGCAGATTTCCTTTATAATTGAACTAGTATAATCGTGGATAACAATAAATTTCTTGAAGGATTGACTGCTAATGATGACTTGAAATATCTAGAAATAAAAATGAGTTCGTAAAAGTCAGCGAAGTTTAAACACATATTTTATTTGATAAAATTAGTTCGTAAAAAATTTGGCAAGATGTTAATTGTAAATAAAACAAAAAGTGTTCAGAGAATTATCTTAATATTTTAAATTATGATTGAAGAATCTATGACAATTAAGTGTTAATCAAAATATCGGCCAAATGCAAAAAACTTGACGTAAAGGTCTGATTCACAATTTACATCGAGCATTATGGTTGGACCACCCTTTATTTTGTTCTAATATGTTAACATATGGGCAAATCCTGGGTTGCGGACAGACTATGAAGCTGACGCGGCGCAAATAGTAGAAAAATACAAACCTAGAAATTAAATAGTTAGTTGAAACAATGCTGTGTTAGCAACAAGTCGTTTGTTTTGTTTAAATGTAAATATCGTGATATATGTTTGTAATTTTTCTTTAAATAATATATGATCTTTGTTATTTTTTAAGTGAAAATCCCCAAAAGTATTACTGTACAGTTTACACGTGGTTTGTTATAACATATTTCCACACGTACTATATTTTTGTCAAATTGGAATTCTACTTCAAGAAGAAGGTGAAAGTGTCTTCTTTAAGCCTATATACTCTTTTGTACCTGGCCCGATCAGCCTGTAGAAAAATTTTTTAATTTTAATGAAATTACTCGGGAAAAAATGGATTGTTCTTTTTATTTAACCTGTTCATATGATTATGTTGTAGGTACACCAAGCCAAGTTGTGTGTGTTTTATGACATATTTGCCATATTTATGACATCTTAACCCTTTTTTAGTTTTTTGGGTCGTTTTTTATTTTACCTATTTTATGGTACTTATGAACACAGTATGACACTATACATGGAAGAAAAGGATAAAATCCAGTGGTATTCGAATACAAACTCAGTTGCAAAATTATATCCAAGCAGAAACGATTAAATTTTAGAATATTAAAAAATTTAGAACTTCAGCTATAATGAATTATCCGAAAAGTATTTTTAGAAACAAACAAGTAAAAGCGTTAAGTTCATGCCGTGACTTATATACCCTCAACCAGGGATAGCATGTGACCCCACAAAATAACTCAAACCTAACGAAAATAACACCGAAAAACACAAAAAATATGAGAACAGTAGGAATCACAACAAGTTAGATGCTATATATGGGAGCTATATCTAAATATGTACCGATATCGCCCCAAGTTACCTGCAGCTATAAGAAGTATCTATACCAAATTTCAGCCACCTAGCTCAAGTATTATAGATTGTAGCGTGATTACAACAGACGGATGGACGAACGGACAGACGGACATGTCTAAATCGTCTTAGAATTTTACGACGATTAAGAATATATATACTTTATGGGGTCTCAGATCAATATTTAGAGGTGTTACAAACGGAGTGACAAAATGAATATACCCCCCATCCTATGGTGGAGGGTATAAAAAAGGAAGATGTTTTAAGGTACGTTCAAAGCAAAGTAAATTCCTCAAGCATCGAAATACAATTGGAACTGCAATATAAAGTAAATATTTTCATCAACAACTTAACTAAGCCCTACAAACAAGTTGGACGGAATAAACATAAATTTTATAAGACCTTTGCAATATGGTTAGAGGGCGAACTTAGTGACCAAGTATCTTCAGAAAGTAAAAATCAAAACAATTGTGGGAGACCACCAAAATCACTCGGCAACTGTAGCGATAGATCTAAAAGGCGGAAACTTAAGGATATCAATTAAGAAATCGGATGTGAAACTATTGCAGAAAGCTTGTTACAGCAATTGCGATCACAAAAACAACGCACAAATGCCGAAATTGTTGAAAAGGTTTTAAACGCTAGTCCTCTGAGAACAAAACGGATTATTATGAGTATTCCAACTCCAAGCGATGAAAAACAGTTCTCAAATGAAGGCATTAGCATTATTTTTGGATTTGAAGTTAACAAAACACCAATATACACAGCTCAGGTTGCGTGCGATTGAAAAAGTCTCAAATCTGTATCCATCATATCATCACATACTTGCTGCTAAAAAGGACTGTTTGCCAACAACGGACACTATTAAAATCACATCGAGTTCGGCAGAGGTAAAACTTCAAGACATACTTAATCATACAGCTCAACGCTTGCTACAATCATTTAAAGGACATGATTTGAAGAAATATGGGAACTGCATGTTAACTCTCTTTTACAAATGGGGATGTGATGGTTCTTCTGGACAAAAACAATACAAGCAATCTGTATCTGAAAATACTTCAGACGCAAATATGTTCATGGTGTCATTTGTGCCATTGCGATTGATAAAGAATTTGGAAGACTCGGAACCTTCGACCAGTACGATGCAGACAAAGAATATTTGGAAAAATCAAACACAATCTTCTACGAAATACTGCCGACCAATCAAATTTGAATTTAAAAAAGAAACTCATGATACCATTAAAAAAGAAGTCAATGATATAAGAACCCAAATTACAAGACAGTCATTAGAAGTAGAAATTGAAGGCCAGACAAATTAAGTTAGCTACCAATTAGTGCTAACGATGTTAGATGGAAAAGTTGGCCAGGCTTTGACTGACACAAAGGCTTCATCCAGCTGCATTATATGTCAATTAGAGTGATCAAAAAACCGGTTTTTTTGAAAAAATAAAAAACCGGTGGATGGTTTACTTAAGCTTTAAAAAAACCGGTGGACGGTTTTTTTCTTCGAAGAAAACCGGGGAAACCGGTAGAACCGGTTTTTTTCTGCATAACAAAACAGTATGAAAATTGCCGTTTGAAAAACATTTTCCTTTTTAATAACAAAATAGGCGATTTTTTAATATTAAATTTATAAAAGCGATGTCTTCTGATCAGGAATCTTGCACCAAATTTAGTCCTGTTGGATAGTAGTTATGAGTTGGTTTGTGATGAATATTGTCATTTGAGTCAAACGGTCCTTTTATCTCATACTTATAACTAATTAGCTATTGTATTTAGAAACATTTTCCAAAAGTGTTATCGATAGTCTTTTCTTCAACCTTTTAAAAAAATTAGCAAATATATTTTCATTACTTTTTTGCAAAATTAAACTTTTTTGAAATTTTGGTAAAAACCTATGTTTTAATTTTTGATTTTTTTGCTCAAAAGAAAGCTTAGAAAATTTCCTTTAAAAGCTTTGTGACCTATTAATGGGATGGGGCCTGTTGATCTATCAAAATAAATATAAACCTCTGAAAATTTACGTTCAACCAAACATATTAGCATTTCAGATGGGAAAAACAACCGTTTGACAAAAATGTCAATATTTGACACCCTCCAACTCGGAAAGTCCTTAACCGATTTCGTTGGAATTGTGTCTCATAACTACTATCTGATAGGGCTACTTGGTGCAATTTTCATCCCGACAGAAGACATCCCTTTTAAACATTAACTCACTTGACATGAAATTCCCCTTACTGAACTACAGTCAAGAAAATATTAATATTTCGGGATATTAAATAGAATATTTAATAGAGGTATTAAATCTTTATACATATATATTTTATATACACACCTTAGTGCAGGGTATACATATAAATATATAAGAGTATACACTAGTCGGTTTACCCAAATGACATTTTCTTACTTGTTTTTCTTTCGGTTTGGAAGTGGGAGAATGCGTTTACTTTTCACACAACTTCTACGCGTATGAATCATTTATTTTCTTTAAATTTTTGTAATTTGTATAGAAATTGGTGAATGGCTTCGGATTCTAGCAAAGTTGCCGAGTCTTTTTAGGCCATATAAGGAGATCTTTCATATTATTATCTTCATTTGTGATATTTTGTATATAAAGTTGTAAATAATTATACCCTACACCACACTGTGGTACAGGGTATTATAACTTTGTGCATTTGTTTGTAACACCCAAAAGGAGAAGAAATAGACCCATCGTTTATTATACCGATCGACTTAGAATCACTTTCTGAGTCGATTTAGCTATGTCCGTCTGTCTGTCTGTCTGTGCGTCTGTCTGTCCGTCTGTGCATGTATTCTTGTAATCAAAGTACAGGTCGCAATTATGGTCCGATCTCGACGAAACTTTACACATATCTTTTTTTTGGCCCAAGGACGATCCCTATTGAATTTGGTTAAAATCGGTTCAGATTTAGATATAGCCCCCATATATATGTTAGCCCCGATTTGACATGTAAGCGCTGTAAAAACTTTATTTTATATCCGATCAGTATGAAATTCGGCAGAAAGAGGTTTATTATTATATGGATGAACACTATTAAATTTGGAAGAAATCGGTTCAGATTTAGATATAGCCCCCATATATACGTTACCCCCGATTTGACATGTAAACGCTGTAAAAACTTTATTTTATATCCGATCAGTATGAAATTCGGCAGAAAGAGGTTTCTTATTATATGGATGAACACCATTAAATTTGGAAGAAATCGGTTCAGATTTAGATATAGCCCCCATATATATGTTACCCCCGATTTGACCTGTAAGCGCTGTAAAAACTGTATTTTATATCCGATCAGTGCGAAATTCGGCGAAAGAGGTTTCTTATTACATGAAGGAATACTGCCAAATTTGGAGAAAATCGGTTCAGATTTAGATATAGCTCCCATATATATGTTACCCCCGATTTGACATGTAAGCGCTGTATACAGGGAAGATCGGTTCAGATTTACATTAAAGCTCCATATATATGTTCCTCCTGATTTGGTATCAAACCGCTATAGAAGTTGTATTTTACTTCCGATCATTAAAATTTTCCAGAAAGATGTTTCTCACTTTAGGAACGAATAATTCTTAATTTAGCGATTATCGTTTCAGAATTAGATAATACGTTTCTACCCATTTACCAATTATTCCAAATTATTATGGCAATGACCCTTATCGCATTGTTAGGGAGGTGGTTTTTAATATTTTAGTGATAATAAAAAAACCGGAAAACCGG
This sequence comes from Eudasyphora cyanicolor, assembly GCA_963930755.1. Classification (NCBI taxonomy): domain Eukaryota; kingdom Metazoa; phylum Arthropoda; class Insecta; order Diptera; family Muscidae; genus Eudasyphora; species Eudasyphora cyanicolor. The sequence continues at coordinate 230,703,575 of OZ005735.1, forward strand.
TGGAAACAAACGAAAAAAACCGGTTGCACCGGTTGTTCGAAATTCGTGATTTTGAGAAAAAACCGGGGACGGTGGAAGCAAAAAAAAACCGGTGGGCCGGTTTATTTTAAACCGGTTTTGATCACTCTAATGTCAATCTACATCAAGCAAATTAAACCAAGTCCCGGAAAAATCAGTAGATAATACTGATGCATATGAATTTGAATTTTGAATAGAGGCTCACTAAGAAACAATAACACCAACAAGGATTTAAGACATTTTAAAAAGAAAAATTTTCTGGATGAATTTCTCAAATGTGGGTTGATTGTAGACCAACCAAAACAAGGATCAGGCAATACCAATGATGGGAATACAGCAAGAAGGTTCTTTTCTGAAATAACTGGTGTTGATATAAATCTCATTTCAAGACTTAAAACAATTATCGATGCACTTGCGTGCCATAAACTAATTGATGCTAAAACATTTAATGAATATACCAAGGAAACTGGGCGATAATACCAAATATTCATTGAGAAATATGTCTGCAACAGTTCACAAAATTCTTTATCATGGAGAAGATGCCATTAAGCATCATTTGGTACCAATCGGAGATCTATCAGAGGAAGCCCAGGAAAAAATAGATAAGGATTACAACGTCAGATCCCCTCATCTCCATCATTCGAAATCAATGGAAAGTAGAACATCGGGACTTCGATGAAGAAGCAAGAGGGCTGCTAGAGGACAGAAATAATACGGAACAAAATATGGAATATTTGCAGGCAATTTTTCAACCGAACAAATAGAATTTTAATTTACTGTTGGATGAATGGCTAATGGCTGATGAATATTGCTACATTAAGAAACTCAAACAAATTTTTTCAGTGTATGGAATTCAGTTTTCTTTTATTCATGTTAAAGCTCATTAAATTTAATTAAATATAGCTTAATTAGTTTTAAACATAATGGAATTTAAATGCCCCCCTGCTCGTTGATGCACCCAGAGAAAAAGCTTCATTCCATCAATGAAATTTTACATTGTATCAATGAAAAGTTACATTGTTTTTGAACCAACGTAAGGCTTCATTGATACAATGTAAAATGTTACATTGAACTAGTAAATGTTTCATAGAAATTTGTTACATTGATGTCATGAAATATTACGTTAATGTAATGAACGAGTTTCATTAATGTAATGAATAAGTTGCATTAATGTAATGAACATGTTTCATTGGTGCAATGAACATGGTTCATCGATGCAATGAACATGTTTCATTGATTCATAGAACATGTTTCATTGATGCAATGAACATGTTTCATTGATTCAATTAACATGTTTCATTGATGCAACGAACTTGTTTTATTGATGCAATGAACATGTTTCATTAATGAAATGTACATGTTTCATACCTTTGCTCTGAAATAAAATAGAAAATAAAATAAAATTCTTCGTTTTTTATTGCAATGTTTATTGTAGTACATCCGTGTTTGTTCATAACTTAAGAATGATTTCAATCTGAAAATATAATATAATAGATAAATAAATAATTAAAATTGTGGGTTTTGAGAAATTTTAAAATAAAAAAACAACTGAGTTGAGAAATAAAAAATTAAACAAAAAAATTCACAATACAGTTTGTTCTTTTAAATTCGTTTTCTAGCTGCATTTGTGAATTCGTAAATACAATTTAAGTAAACACTTAAACCGCATTTTTACATACTTACTAATTGAAATCCATTCACTCGCTTGTACTGAGGCCAAAGTGACAAAGCTTCATTAATATTTTTGCTTTTGTGCATAATTTTCGAAATTTGGAATAAGCAGTCCAGGCCAACCTAAAGTCATCTGCTAAGTCTAAGGTGTGTACATTTCCGCATTTTCCCCAATTTCTAAAGAAATAAAAAAATTATAAATAGGAGTGAATGAAAATATCTTTAGGACATAACTTGGTAGAAAGTACTTACTTAGTGTTTTTGGAGTGTTTCATCGTTGACTTCGTATATGGTTCTTGAAAATTGTTTCTTGTTGTGGCATTTGACATATCGTCGGCTTAATGCTATTTTGGTCCATACGCCATTTTTGTGTTTTTTGAGTTAGGAGTTGATAATATTGGTTCCAAGCATGCTCTTTCAGAATCTGCAATCATTTTTTTCCTATCTCGCCTAGTTTTCGAGATATTGGTAGGGTAAATTTGTTTTACTCTGAATAACGGGAAATAATTTCGATATTTTTGTTCTATGTCTCAATTTTTCTATCGCCCTATATTTTTCACTCAGTATTTTACGTTCTTTCGATCACAATATGTAAATTAGTGTCCATCCATACCGACCCTTTTTGTGGTCCATGTAATACAAATACGAAAAAATAGTAAAATAAAAGTGGATATGGACCAAAATGCCAAGTAGAAAAATTGTTATAACTTGCTTATTTTTGGATGTAATGGCATAGAAATGCATGAGAATCATACAAACACTGTTGGGAACCCTATGAAATAAAAAGTGTGTAACTCTTCAGTCCCGTTTTTACTCAAACAATAAATTGCGTTTTTCTCCGTTCATAAAATATGGCGTATGGAACAAAATAGCATTAAGCCGACGATGTATTTGCCAAATTCTATTTTTTCGAATATGTCATTTCAAGCTTGACTTGTCTTTGTATGTACTTCCACAACATCTATAGTTGTCATTTGTTTTAAGAAAATTATATTATTTTAAGTGCTTTAATAGATTTCATTTCTTTCAAATGAAGTACCACACAAAAAACATTTCTCATTCAGCATTTGTTGACATTTTGTTTCACTTTTAATATTTTCACTTTTGAATTTTTTATTAACGCGCACAACTACGTCCGTTTAATGTCTATTATAAACTAAATCAAAGGGCTGCTGCCAGCACTCATGCAACAATTGATTTTTCGCCACTGATTTGTTTTGACTCCCCAAACACACCAAAAAACCAGTAAGGAAAGGCAGAAAGTCGGGCGGGGCCGAATATATAATACCCTACACCTCCCTAACAATGCGATAAGGGTCATTGCCATAATAATTTGGAATAATTGATAAATGGGTAGAAACATAATATCTAATTCTGAAATGATAATCGCTAAATTAAGCAATATTCGTTCCTAAATTGAGAAGCATCTTTCTGGAAAAATTTAATGATCAGAAGTTAAATACAACTTCTATAGCGGTTTGATACCAAATCAGGAGGAACATATATATGGAGCTTTAATATAAATCTGAACCGATCTTCCCTGAATACTCAGTCATGTAAAACGACCTCCTTCTGTCGAATTTCGTACTGATCGGATATAAAATACAGTCTCTACAGCGCTTACATGTCAAATCGGGGCTAACATATATATGGGGGCTATATCTAAATCTGAACCGATTCTAACCAAATTTAATAGGGATCGTCCTTGGGCCAAAAAAAAAAGATATATAAATTTTTAACAAGCCGGTCATTCAAGGAAAATTAAGCGAAATTTATTTTTTCAAATTTAAAATCAACGTAAATATTTTTGAAAGAAAAATAATAACCATTCTTATAGTCTTCACTTTTAATTTTCCATAATTCTTGCATACTGTTGTATAATTCAAAGGAAATCCAACCAAAATTGCCTATCTCTTTCCATTTTCAGTTTTACGCATCTTTACTCAATGAGGTTTCTACTCAAATGTCATTTTGCCGACGGCACTTTGTTCTCTTTTCGTGTTTCCACCACAATGTTTCTTTTGAACTGACGAGTATGTGCAGAGTTTATTGATTCGAAAAATCCTTATTACAATGGGTAAATACGCTTATAGCTAACATTTTTTCATTATTACGAGATAACTTACATACATTAGGTATCTTACAAGTTATATAAATTTAGTTTCTTAAAATTATGTATTTCTACATTTCACTTATAAAGGGTGTCCCAAGAAGAGCGCAATTTTTTAATTTTAAATAAAACACAGATATTTAAGAAAAAATCGTGAAACTTTATTATATCGTAAAGTAGACAGAATGAGGTTATGTATGGAACAATATATCGTGCAGATGGCCGCCGCGGCTTTGCTGGCATGCACGCGATCTTTTAATGAAAGTTTCAATGACCGTTTTGCATGAATGCTGCGGTATTTCATTAATGCAGCGTCCAATTTCGTCTTTTAAGGCTTGAGTCGTCGTCGGCTTATTCGCGTAAACCATCGACTTCAAAAAAACCCCAAAGAAAAAAATCGAATGGTGTTAAATCGCACGATCTAGGCGGCCAATTCTGATCTCCAAAACGCGAAATAACACGACCGGGAAATGACTGATGCAGCAATTGAATTGTTTCTCTGGCTGTATGACATGTGGCGCCGTCTTGTTGGAACCACATGCCCTCCACATTCATTTCTTCAATTCTAGGCAAGAAAAAACTGGTTATCATTTCACGATACCGAACACCATTGACTGTTTGCGCTTGACCTGCCTCATTTTCATAAAAAAAGGTCCAATGATTCCTCCAGCCCAAAAACCACACCACACAGTGACACGTTGAGGATGCATTTGCTTCTCGTGAATCACTCGAGGATTTTCCGCACCCCAAATGCGACAATTCTGCCTATTGACGAAGCCATCAAGATGAAAATGGGCCTTGATCGCAATTTGCGAACTGTAGCCGCAAAACTTTCACCATTTTGGTAAAACAATTTCACAATGAGAATGCGTTATTCATTCGTGTAGCGCTCCATTTTTACTAACCTCGTACCTTCTACTAACAAACAATAACAATTATTCAAATGTCAAACAATGACACTTCGAATGTTGCGAGATTTAAAAATTGCGCTCTTCTTGGGACACCCTTTACTAGTTACAATGCTTTGTCGATATATTTAATATTTTCCCACAAAATCGAATTACAAAAAGGGACTTACTCATCATTTTATTGTTTTTTACTTAATACTATGACTTAAAAATAACACTTAATAATAATATATACAAAAGGGTGGGAGTGCAAAGGCAGTCCCGATTATTGGCGCGTACTATATACGGTGTCGTCCAAATCGTAGCTATCTATCCGGCGATGATAGAATAGCAATTGGTCGCCACGGTAAAGCCCGCCGTCTCTATTCAGAGTTAAAAGACCAGCAGGAGGCTGGTATTTTAATTCGGTTAGCCTGTCTAGGGTGGTGTCTAGATTTAGGCATGTCCTCATCAATTCATTATCTAGAGAGGATGAGCTCTCAAGGTGCCGAATTGCTGTTTTGGTTAAAAACACATCAATACGATCGAAGTCAATCGCGCCGTAGATAGACCGATTCGAAGGTTTCCGTACCGTACCGTCGTCCGCGATGGTGTTTCGAAGACCGAGGGATGTAACGAGAATTCGTCGTTCCCATCGCCTAAGCCTTTCCATTTGGCAGGAAGAGATTCCAAACCAGGATGGAAAGGCATAGGCCATGATGGGTCTGATGATCTGTTTATAGACCAAAAGTTTAACGTCCTTGCTGAGTCCTCCGCGTCGCCTCAGCAAGGGGACGTAAAGGGCAAATATACGATTGACTTTTGCCAAAATGTGATCCATATGTCTCACAAATTTGAAGTCCATCGAAAAGACAACGCCAAGGTATTTTATACTGGCTGATGTCCGAATTATTTCATTTCCTATCTTAATGACAGGAATATATTTTTGCGCATTAGAATAAAGGAGCTTGCGCCTACCTTTATATATAATGCTATCACATTTTGATATATTCAAACTGAGTCTCCATCTGTCGAAATAGTTCGATAACTCTAAAAGATAAGAATTTATCGTAGAGTTTACAGTTGAAGCTACTGGCCCGGAAGAGGCAATGAGTATATCATCTGTGTAGGTCAAAAGCAAGTCACCAGAGGGTGGCTGCGGAATGTCACACAGAAGAATATTGTAGAGGACTGGACCGAGGAGAGAGCCCTGCGGAACCCCAGCCACTACATTTTTTCTCTCAGAGAGGTCGTTACCAACCTTAACTCTGTATGAGCGATCTCGTAGAAAGTTCGCTACCATCCGACAGGTGTTGCCACCAAAGCCGCGGGTCAACATCTTGAATAAGATGCCGGCGTGCCATGCAGTGTCAAACGCCTTGGAAAAATCAAGACTAACTGCAATGGTCACATGGCGCTTATTCAAGGCCCTGGCTACATGGTCGGATAGCACTGAGAGTGCATGGGAAGTGGAATGACCCTTGCGAAAACCGAATTGGTTGTCCGCAAGTATTCCGACATCTTCTATCGTGTCCCTTATTCTGCGCAACAGGAAGTGCTCCAGAAGTTTGCCAAAGGCTGAAAGTAGGGATATTGGTCGATAGTTGCTGCTTTGCTTGGGATCAGAACCAGGTTTTGGGATAGGAACCGTTAGTGATTCCTTCCAAGCCCTGGGGAAATATCCCAAGTTTAGACAGTGATTGAAGAGTATGGACAAAAATGTCCAAATCATTATATTGGTCTTTTTCAAGACAATATCCGGAATTCCGTCAACTCCGGCTGATCGACGGTTGCGTTTACCTCTCAAGGCCTCTCCGACCTCTTGAGGTGTCACAAAACCAACGTTTCGCCAGATCGTTCCCTCACCGCGGATTGAAGCATCCGCAGTGAGTTCATCATCGAAGTTGAGGATTGGGCTCAAGTCGTTCAGTTCGGAGACTTCACTATCAATGAAGTCATTGAATGTGTTGTCTCCGGTCTGGTTCGAAGTCCCAGACGACTGAACGCTGTCAGCGAGAAGATTCGCTTTACCCATATCATCGGATACGAGAGTGCCATTAGCGTTAAGCAAGGCAGAAATAGGTGCTCGGGCTTTTAGCCCGGCTTCACCTTTTACTTGTCTGAATGTTGAGTTGTTTACTCGGATGGATTGCAGGAAGGCAGTCCAATGTGAGCGCTCGAATTCAGCAATTTGGCCCTGGATAATTCTATCCAGGTTTCGAATTTCAGCCTTTAAGGTGGGATATCGTCCAGGGTCTTCCGACCGATGAAGAATCCTTCGAAGGCGTTTCTTCTCCCGTATAAAATTAATTATATGGGGTGGAAGATTTCGAAGTCCTCTATGGTTGGAGTTCATTCGGGGAATGTTCTCTTCCATAGAGTCGCGGAAAGCGGTGGTCATGATGCCCACACACTCATCGATTTCGTCGGTCGTAACGTTCCGATTGATCGGAAGTTCGCGATTTTCAAGACGAGTTTCGAGGCGTCGATTAAAACGATTACGGTCAAGTTTATCAAAGTCAAAGTATTCTTGTCTTCTGTTGTCAGAAGCAAGTCCACTTTGACTTAGTACGATCTCCACAGCTTTGTGGTCAGATTCGAAATCGAGAGTTCTGAGTCCAGAGGCCTCAGTCTCTCCCGCGAAGGACAATCCCGAGGAGACCATGAAGATATCTATGTACGAATTCGTACCGTATCTTGTAGGCCCCTCGGTGTTAGCTATACTAAGTTCCGGACACTCTAAGAGGTAGTCATAGAGAGACCTGCCTTGAGGGTTGGTGACGTCACCTCCCCAACTTGGGTGTTTCGCGTTAAGGTCGCCGCCGATAATAATATCGTCTTGACCGAACATGTCGAGTATCGGATCGAGTTGATTCGCGTATAGAGTATCTTGAGGCTTGTGGTATAAGGCGACAGTTGTCAGCCAGGACCCATCAAGTTTTTTAACACGCACGCAAGTATTCTCGAAGCTCCCGAGGTTTAGAGTAACCCTCTGGGAGTGAACTTTTTCTTTGACAAGGATCGCAGTGCCGCCACCGCGTCCGAGTCTGTCTTGCCTATACATAGTATAGCCGCGAAAATTTACTCTATTTACCGGATTTAATTTATGTTCAGCGAGCAGAAGAACATCCGGTTTGTGTTTCCTTAGAAACAATTCGAGGTAATGTCTCCTGTGCATCGAAATGATGGAGGTGACATTAACGAAAATGCATTTAATATCTCTAGACATTAAAAGCTATGGATTGTGCCACCGCGAGCATGGCGTTACGCTTTGCTTCCTTAGAAGGCAGGGAGTTGTAGTCGGCCGCGTGTTTTTTAATCTTTTCGATGATAGCGAAGAAGTCCATACCGAAGAACTCTTGGCTATCTTTGTTGAAAACGTCCATGACGTTAAAATTAGTTGGTTTAACCCGAGTGCTGCTCACACTCGGTTTTATTGCCGTTGCAGCTGCGTATGAGACGCCGCTGCGGGCAGTGCTGGTAGCCTGAGAAGAAGGGATTTCCCGCGCAGGTACTGCACGTGCTACTTTGGCAGATGCCTTGGTAGCGGTGACGCGTTTAGCGATAAACGCTAGACGCTTCGGACAGTTCTTGGAACTGGCCGTGTGTCCGTTGGTTTTGCAATTTATGCAGTGAACCTCAAATTCTGGTTTTTCAACCACTGCGCCCGTTGTAGGGTCCTTTGAAATTACCTTTTTAGGGGTAAATTGCCCCTTGGCAGGTATTTTGCGGGGCCGTGATCGCCTCCGCATTTAACGCAACGGTATGGCATGCCGCTATTGGTAGCCACGTGGCCGAAGCGTTGGCAGTTGAAACACTGCGCGGTTTTCTTTTTCTTATCACGAGTGATCTTTACAATGCAGCCGAGGATGGCGTGCAGTTTGTAAAGACCGGTGATGTCAGATTTACGGGACAAATGGATTAACCATTTGCCCCACCCGAGTTTGGCAATCCTGAGGATTTCCAAAGATAGCTTGGTCCCGGCGAGGTTAGCGCGTAGGTCTGCCTCGTCGTACGAGTCGGACAGACCTGTAATAATAGCCGCATGCGGCTTTTGGCCCTTCGGAGAGAAGGTGAAGAAATTGCGTTTCTGCTCTTGGAGCATACTCCGCAATTTCGAATAATCGTCGAGTATGTAGACTACGACGTTCGTCACCGTTTGTGATGCAAGTTTGCACACAAAATTGTTATGCCCGAGGATCCGCGAGATTTCGGACGATAATTCCTTAACGTTCTGGTTGTACACGGTCAGTACCGGTACTGCCTTTGCACTTTTTATACCCTACACCACACTGTGGTACAGGGTATTATAAGTTTGTTTCACGGCAGATGTTTGTAACACCTTAAAATAACACAGCTAGACCCACCTTAAAGTATACCGATCGACTCAGAATCACTAGCTGAGTCGATTTAACGATGTCCGTCCGTCCGTCCGTCCGTCTGTCCATGTAAAGTTGTTCGTCGACTACAGGTCGCAATTTCACTCCGATCGTTCTGAAATTTTGCAGTTTAGAGTATTTCGCGGCTGTTAAGATCGCTATTGAATTTGGTTGAAATCGGTTCAGATTTAGATATAGCTCCCATATATATCTTTCGTCCGATTTGGCCCTTTAGTCCTATAGAAGCTGTATTTTACATCCGATCGTTTTGAAATTTAGAATGGTAGAGTTTCTTGATCCATGAACCAACATTGCCAAATTTGAAGAAAATCGGTTAAGATTTAGCTATAGCTCCCATATATATGTTTCGTCCGATTTGGCCCTTTAGTCCTATAGAAGCTGTATTTTACATCCGATCGTTTTGAAATTTAGAATGGTAGAGTTTCTTGATCCATGAACCAACATTGCCGAATTTTAAGAAAATCGGTGCAGATTTAGATATAGCTCCCATATATATCTTTCGTCCGATTTGGTCCTTTAGTCCTATAGAAGCTGTATTTTACATCCGATCGTTTTGAAATTTAGAGTGGTAGAGTTTCTTGATCCATGAACCAACATTGCCAAATTTGAAGAAAATCGGTTAAGATTTTGCTATAGCTCCCATATATATGTTTCGTCCGATTTGGCCCTTTAGTCCTATAGAAGCTGTATTTTACATCCGATCGTTTTGAAATTTAGAATGGTAGAGTTTCTTGATCCATGAACCAACATTGCCAAATTTGAATAAAATCGGTTAAGATTTAGCCATAGCTCCCATATATATGTTTCGTCCGATTTGGCCCTTTAGTCCTATAAAAGTTGTATTTTACATCCAATCGTGTTGAAATTTAGAATGGTAGAGTTTCTTGATCCATGAACCAACTCTGCCGAATTTGAAGAAAATCGGTTAAGATTTAGCTATAGCTCCCATATATATGTTTCATCCGATTTGGCTCTTTAGATCCAATCGTTTTTATACCCTACACCACACTGTGGTACAGGGTATTATTTAAGTATAAAATGTCCCAAAAGTAAATTTATGTAAACAATTTATACATGAATTACAAAATTTATATATCAGAGTTATTCAATATTACGAGAGTGGTGTAGGGTATTATATAGTCGGCACAGCCCGACTTTAGCCTTTCCTTACTGGTTTTAGTATTAACACTGTTATTAAAACTAAGTGACTTACTCTTTTTGGTTGCTGCTGCTGAGTTCGTCGTCTTCTTAGATACTGCAGCCGGGGTCGTCATAGCCTTGGCTGCTTTCATTTCCTTTTTGGCGTTGGTCCGAGCTTTCTTGCTCTTGACCTGGTTCCATCGGGCTGCATCCGCTGATGTCGATGGTCCATCGGCGGGCGTCCTTCCTTCGCTTTGGGCGTCCTTCCTTTGCGCTCAGCATCCTTATCTTCGGCTTCGGTGCTGCCGTTGATTCGCCGTTCTGCTGCACTTCTGGGGTGCGGCTGGCATCATCATCATCTTCTTCTTCTCCCAGGGACATTTGATCCTCTTCGTGAGAGGATTCTTCCGCACTGGATACTTCTTCAGGGCGTGGTGGTTCACGCTCTTTCTCCAACTTAGCCAGTCGGATCGTCAGCGACGCACAATGGGAAAAATGTGGTAAATACGCGCGCATAACAGTATTGTCTATCTCATGACTATACCCTTAGAGATAGAGTCTTACGGTTTGGACCACCTTCAAGAGAATTCTTTGGAGAAGAAATTGGTGCAGCCAGATTTTATTTAGCTGTTACCGTGTAGCGCACGGTGGGCTTACAAAAGCGACATTGTGGAAATTAATGTAAAAACCATAATATAGTACCAACTTCGGTGATCTTGATTTTAAATTAAAGCTGACAAAATTTAGTTCAAAATCTATTTGGGTTACTTGATTGTGTGTTGCTGCGTTTTAAATATATACCTCATTGAAGTTGAAAAATATTTTATTCAAAATTGCGTTAAAAGTCTACAAAACCGGGCAATGTTTGTGAAATTAAAACCAAAACAACTTAAATAAGATAAAATCGTAATCTGCAATATTTTTGAAAGCTGACGTTTTCCAATAATGGACTTATACAATGGGTCGTCGACTGTTAATACAAGAAAAGTTAAATTAAAAACAAAAAATAATCGGTCCACCCTAATATACATTAACTACAGAAGAGTTTAACTATATTTCTATGGTTTTTGTAGAAGAAGTAAACTATAAAAATTACACATATAATCTTAATAATATTAATAAGATCGCTATTTTTGATTGTAGGACACTACAAACTTGCATCCGGACTTGTATCGGACGTATTTATTATCCGATTTTGCCGAAATTTCGCAAAAAGTTATTTTTTGGGACCAAGAAAATCGGTCTATGTGTTTCGGGAAAGTCGGTTTAGAGATAGATGTAGCTCCCACACATATTTTCTATATTTGAAGTAAAAAAAGCACATATGTAAATTACAAAAATCTGCCATAATCGCAAAAAGTCGCAGATAAACTAGGTACAGTTGGATTCATAACTAAGTCACCTACCTTCTCTATGTCATATGGTAGTGATCCCACGTGATCCAAAAAAGTTGTATTATATTTACTGTGGAAAATTTTTTAAAAAAACTAAAAAAATGTGTTTTTACTTCGAAATATCTCTTTATTTAAAGACGTTAGAAATACATCTTATACACAAATATTCAGATGAATATAACCTTATTATATGTTACAAAGTCCGGTCGAATTTCACCAACAAACGCGAATTCTACAAGCATTGTAGTATATACATTTTATCATCGCAATGTTATTTGCATTTATTAGTAAAAAAGACAAACTTTGAATGGTCATAACTCGAAATCGCCTGGACATATTTTCATAAAATTTAAAGGTATTTTCATTAAATGTTATCCACAATAAAACAGCATTCCCAAAAAACTGATTTTTGGTAGTTGCTTTCAAAGTCCTATGCGCGCATATTTCATCATATTTTCCCATCGTGCGACGTAAGGAGATCACGGTAGTAGTCGTTCTCCTTTTTTATTTCTTCGAGGAAGGCCTTGGAGATGGTCACCATTTCTTCCTCGTTTTTGAACTGACGAAATGTTGTCATACCTGCCATTACATTGTGGATTTGCATGAGCCAACATGAAAATATCAAAATCGTTTTGATTTTCGTCCAACATCCATGAACACTCATCATGCAGCTCCTTAGACTGTGGATAAATCCATGGATCACACAAGTTGTACGACAAAACTGATGTGTGTAAGCAGGCCTTAATGCATTTAATATTTGTTTATCTATTGATGACAGTTGTGGCACAGTGGTTCAGAATAATTAATATCGTGCACTAAAAACTGTTTAATGTTCACGACAATAATCGATTAAAAAAATGTAGTTTACAAATTCGTAAACGTAAACAGAATGGATCATGAATACATAAAATTTGATTAAAAAAAAAACTTTTGACAATTTTGAATTAATGTACACCGACTGCTGTTTGAATAATAATAATTAAATTAATATGTCAGTGCGATTATAAATGTATAAAATTAATGCCAAAATGTCATGTTAATTGATAATACATCTAAAAATATGAACACCTTGAAATTATTAGTGAATCATGTTATTACCCACCAACCACCTTCATTCGACGTTAATGCCACAGTGCGGTGTAGATTCATTGAATTCAGCCTCTCTCTCCTCTCAAACAAATGCAAGAAAACTACGCCGCTCCTACGTTTTCATTGAGCTTGCACGACTCTGATTCACACATCAACATATTACATTTATTACCACACAAACACATTTGTGAAGATATAGGTATGTACATATGTATGTAATGTGACAAACACTTAGTTAATATATTCACTGTTTAAATTCATTGCTGGAATGAAACTTTACATTTCTATCTATGAATTGTTACATTAATTTAATGCATCAGTTTCATAGACCTCTTTTTGAATAAAACTACTCCGTATAGTATTGTTGTTTAATTAACTCCACTACATACTCCTAAAATGTTTATAAAATAGATAAAATATATATATAGAACATCAATATAAAGCTAATTTCATTGTTTATATTCTTCACCGTACCACTTCATTGCAGCAATGAAACTATTAAACTTCTATGAATAGTAAATCTGTTTTGTTTTATTTATGTTAAAATCTTTACACCACTGATAATTTTTTTGTTAATTTTATATAAGTCTTCCTTTTTTTATAAAATGTAAACCTCATACCATCAATGTAAACCGTTTCATTCCATCAATGACACGTCATAAATTAGAAAAACGCTTTAAAGAAACATTTCATTCCCGTAATGGCATTTTCATTACATCAATGAACATTTTCATTGTATCAATGTAAAATAATTAATGAAACGCGTTCATTGATGCTATGAAGCATTTTTTTTTCAGTGTGCATGTGCGGCATCTTACCAAAAAGTTGTTCATTACTGCTTGGAGAGTTGAGATGGGAATATGGATTGCTTTAGTTCATTCAAATTTGTTGGTTTTGCTTTGTAGACTTCCTGTTTGCAATAACCCCAAAAAAGTCAGGTGCAGTAAGGTCAGGCGACCTGGGGGGCCAACGGAATGTGGAGTTTCTGGATATCAGCTTATTGGGAAATTTTCGCCGCAATTCTGTCATAACAGGCCGGGCTATGTGAGGAATTGCACCATCTTGCTGAAACCACACAGAGTTGAAAGAAATTCTCATTCGGCGTATTTCTGGATAGAAAAAGTCTTTCAACATGCTCAAGTAACGGCCTCCAGTAACTGTAACGGTGTGACCGTTTTCTTCGAAGAAGTAAGGCCCGACTATGCAGCGTGATGAAACTGCACACCACACTGTGACACGTGGATGGAATTCCGTCTCATGGAGTATCTGTGGGTTGGAAGCACTCCATATTCGACAATTTTGTTTGTTTATGTTGCCATTATCGAAATGGGCTCGTCAGACATGAAAAGACAGTTCAACATGTTTCCGTCCTCTTCAACCATTTGAAGCATCTTCTGGCAAAATTCCAAGCGAATCGGGAAGCCTGCTGAGTTCACTTTGTTGGCCATTTGAATTTTATATGGTTATAATTTATAATTTTATATAACTTCAAATCTTTGTGCATAATTGACTGCAATGACTGTCTGCTTATACCCATTTGAGCAGATGAGGTTCTTGTCGAAACTCTTGGATTGTTTTGTATGGCATCAGCTACAGCAGCGATTGTTTCCTCCGTCCGAACTGAAGGGTTTCGATGGTAAGGTCTTCTGTTGACTGTCCCATGCTCGGAAAAATTGTTAACAAGTCTCTTTATGGTCCATCTGCTCGGAAGATTGCCGCCAAACGTGCCCCTATACTCTCTTTGAACCGAAACTAAGGACTTCAGTGCGTAATAGTGGCGGACAATCCAAATTCTTGTTTCAGTGTCCCAGTTATCCATTTTTGTTAAATCTAAAAATCAATCTGCAAAATAAAAAAAAATTAACCAGATTCATTAAATAGAAAAAAATTATTAAATTTTTTTTTGGTAGCAGTATATGAGTAAAAAATAAATGCTTTCCCTTAATGTTGTTCAAATACATAATAAACCAGTAAGGAAAGGCAGAAAGTCGGGCGGGGCGACTATATAATACCCCACACCTCCCTAACAATGCGATAAGGGTCATTGCGATAATAATTTGGAATAATTGGTAAATGGGTAAGAACATATATATGTGGATATATCTAATTCTGAACCGATAATCGCAAAATTAAGCAATATTCGTTCCTAAATTGAGAAACATCTTTCTGGGGAATTTTGTAATGATCGGAAGTAAAGAACAACTTCTATAGCGCTTTGTAACCAAATCAGGAGGAACATATATATGGAGGTTATATATAAATCTGAATCGATTTTCCCTGAATACTCGCACTCCTTCATGTAAAATAGAAACCACTTTCTGTCGAATTTCGTACTGATCGGATATAAAATACAGTCTCTACAGCGCACATAGGAGTATTTGGCTGATCTAGCTGGACAAAACCCCATTTTCTAAAATCGACCCTGGGTACGAATACTTTTTTGTTTTATGTTACCAAGACTACATTTCATTATTATCAATAAGACATTAACCTTCGAGACAAATATGCGACTCATTTCCAGCATCAAACTCATATTTCAGTGCTTAAAGAAGGAAGGTATGTGTATTTTATTCACAATTAAAAAAAGTCATTTTTTAAAACCTAGTTTTTCATATTCAAATGTGATTTTGTTATATAGTCCGATGCGGTCCCGCGCTGATTTTTGTGTTGTTATATAGCCTATACTGTCCTGTAATAGGAACAAAAAGAATTTGTTCCGCCTCTTTCCTCTCTTTTAACACTATCAGAATTGAATAACACTCGAAAAAAGTTTTGTCCGGCTAGATCAGCAAAATACTCCTATGTGCAGCGCTTAGATGTCAAATCGGGGGTAACTTATATATGGGGGGCTATAACTAAATCTGAACCGATTTTCTCCGAATTTGGCAGTATTCCTTCATGTAATAAGAAACCTCTTTCTGCCGAATTTCGCTGTGATTGGATATAAAATACAGTTTCTACAGCGCTTGAATTTCAAATCGGGGGTAACAAATATATGGGGGCTATATCTAAATCTGAACCGATTACCCCCCAAATTTTGTATTGTCTCTAAGTGTATCACGAGACTACTCTCTGTCAATTTTTGTACAAATCGGTTCAAAACTGTTGCTTATACAGTGCATACATGCCAAATCGGAGGTACATATATATGGGAGCTATATGTAAATCTGAACCGATTTTAATCAATAGGGATCGTCCTTGGGCCTAAACAAAGATATGTGCAAAGATTCGTTGAGATCGGACCATAATTGCGACCTGTACTTTGATTACAAGAATACATCTACAGACAGACGGACATAGCTAAATCGACTCAGAAAGTGATTGCAAGTCGATCGGTATAATAAACAATGGGTCTATCACTTCTTCTTTTGGGTGTTACAAACAAATGCACAAAGTAATACCCCGTACCACAGTGTGGTGTAGGGTATAAACAAAAAAAGTCCGTCCGTCCGGACATGGTTAAAGGCCGGGTTAGGCAAACTTAACCGTAATTTAACTTTAGCGCCGCCGTAACGTTGCCCGCTGGAGCAATTACCCAAAACTTCAAAAACGTGCCATATGACTCAGACATTCACAACAAAAAAAGCTACAAATTCATTTTATTTTATATTCATTTGCTACTAATTTATCATTTTATTACTTATTCATCATTACTTTTCAAAATTTTCGCATAATTATTTTCTTTTTACTGATTTTGTTTGCAAATGCACATAAACGTACCGTCCAAATCAAATTTCAGCAGATTCAGCCGTCCGTTTACGTTTCGTTTTCGTTGGCTAATCGTTTACACTGAGTTCCATATGTCTGATTGAATCAGCTGATTCGTTACGCTACGGGGGCGTTACGGTTACGTTTGCCTAACCCAGCCTTAAATCGTCTTAGAATTTTACGACGATTAAGAATATATATACTTTATGTGGTCTCAGATCAATATTTAGAGGTGGTACAAACGGAGTGGTGGAGGGTATAAAAAATTCAAAAGTTCAACTTTGAAAACAAACAAACCCCACATTTCCATGCTAAATATTAAAAAAAATCTAAAGTTCAACTTTAACCTTGAATTCCTCAATAACTGCTGACCCGATTTTATTGAAATAAAAACTGGCTTAAGGAGTTACCTGCCTAAAAATCAGCCATTGTCCGTACATTGGCAGCTTTTTAAAAGGGTTGCTAGCGTTGGCCGATCTGACAATTGTCTGTACATAGCTTAAGTTACGCACACAAAATAGTCTCAGTTCGAAATTGTCTCGGCACTATCCAAACCATATACCTCTCAAATAGCTCTCCAAGAAGCAGTTTCTAATAACAGGAATTTCGGTGATGATAAAAAACAAAAATTAAGTGATATTGCGAACTCGATGGGCAGAACAACATGAGTCTGTTGAAATATGTCTTCATGTAGAAGTAGCGATTAACGAGGCTTTGGAATAATGCATTCGATCTGGACTGATCAGAAAACTACAACATCTGCATCAGTTATTGCTGGCTATAAAAACGTTGTATAAGTTTCGGTCCATGTAGTTCATTCAGTTCACTGCTTGGCATTATCATTAAGTCGCGTTCTTCAAAGTGAAAATCAAGATTTGCTGAAGCCGCCCATCTGGCTGAAAATACGAAAAGGTTAGCCTCAACACCTTGTGCTATTGGGTACATAAAGAAAGGTGATAGTTCCTGGACTACGTCTAGTGAGGAATCGCTGGAAGTGCACCTGGATACACATTTCCCGGCCAACATTGAATACTTCAGTTGGGGATTCTCTTGAAGTACAGCCATCAGAGGTTGCCAACGAGATTGTAACCGACTCTAGAATTCTTTGGGCTATCCAACACTTTAAACCTTTTAAATCGCCAGGACCGGACAAAGTCTCGCCGGCGGAGCTACAGTCAGTGGCTGATACAATTAGTCCCTGGCTCAGAGAGAAAGGTTGTTTTCATCCCAAATCGGGAAAGCATACTAAACCTAACGATTTCCGACCAATTTTCTCCTTAAAACTCTGGAGATTAATAGATAGCTACCATAGGACTAAAATTGATCACAGGCTACTGTCCACTCAACAGCAAGCCTACAGCAAGGACAAGTCCACCGAAACCGCCCTGCATGATCTAGTCAGCTTTATTGAAGGACCCCTTCTCAGCTTAGAAATATAGCTAGCTTTCTTAGATATAGAGGGAGCATTTAATAACAAAAATCCAGCCGCTATAATTACGGCATTAAAAACCCTGAGGGTTGACGTTGGTTCTTTCATAACCTTCTAATTAAGAGACGCATTACAGCAGGGGAACGCCCCAAGGGGGTGTTCTGTCTCCTCTGCTATGTAATCTCTCCATGGACAATATTTTACTTTCTCTGGAGATTATGGGTGTCAGAGTTGTTGCCTATGCAGATGACGTGACAATATCTGTTAGAGGGAAGTTTCAGGATACTCTCGGAAACATCCTACAGCAGACCCGTCATACAACCGCAAGATGGGCTTCCGGTAATGGTCTTGGTGTTAACTCGACCAAGACGGAACTAGTTCTTTTCACCAGGAGAAATAAGGTACCACGATTTACACCAGTCTCCTTGGGGGGAATTGAAATTCCCTACTCTGAAAGCGAAAAAATACTGAGGTATTTTACTAGATAAGAAGTTGCATTTTCCTATCTAGTAAACCACCAAAACCAACCCCCAATGCGCACGAGCCTGATGTAAATAATTCTGCATGAAGCTATGTATACACGGTGATCAAATCTTAAAATTCTGTAAGCAAAAAATATAAAACAAGTAAGAAAGTTCAGTCGGGTAAACCGACTAATGAATCCCCTCACCTTGAGTCACAAAAAATATTAGTAAATCTATTTATGTTTTTTAATTAAATTAGCATCAATTTAAAATGCATTTAATAACTTTAAAGTAGGTACTGGTATTAAAGTTATAAGCTGTTAACCTTTGGTGTAAAATGGTCTATGTGTGGGAGGGGCGTCCCAAAAACGGTCACTTTTCTCTGGATTCTAGGTACTATAAAAGCATTACCCTGTACAAAATTTCAAGTATTTATATGCACTGTTATTAAAGATATAAGCTGTTAACTTTTGGTGTAAAATGGTATATTTGTGTGGGAGGTACCAAAAGGGGCGTGCCAATTACGGCCACTTTTCTGTAGACTCTAGGTAATATAAAAGCATTGCACTGTACAAAATTTCAAGTATTTGTATGTACTGGTATTACAGTTATAAGCTGGTAACTTTTGGTACAAAAAGGTCCATTTGTGTGGGAGGTACCAAAAGGGGCGTGGCAATAATGCCCACTTTTCACTCTATTGTAGGTAAACTTGAAATTTTGTACAGTGTAATAGTTTAATATTACACTGCACAAAATTTCAAGTCTTTGTATACACTGGTAATAAAGTTATAAGCTATTAACTTTTGGTTCAAAATTGTCGATTTGTGTGGAAGTACCAAAAAGGGAGCGGCAACTTCGCCCATTTTTCTCGAGGTAATAGTGACTAAGAAACTAATCCTATGTGTAGAATTTCAGAGGATTCAAATTAGTAGTATAGAAGTTATTAAATAATCAATATTTCACTAAATGTTAACCCTTTGCGGGGGGAGGTACTAGAAAGAGTGAAACAATATTTGAAGTCAATCGGTTACTCCTTTCGAGAGTTATTGTGCGCAGCAGCCAGCAGACAGACGGACGGACGGAAATTGTTCATTCGACTTAAAATGACCTATCTCTATCGTTTCCAAAGTTAGAGTTTTGGCCAGTAAAAAACGATTCTGAACCACTGTGCGCCGCCGATAATTTTGGTCGGCTTCATTGCCTGGTTGCGGACATTACATTCGTACGCATTTTGCATTACTTATGGTGATATCGTTTGTGCAAAAACATGTAAAATTTTTTCTACATTTTACACTGAAACTGAATTTTTAGGTTCGTTTGTAAAAATGGTACAGACGCATGAACGGGGTTTGATTTCGTTTGTAAACAATCCGCAAATGCGAAATTATCGCATTTTCCACACTCAGCACAGTCCACGGTGTGAAGTGTTGCACTGTCAAAAGGCAGACTTAAGGCCAGCTTACACACATCAGTTTTGTCGTACAACTTGTGTGATCCATGGATTTATCCACAGTCTAAGGAGCTGCATGATGAGTGTTCATGGATGTTGGACGAAAATCAAAACGATTTTGATATTTTCATGTTGGCTCATGCAAATCCACAATGTAATGGCAGGTATGACAACATTTCGTCAGTTCAAAAGAAACATTGTGGTGGAAACACGAAAAGAGAACAAAGTGCCGTCGGCAAAATGACATTTCAGTAGAAACCTCATTGAGTAAAGATGCGTAAAACTGAAAATGGAAAGATATAGGCAATTTTGGTTGGATTTTCTTTGAATTATACAACAGTATGCCAGAATTATGGAAAATTAAAAGTGAAGACTATAAGAATTGTTATTATTTTTCTTTCAAAAATATTTACGTTGATTTTAAATTTGAAAAAATAAATTTCGCTTAATTTTCCTTGAATTAAAAATTTATTTTAAAAACTAAACTAATTTTTTAGGTTGGTTTGAAAACAATATACAATTTCTTGTGGAAAATAAATATGTACATAAATATTTTTCGTAGATTTGTTAAGCATTTTAATTTAATGAACACTTTCCTTTCATTTCCTTCAAAAGTATACAGAATTTGTGTCTGTCTCTCCCAAACATAATTTTTGGAAGGCAATATTTGTAAAAGTAATTAAGAAACAACGATATTGGCATGACATTTATTTTACTTTTCTCCTCTGTTTCGGCATATATTATTTTGTATGAAAACATGAAACAAATGTATTGAAAAAGTCAGGTAAAACTTGTATCAGGTACATTTGTATATCACATTAAAAATATAACGCACGATGCACACTCATATGGAATGTGTATAAACAAATTCTTTCAAAAATTCCCTAATTATTCATTAAAAAAGGTTGAAGGAAAATAGCCAAATTTTTATGGTCACATATTTTCATTTTGCCGACGGCATTTTGATCTTTTTCTTCGCTGCACACGCACAACCGACCACGTTGCTGTCGTAGATGAAATGATGTTGTAGAGATTGCATGAGTAATCTAAGGGCAAACAGTCGTCGAACACAACATCTGAGAGAACATGATGCTTGACAACAAATCCACAATGTAAGGGGCCCTTTAATTAAAGCGTACATTCTTAATGCACTAGCAAATGGTTGCGCCATAATGTAGGTATGGGTTTTACTCACCGTATGATTTCTGTTCGATTGATCGCATGCAAAATTAGCAGAGGGTGCAGGGTTCCCCCTGTCACAACATTATTTTTCAGAAACGAAATCACCATTATATTCATTCCGTTGGCGTTCTGAATGCAACATTTTCATATAACCTTCAGCGACAACAATTATCCCAGAGTTAATGTGGATTTGCATATTTTTAGCTAAGTTGACATAGTAATCAGAAAAAAAATCATGGTTCATCCAAAAACCAGATATCCGTCTGTTGCAGACGTTACCAGGCAATGAAGCCGACCAAAATTATCGGCGGCGGCGCATGGAAAAATGCCGATCGGCTGACCCGATTAAATTTCAGCAATCGGCTGAGCCGATCAAATTTCAACTATCAGCTGAGCCAATAAAGTTCCAACAAACGGTTCAATAAATATCTACTTATTACTACTCTGTAAAACGACGTAGACTTTTTAAAAATTGGTTCGGCCGCTAGTAGAGAATTGTAATTTCTGTAAAAACCAATATCGCATTTTTCAATTTCAAGCATTATTTCCTAAAAATATCTTATACGTAGTTCAAGAAAAAAATTAAAAAAAATCCTTTACATAAAAAAATAGGACGGAAACAAAGATTTGTTTAGAAAACATCTTCCCAAATATATAATATTTGTGTGTGCCGAAGTGTACCCTAAACATTTGTATATTTCAAGCAGAATATGTTTGGGACAATATACTACAGAAGCGGGTTTTTTTTCAAAGTATGTAGGAGAGAGAGGCAGGCAGAAAGAGCTCTCTGCCTCTCTCCCCTACAAACTTTGACACTTATTTGGAAAATATTGCCTCGTGTGTAGCACGACTAACAACAAACAAAAACTTATTTCGACAAAAATCGACGTCGCATTTTTTACACTGACCTACCATATTGTACTGGTTAAATCGAATCCTAGCGAACAGATATCGGAACCGATCTCAAATAATTTTGATTTTCTAAATCCGAATACAAAATCAAAAATGGAATATATGTATTTCCACGTTTTTGAGATATGGTATTAATTATGCGATAAAAAACCTGATTTCATGCTTTTTAAAAAATTGAATCGCGACAGACAGACAGAATTAAAAGTGTTTGTATAAAGGATCAAAATCGTACACCATCTCATAGATATCATATTAAAAAAAAGTATTTTCCAATTGTAGCTTTATTAAAAATACGATTTCTCCGACTAGGTTTCCTGACTGATATCTCGGAGATGACTTACGATTATTACGGTTTTTGGATAAATATTGAAAGAAGTGGGCCTTTTGACGTGTTTTTCCCCATATAAATACAAAATGCCGTACACACATCATTTGAGAACGGATCGTTAGATATTTATGATTTTGAGTTTGATGAGTTCGTATTATCTCCAGAAGTGACACTGTGGATTAAAATTTAGGATTGAGCAAGGAGGTGCGAAACAGCCAAATCAAGTGAATAGCCTGAGAAGGGAGCGTTAAAAATTTCCGATTTTTTTGCTTTATGTATTCGTATTAACCTAAGGATGAAACACATAGAGGAAAATTTAGCATTGGTCAAGGGGCGCGACATAGCCAGCACAGCATTGTAGCTCGAGAACGGATTGTTAGATTTTCAAAATTTTTTTCTTAATAAATTCGTATAGGCCTAAGGAAGAGTACTATTGAGGAACATTAAAATTTGCCAAAGAGGCTTTGCGCGGTCAACAAAATCTCAGCTCGAAAATGCATCGTTAGATTTTGGGCTTGAAGGGTTGGTGGCTCCAGAAGTGACACCATGGGGCGAAATTGATGTTTGGCCAAAGGACGCGAAACTCCCAACATAACTTTACAGCACGAGAAGGGTTCGTTCTATTTTCAATATTTTGTGCTTAATGTATTCGTATTGACCCAAGGACGAACGCTATAGTGGGAAATTTTGCATTGGTCAAAGGGGCTTGAAACAGCCTTTACCTCTAGAACGGATCATTTGATTTTCACAATTTTGTGAAAAAAGGGCGTGGAACTGACTACATACAATATCATAACTCGAGAGCTGGTCATTAGATTTTCATGATTTTTGGCTTGATGTATTAGTATTGGCCCAAGGAAGAAGGAGCGCGGTCCGTACATACAACCTCATATCTTGATGAATTCGTATTTGCCCAATGCAGGGCACTCTGGGAAAACATTTATGATTGGTCAAGGGGCTTGGAACTGCCCACATCGGGCCAGTACACGTAGCCGTGACATTATAACCTCATTTTGAAAATCTGATACCAATAGTTCGGGTGAGTCTTCAAATTCGGTGTGAATGCATTTCACAGCTACGTGAGTGACCTGCAGGCGCCCACCCATAAGACTCGAATACTGAGAACCTAATATGGAGAACTGTTGTATCAATCATCTTGAAGTCTGAAGTGGGTGCTTTTGATAGAAAACTACATTATATAATAAAACCAGTAAGGAAAGGCTAAAGTCGGGCGGGGCCGACTATATAATACCCTACACCACTCTCGTAATATTGAATAACTCTGATATATAAATTTTGTAATTCATGTGGAAATTGTTTACATAAATTTACTTTTGGGACATTTTATATTTAAATAATATCCTGTACCACAGTGTGGTGTAGGGTATATAAACGATTGGATCTAAAGAGCCAAATCGGATGAAACATATATATGGGAGCTATAGCTAAATCTTTAGCGATGTTCTTCAAATTCGGCAATGTTGGTTCATGAATCAAGAAACTCTACCATTCTAAATTTCAAAACGATTGGATGTAAAATATAGCTTCTATAAAACTAAAGGTCCAAATCGGACGAAACATATATATGGGAGCTATAGCTAAATCTTAACCGATTTTCTTCAAATTCGGTAGTGTTGGTTCATGGATTAAGAAACTCTACCATTCTAAATTTCAAAATTATTGGATGTAAAATACAGCTTCTGCAGGACTAAAGAGCAAAATCGGACGAAACATATATATGGGAGCTATAGCTAAATCTTAACCGATTTTCTTCAAATTTGGCAATGTTGGTTCATGGATCAAGAAACTCTACCATTCTAAATTTCAAAACGATTGGATGTAAAATACAGCTTTTATTGGACTAAAGGGCCAAATCGGACGAAACATATATATGGGAGCTATAGCTAAATCTGAACCGATTTTCTTCAAATTCGGTAGTGTTGGTTCATGGATCAAGAAACTTTACCATTCTAAATTTCAAAATGATTGGATGTAAAATACAGTTTCTGTAGGTCTAAAGGGCCAAATCGCACGAAACATATATATGGGAGCTATAGCTAAATCTGAACCGATTTTCTTCAAATTCGATAATGTTGGTTCATGGATCAAGAAACTCTACCATTCTAAATTTCAAAACGATTGGATGTAAAATACAGCTTCTATAGGACTAAAGAGCCAAATCGGACGAAAGATATATATGGGAGCTATATCTAAATCTGAACCGATTTCAACCAAATTCAATAGCGATCTTAACAGCTGCGAAATGCTCTAAACTGCAAAATTTCAGAACGATCGGAGTGAAATTGTGACCTGTAGTCGACGAACAACTTTACATGGACAGACGGACGGACATGGGTAAATCGACTCAGCTATTGATTCTGAGTCGATCGGTATACTTTAAGGTGGGTCTAGCTGTGTTATTTTCAGGTGTTACACACATCTGCCGTGAAACAAACTTATAATACCCTGTACCACAGAGTGGTGTAGGGTATACATATTTAGTGAAAGTGGCTGCGCCTATACAAGGCGATTATTGGAAACTAAACAGAATGGAGAGCGTAATATTTAGACAGATTTGATCAGAACAGCTGACACGTTCTGAGTATGATCAGATTTCTTCGAATAGAGATGTCTCTGTCTCTCCCTCAGATATTTCCATTGTATTTATTAGACCTTTTGAATAAAGTATTTGAATTGATGTTTGTAACACCTGAAAATAACACAGATAGACCCACCTTAAAGTATACCGATCGACTCAGAATCACTAGCTGAGTCGATTTAACGATGTCCGTCCGTCCGTCCGTCCGTCCATGTAAAGTTGTTCGTCGACTACAGGTCGCAATTTCACTCCGATCGTTCTGAAATTTTGCAGTTTAGAGTATTTCGCAGCTGTTAAGATCGCTATTGAATTTGGTTGAAATCGGTTCAGATTTAGATAAAGCTCCCATATATATCTTTCGTCCGATTTGGCCCTTTAGTCCTATAGAAGCTGTATTTTACATCCAATCGATTTGAAATTTAGAATGGTAGAGTTTCTTGATCCATGAACCAACACTACCGAATTTGAAGAAAATCGGTTAAGATTTAGCTATAGCTCCCATATATATGTTTCGTCCGATTTGGCCATTTAGTCCTATAAAAGCTGTATTTTACATCCAATCGTTTTGAAATTTAGAATGGTAGAGTTTCTTGATCCATGAACCAACACTACCGAATTTGAAGAAAATCGGTTAAGATTTAGCTATAGCTCCCATATATATGTTTCGTCCGATTTGGCCATTTAGTCCTATAAAAGCTGTATTTTACATCCAATCGTTTTGAAATTTAGAATGGTAGAGTTTCTTGATCCATGAACCAACATTGCCGAATTTGAAGAAAATCGGTTATGATTTAGCTATAGCTCCCATATATATGTTTCGTCCGATTTGGCCCTTTAGTTCTATAGAAGCTGTATTTTACATCCAATCGTTTTGAAATTTAGAATGGTAGAGTTTATTGATTCATGAACCAACACTACCGAATGTGAAGAAAATCGGTTAAGATTTAGCTATAGGTCCCATATATATGTTTCGTCCGATTTGGCCCTTTAGTCCTGTAGAAGCTGTATTTTACATCCAATCATTCTGAAATTTAGAACGGTAGAGTTTCTTGATCCATGTACCAACACTACCGAATTTGAAGAAAATCGGTTGAGATTAAGCTATAGCTCCCATATATATGTTTCGTCCGATTTTGCTCTTTAGTCCTGAAGAAGCTGTATTTTACATCCGATCGTTTTGAAATTTAGAATGGTAGAGTTTCTTGATCCATGAACCAACATTGCCGAATATGAAGAAAATCGGTTAAGATTTAGCTATAGCTCCCATATATATGTTTCGTCCGATTTTGCTCTTTAGTCCTGAAGAAGCTGTATTTTACATCCAATCATTTTGAAATTTCGAATGGTAGAGTTTCTTGGTCCATGGACCAACACTACAGAATTTGAAGAAAATCGGTTGAGATTAAGCTATAGCTCCCATATATATGTTTCGTCCGATTTGGCCCTTTAGTTCTATAGAAGCTGTATTTTACATCCATTTGTTTTGAAATTTAGAATGGTAGAGTTTATTGATCCATGAATCAACACTACCGAATTTGAAGAAAATCGGTTAAGATTTAGCTATAGCTCCCATATATATGTTTCGTCCGATTTGGCCCTTTAGTTCTATAGAAGCTATATTTTACATCCAATCGTTTTGAAATTTAGAATGGTAGAGTTTCTTGATCCATGAACCAACATTGCCGAAAGATTTAGCTATAGCTCCCATATATATGTTTCATCCGATTTGGCTCTTTAGATCCAATCGTTTTTATACCCTACACAACACTGTGGTAAGGGTATTATTTAAGTATAAATTTATACATGAATTACAAAATTTATATATCAGAGTTATTCAATATTACGAGAGTGGTGTAGGGTATTATATAGTCGGCCCCGCCCGACTTTAGCCTTTCCTTACTGGTTATATTACTAGTTTCTAATATTATACGAATTAATTTTCGAAATTTTTAGAGCTACTGATTCTTTTTTAATTTCTTTATAAAGCCAAGTTTCAGAGAGATAATTAAGTAGGGTTTGGGTCGTTCATTAGATAAAAGATTGGACCCATCTATGGATTGTCGTTTTTCGAGTAAAAGATGGGGTTGCAATGTAACAGCGCCATCTGATGTATACACAAAACAATTTGCAGCATAAAACAAAAAATAGTTTAAGTATTTGTTAATTCTTTCCACTGTTCAACTGAGGAATTTGTTATTGCGGGTGTGGGGAAGTTGTTATCTGGCAACATAATGAAATTATACTATTTTTGATACTCCGTGTTAGAACATATTTATATGCACTTACATTTGTCGCCCTGATTTGAATATTGCTGTTATCACTTCTGCAGATTACATTTTATTGAAATTCAGACCTACAAAAAGTAAAAGAAATGGCTTTTTAATACCACACAAAATTATTGACGAAAGGGTTTTTGCCGAAAAATTATGGTTTTATAAGTACGCAATTCTGCGGTACGGTGTGTAATACGTTTGTTTTCGACCAGATAGTTGTAAGGCCCTAAAATATTGAGTGACATGTCATAACGTCCTGGGACATAATGTCCATGGATCTTATGACACTTTGGTCCGCGTAACCGGCTTTGGAAAATATGTTTAATACTGGCCGATGCCGGCCACGCTTTGTCATTTGGTTCGCGCAGCCGACGTTGGACATACATCAGATGGGAAAATCTTTAACCAAACCCTGTCACGCAGACACAGTTTGGTCCGCGTAGCCCGCTGTGGAGATATCGATAACTGAAAATTCGTCATCAAAGACAACTTACAGAGTCAGAATCACTAGCAGATTCGAATTATTATAGGGATAAATGGTGATTCCTTATGTTCAGCAAGTCTTTATGCAATTTAGCAGAGAAAAAATGTATGAATCTAAGCGCCAAAAAGTTTGGAAGTATTATTTTAATTAGGGAAACAACATTGATTAAAATTTGATAATTATTTTTATTTTAAAATTTTTAATGCAAAATTAAACTTTTTTATTCCTAATGAAAGAAAAATAGGTTAGTGCCTTTTTCCGCTTTTTGTCTGGAATGTTACGCTTTTTAAATTTTTCATTACGCTTTTGCTCCGCAAATAGTTGGCATCACTGGTGTTAACTTATATGTATATTCGTATTGTCATAGAGATTTTTGCATACTCTATACGTCAATGTGAAGGCTCAGCAACATTACAGTTATGAGTTCAAACCAGTAAGGAAAGGCTAAAGTCGGGCGGTGCCGACTATATAATACCCTACACCACTCTCGTAATATTGAATAACTCTGATATATAAATTTTGTAATTCATGTACAAATTGTTTACATAAATTTACTTTTGGGACATTTTATACTTAAATAATACCCTGCACCACAGTGTGGTGTAGGGTATAAAAACGATTGGATCTAAATAGCCAAATCGGATGAAACATATATATATTCATATATTTCTTCAAATTCGGCAATGTTGGTTCATGAATCAAGAAACTATACCATTCTAAATTTCTAAACGATTGGATGTAAAATATAGCTTCTATAGAACTAAAGGGCCAAATCGGACGAAACATATATATGGGAGCTATAGCTAAATCTTAACCGATTTTCTTCAAATTCGGTAGTGTTGGTTCATGGATCAAGAAACTCTACCATTCTAAATTTCAAAACGATCGGATGTAAAATACAGCTTCTATAGGACTAAAGGGCCAAATCGGACGAAAGATATATATGGGAGCTATATCTAAATCTGAACCGATTTCAACCAAATTCAATAGCGATCTTAACAGCCGCGAAATACTCTAAACTGCAAAATTTCAGAACGATCGGAGTAAAATTGCGACCTGTAGTCGACGAACAACTTTTCATGGACAGACGGACGGACGGACGGACATCGTTAAATCGACTCAGCTAGTGATTCTGAGTCGATCGGTATACTTAAAGGTGGGTCTAGCTGTGTTATTTTCAGGTGTTACAAACATCTGCCGTGAAACAAACTTATAATACCCTGTACCACAGTGTGGTGTAGGGTATAAAAACGCCAGAAAACAAATACAATTTCAAATAGAATCAAAAGTTTCTCGGTGTTAATAGTTTAATAAGTTGTACATCGGGTTAATAGCAACAAGTTGAACTACTCTACTACGTGTTAAAGCCATAAATTATTAACGAATGATTTGCATCAAAGTTTATTCCGATTCTATTAAAATATCAACGCTGGAAAAATACCTTCTGTAATTATATATAATTATTAGACCATTTATTATTTTTTCGGTACTGATTTCCGGGCCGAAAAAGTTTCCATTTGACCTACAAACCGCCAATAAAAAATGTTGTGCCGATTAGATAACGCTAAGGTCTGCCCAAAGTTGTTTGAAAACACAAAACTCACTTTACATGAACAAAATTTGGGTTTTTATCAAATGTCACATGTTCAAGTAATTAAAAAATAGTTTATTAGCATGAAAAGTTTTTAAATGATCTTTGAATAAAATTTTCTTTCTTACAAGTCATAAACAATCAAAATCGACCGAAAAACGAAAAAGTTACAGCAGTTTTCATTTGAATTTTACGTCATGACAGGGCATGCATGCACACCGACATGGCCTCTATGTACCTATGAAGACGTAAGAGCAATCACAATAAAAAATGGATCATGCTTGTGTATGCATGAAAAAAAACAACGGATTTGCATGATAGTTGATTTTTCGCATCAGTTTGACATTTTTCTACTGGTCAAATAAGAAAACATAAGCAGAACTTTGCAGCGCGCTATACGGCCATGCAACAGGGTCGTTTACAGAACGCGCTCTGTCTCCAGCCTAAGTGAATTGAGAAAGGGACATCTTCGCACAAAATGTAATTTTAGTCATATTCTTATTTGTCTCCAGACCGACCACATCCAAAATGGTTACTAGATCCAGTGATAAATTTCGCACCGTAGAATCAGTTGGGCATGTATCACATACAATATCTGGAGCCAAACTGCCGTCAAACAGACAGATATTTCATAATGTGATAACTGTAATGTTTAATGCTGCGACGCCTCTGACCTCTGTTGGTGAGCTTGTGATTAATCGTTGTACACATCAAAATTTTTGGGCGCTCCCAAAATCCCGGCTGGTACTGGAGAAAATATGGCCAAAGTCGTTCATGATACACTCATCAAATACAGGTCAAAACACTGGATCGTGCATTTTGTTGCAGAACAAATTAGATCGAAAATTAATCAAGTTCCCATGTTCTCATCACATGATGGAGATAGTATTGAAACATGTGTTTGAGGTTAAACTTCGGCGACTTGTGGTCCTGAAGTGCCCATTTTTAATCGTTTTGCTGCCGTTTGGGTAAGTCTCGACCACAAATCGTTTAAAAACGGACTCGAAGATCCAACTGTACGCTCAAAAAAAAGAATGCTGACTGTGGCCATTAAGAAATTCTGCAGCTAAATGAAACACAAATCCGAGCTGACTACAAGGAACTATTACTATTAAGAATAATATTTATTGGTGGTGTCGGCGATAACTTCCGAACACCTGGTCCAACATCCCACGCAAGGTTCATGGGAAAAGGCATTTATGCCTTAAAAATATACCTATTTCGAGAGCAGTTTGCATTGACAAAACGAGAGTCCAGTGGGCTACGGGATATATGTATTTTTCTCGTGCGGCTGTATGTCAAAGCGTGGTTTACATGCAAAATGCCATACGAGCACCAAATCAAGATATACACTTGTTGAAAGACTCCATCGCATACGCAGAAATCGACCGAGATGTGTCTGAAGCTGTTTTGAAGACATGGAAAAATCATTTGTGGTATTTGGCCCTAGAATCAATGGCTTTGGCATTTTGCGATTCGGATGTTTCACTCGAAGAGAAACGAAAAATGGTTAGGCATCTGCAATCAACAGAGCCCGTCGTAAATCTGGAAAACGATCGAAAATTCTCCGACCCGAAACTATTGCTGTGTAATAATTTCGATTTCGTCTCATACAAAACCAAACATTTTTTCGGTGCTTTTGGATTGAGTACTGAATTTTTAAAGCATGACCCATCCATTTGGGAAGATTATCAAAATACTCTCGATGTTTGTCGTAATCTGTTTGTTGTTATCGACACTGCTGAACGCGGTGTACAATTTATGAATGATTACAACAGAATACTTACGAAAGACGAAGAACAAAATCAATTTATATTACAGTGCATTGAAGAATATCGTAGAAAATGTCCCTCACATAACAAGTCAGATCTAATATAATATTGAATTAATTGTATTTTTTGTTTTTTTCACCGATCTTAATATTTAAAAACTATTTATTAATTAATAATACAAAGAAATGTAATTTTACTTATTTAAACATACGATTTTTGAATAAAAAAAATATTTCCCCTATAAAGTGTGTTTTAAATTTTGAATGAACTTTGGGCAGACCCTAGGGTTATCAGATCGGCACAAAACTTTTTATGGAAGTCTTGTAGGCCAAATGGAAACTTTTTCGGTCCGGAAATCAAAGATCGCAGCAACTTTCACTTTTTGCATCATGCACTATAAACGGTCTAATAATTATATTTAGTCGTTTTAAACCAGTGTTACCATACGTCCTCCTTTCGGAGGACATGTCCTCCTTTTTCACCATTGTCCTCCCTCCTTTTTGAAAAATGTGGGATTTGTCCTCCTTTGTTACTGCTTCAAATGTATTTTTATATAGTTCCACCAATCGTGGTTTTGGGTGGACTTTTTCAACAATAATGAACCTCAAGTGAAGTATACTTTCAACCACTGACTGTTTGTTTAGTTTTTTTGGCTTTACCAGCACAAACAGTTGTCGTATGTCCATTTTAGTTTAGTTTTGAGATATTTAGATTTTACGTTTTTTGACTTTCGCGCCTTCAGTTGTATGTTATGGTGGCAGCCGGTTTTACCAGCTCACATAGTCTAATTTAGGTTCCTAACCTAAACCTAATAGTAAAAGGCTTGAAATTTAAGAAACGTAAAAGCTAAATATCTCAAAATTACTAAAATGGATATGTGACTTTTTTTTAGGGGGCAGTACTCCTCCGTAGAATTTTATATGTATTTGTCGGCGGCCGGAAGTTGGACCCCAAGGAAATGCAGCCAAATTGAAAATGAAAGTGCGCCCCAAATTTGGGGCCTATTTTCGTTACAAAAAGTGCTTTAGGAAATTACATCCCCATTCAAGAAAACAGAAAAGTCACATTCTAATTATAACTCTTTTTTTGTGCGGTCGGCCTACTCCTTTTGCTACATTTGCAAAATTTATTGTTAAAATTCTCAATATATACGAGTACATACTATATGTAAAAATTTAGGACTATGGCGCTTTTTAAAAAAAAATAATTTTTGGTCGAAACAAAATGTATATTTCTTCAAATTACTGCTATTTTTGACTTTAAAAAAATGTCCTCCGAAGGTTCCAAGGGCTCTTGTAAATATCACAAATGTCCTCCTTTTCTGACACAAATGTCCTCCTATTCGAAGAATGTTTATGGTAACCCTGTTCTAAACACATTGTTCAATGTCAACCGACACTGAACCATTTTTTTTTCATTCTCATTTCTCTGCTACATACAAAGCAGCAAACGAAAACGAAAGAGTTACAACAACAATGGCAACATTCGCTTTTGCCTATGGCCATGCGACCATGCATAAACAACGGAATTTTCGTTGTTGTTATTTTGACTCGCCAAATCTGGTCGTCTGCTTCTCTCAAAAGAAGCAGATCCAGACTTGGCCACTCTTTTTATACCCTACACCACACTGTGGTACAGGGTATTATAAGTTTGTTTCACGGCAGATGTTTGTAACACCTGAAAATAACACAGCTAGACCCACCTTAAAGTATACCGATCGACTCAGAAGTCGATTTAACGATGTCTGTCCGTCCGTCTGTCCATGTAAAGTTGTTCGTCGACTACAGGTCGCAATTTCACTCCGATCGTTCTGAAATTTTGCAGTTTAGAGTATTTCGCCGCTGTTAAGATCGCTATTGAATTTGGTTGAAATCGGTTCAGATTTAGATATAGCTCCCATATATATCTTTCGTCCGATTTGGCCCTTTAGTCCTATAGAAGCTGTATTTTACATCCAATCGTTTTGAAATTTAGAATGGTAGAGTTTCTTGATCCACGAACCAACATTGCCGAATTTGAAGAAAATCGGTTAAGATTTAGCTATAGCTCCCATATATATGTTTCGTCCGATTTGGCCCTTTAGTCCTATAGAAGCTGTATTTTACATCCGATCGTTTTGAAATTTAGAATGGTAGAGTTTCTTGATCCACGAACCAACATTGCCGAATTTGAAGAAAATCGGTTAAGATTTAGCTATAGCTTCCATATATATGTTTCGTCCGATTTTGCTCTTTAGTACTGTAGAAGCTGTATTTTACATCCAATCATTTTAAAATTTAGAATGGTAGAGTTTCTTGATCCATGAACCAACACTACCGAATTTAAAGAAAGTCGGTTAAGATTTAGCTATAGCTCCCATATATATGTTTCGTCCGATTTGGTCATTTAGTCCTATAAAAGCTGTATTTTACATCCAATCGTTTTGAAATTTAGAATGGTAGTTTCTTGATCCATGAACCAACATTGCCGAATTTGAAGAAAATCGGTTAAGATTTAGCTATAGCTCCCATATATATGTTTCGTCCGATTTGGCCCTTTAGTCGTGTAGAAGCTGTATTTTACATCCAATCATTTTGAAATTTAGAATGGTAGAGTTTCTTGATCCATGAACCAACACTGCCGAATTTAAAGAAAATCGGTTAAGATTTAGCTATAGCTGCCATATATATGTTTCGTCCGATTTGGCCCTTTAGTTCTATAGAAGCTATATTTTACATACAATCGTTTTGAAATTTAGAATGGTAGAGTTTCCTGATTCATGAACCAACATTGCCGAATTTGAGGAAAATTGGTAAAGATTTAGCTATAGATCCCATATATATATTTCATCCGATTTGGCTCTTTAGATCCAATCGTTTTTATACCCTACACCACACTGTGGTACAGGGTATTATTTAAGTATAAAATGTCCCAAAAGTAAATTTATGTAAACAATTTATACATGAATTACAAAATTTATATATCAGAGTTATTCAATATTACGAGAGTGGTGTAGGGTATTATATAGTCGGCACCGCCCGACTTTAGCCTTTCCTTACTGGTTTTAATCATCAAAGTGTTCGATCGCTCAAACAAATAAAGACAAATTGTAAAATAAATAATAAGAAAAAGTGACTAAAAAACCATTGAAATTAAAATATCAGAATCGTTTTTGTTAAAATAAAGGAGAAAATACGGTAAAGAAATTATATATGTGGAGTTTATTTGTTTGATGACGAATAACAACACATTGAGATTTACTTATTACTATATTTTATTTACATATGTATTTACAGAGTTACAAAATTGGTGTTTTGCAATATTAATGTACGTCTTTAGTGAGACTTTTATGATGTTGCTCGCGCTTTGATGAATTCGAGAATGATCCCCGCGCATAATGGTCTGCGCCCTTTTATATTCCCGTTCCATCCCAGAATATTCCCCAACATCGTCCCCACATTGTGACTTTTTTTTAGGGGGCAGTACTCCTCCGTAGAATTTTATATGTATTTGTCGGCGGCCGGAAGTTGGACCCCAAGGAAATGCAGCCAAATTGAAAATGA
The DNA here is from genome assembly GCA_963930755.1 of Eudasyphora cyanicolor. Classification (NCBI taxonomy): domain Eukaryota; kingdom Metazoa; phylum Arthropoda; class Insecta; order Diptera; family Muscidae; genus Eudasyphora; species Eudasyphora cyanicolor. The sequence goes on from OZ005735.1 coordinate 230,738,018, forward strand.
AAGTGCGCCCCAAATTTGGGGCCTATTTTCGTTACAAAAAGTGCTTTAGGAAATTACATCCCCATTCAAGAAAACAGAAAAGTCACATTCTAATTATAACTCTTTTTTTGTGCGGTCGGCCTACTCCTTTTGCTACATTTGCAAAATTTATTGTTAAAATTCTCAATATATACGAGTACATACTATATGTAAAAATTTAGGACTATGGCGCTTTTTTAAAAAAAAAATAATTTTTGGTCGAAACAAAATGTATATTTCTTCAAATTACTGCTATTTTTGACTTTAAAAAAATGTCCTCCGAAGGTTCCAAGGGCTCTTGTAAATATCACAAATGTCCTCCTTTTCTGACACAAATGTCCTCCTATTCGAAAAATGTTTATGGTAACCCTGTTCTAAACACATTGTTCAATGTCAACCGACACTGAACCATTTTTTTTTCATTCTCATTTCTCTGCTACATACAAAGCAGCAAACGAAAACGAAAGAGTTACAACAACAATGGCAACATTCGCTTTTGCCTATGGCCATGCGACCATGCATAAACAACGGAATTTTCGTTGTTGTTATTTTGACTCGCCAAATCTGGTCGTCTGCTTCTCTCAAAAGAAGCAGATCCAGACTTGGCCACTCTTTTTATACCCTACACCACACTGTGGTACAGGGTATTATAAGTTTGTTTCACGGCAGATGTTTGTAACACCTGAAAATAACACAGCTAGACCCACCTTAAAGTATACCAATCGACTCAGAATCACTAGCTGAGTCGATTTAACGATGTCTGTCCGTCCGTCTGTCCATGTAAAGTTGTTCGTCGACTACAGGTCGCAATTTCACTCCGATCGTTCTGAAATTTTGCAGTTTAGAGTATTTCGCCGCTGTTAAGATCGCTATTGAATTTGGTTGAAATCGGTTCAGATTTAGATATAGCTCCCATATATATCTTTCGTCCGATTTGGCCCTTTAGTCCTATAGAAGCTGTATTTTACATCCGATCGTTTTGAAATTTAGAATGGTAGAGTTTCTTGATCCACGAACCAACATTGCTGAATTTGAAGAAAATCGGTTAAGATTTAGCTATAGCTCCCATATATATGTTTCGTCCGATTTGGCCCTTTAGTCCTATAGAAGCTGTATTTTACATCCGATCGTTTTGAAATTTAGAATGGTAGAGTTTCTTGATCCACGAACCAACATTGCCGAATTTGAAGAAAATCGGTTAAGATTTAGCTATAGCTTCCATATATATGTTTCGTCCGATTTTGCTCTTTAGTACTGTAGAAGCTGTATTTTACATCCAATCATTTTAAAATTTAGAATGGTAGAGTTTCTTGATCCATGAACCAACACTACCGAATTTAAAGAAAATCGGTTAAGATTTAGCTATAGCTCCCATATATATGTTTCGTCCGATTTGGTCATTTAGTCCTATAAAAGCTGTATTTTACATCCAATCGTTTTGAAATTTAGAATGGTAGTTTCTTGATCCATGAACCAACATTGCCGAATTTGAAGAAAATCGGTTAAGATTTAGCTATAGCTCCCATATATATGTTTCGTCCGATTTGGCCCTTTAGTCGTGTAGAAGCTGTATTTTACATCCAATCATTTTGAAATTTAGAATGGTAGAGTTTCTTGATCCATGAACCAACACTGCCGAATTTAAAGAAAATCGGTTAAGATTTAGCTACAGCTGCCATATATATGTTTGGTCCGATTTGGCCCTTTAGTTCTATAGAAGCTATATTTTACATACAATCGTTTTGAAATTTAGAATGGTAGAGTTTCCTGATTCATGAACCAACATTGCCGAATTTGAGGAAAATTGGTAAAGATTTAGCTATAGATCCCATATATATATTTCATCCGATTTGGCTCTTTAGATCCAATCGTTTTTATACCCTACACCACACTGTGGTACAGGGTATTATTTAAGTATAAAATGTCCCAAAAGTAAATTTATGTAAACAATTTATACATGAATTACAAAATTTATATATCAGAGTTATTCAATATTACGAGAGTGGTGTAGGGTATTATATAGTCGGCACCGCCCGACTTTAGCCTTTCCTTACTGGTTTTAATCATCAAAGTGTTCGATCGCTCAAACAAATAAAGACAAATTGTAAAATAAATAATAAGAAAAAGTGACTAAAAAACCATTGAAATTAAAATATCAGAATCGTTTTTGTTAAAATAAAGGAGAAAATACGGTAAAGAAATTATATATGTGGAGTTTATTTGTTTGGTGACGAATAACAACACATTGAGATTTACTTATTACTATATTTTATTTACATATGTATTTACAGAGTTACAAAATTGGTGTTTTGCAATATTAATGTACGTCTTTAGTGAGACTTTTATGATGTTGCTCGCGCTTTGATGAATTCGAGAATGATCCCCGCGCATAATGGTCTGCGCCCTTTTATATTCCCGTTCCATCCCAGAATATTCCCCAACATCGTCCCCACATTGTCATCCCCAAACGTCATCACCAATCAGCATTCGTCCAGAAACTTCGCTGCTCTCTCCTAAGTTAAATATGTCGCCATACTCAACTAGCTCTTACAAAGTCGAGAGAGCAAAGTTCTGGAGTCGTGCTGTGATTGGTTGGGCAGTGGCATGTGCGCATCCACATCGTCATCTGCGTCGTCGTGTGTGTGCGTGTGCATCCTCATCGTCATCCGCGTCGTCGTGTGTGTGCGTGTGCATCCACATTCCCCCTTTCCCCATGCGTCCATGTCGTCATACAAATAGCAAACGCGATGCTTCCAGAAACGTCTTACGCAATATTGCGCACACGTGTCATCAGAAATGGCTTACGCAATAATGCGTACACGTGTCGTCATCTGTGCCGCTAGGTTTCTAGAAACATCGCCGTGCTACGCGTAATTTCGTCATGTACATATTCGTCTATCAACAATCCATAACTGTCCGTCCGTCAACAAGTTCCAACTGTCCGTCCGTCCGGGGACCAATTCCTACATATAAATGAAAGTTAATTTAAACAACGCAAAAGGAAACCACCAAAATCAAACCAATAAAAACCCCCACCCCTTAACAAACATTTGGACCTTCGAACCGTGGATGTGTTTTAAAATAAATAAAGTGTTAATAAATTAATTAAATGAAAAAGTTAAATTCTAACAAAAAACCAGTAAGGAAAGACTAAAGTCGGGCGGTGCCGACTATATAATACCCTACACCACTCTCGTAATATTGAATAACTCTGATATATAAATTTTGTAATTCATGTATAAATTGTTTACATAAATTTACTTTTGGGACATTTTATACTTAAATAATACCCTGTACCACAGTGTGGTGTAGGGTATAAAAACGATTGGATCTAAAGAGCCAAATCGGATGAAACATATATATGGGAGCTATAGCTAAATCTTACCCGATTTTCTTCAAATTCGGTAGTGTTGGTTCATGGATCAAGAAACTCTACCATTCTAAATTTCAACACGATTGGATGTAAAATACAGCTTCTATAGGACTAAAGGGCCAAATCGGACGAAACATATATATGGGAGCTATAGCTAAATCTTAACCGATTTTCTTCAAATTCGGCAATGTTGGTTCATGGATTAAGAAACTCTACCATTCTAAATTTCAAAACGATCGGATGTAAAATACAGCTTCTATAGGACTAAAGGACCAAATCGGACGAAAGATATATATGGGAGCTATATTTAAATCTGCACCGATTTTCTTCAAATTCGGCAATGTTGGTTCATGGATCAAGAAACTCTACCATTCTAAATTTCAAAACGATCGGATGTAAAATACAGCTTCTATAGGACTAAAGGGCCAAATCGGACGAAACATATATATGGGGGCTATAGCTAAATCTTAACCGATTATCTTCAAATTCGGCAATGTTGGTTCATGGATCAAGAAACTCTACCATTCTAAATTTCAAAACGAGCGGATGTAAAATACAGCTTCTATAGGACTAAAGGACCAAATCGGACGAAAGATATATATGGGAGCTATATCTAAATCTGCACCGATTTTCTTCAAATTCGGCAATGTTGGTTCATGGATAAGAAACTCCACCATTCTAAATTTCAAAACGATCGGATGTAAAATACAGCTTCTATAGGACTAAAGGGCCAAATTGGACGAAAGATATATATGGGAGCTATAACTAAATCTTAACCGATTTTCTTCAAATTCGGCAATGTTGGTTCATGGATAAGAAACTCCACCATTCTAAATTTCAAAACGATCGGATGTAAAATACAGCTTCTATAGGAGTAAAGGGCCAAATCGGACGAAACATATATATGGGAGCTATAGCTAAATCTTAACCGATTTTCTTCAAATTCGGCAATGTTGGTTCATGGATCAAGAAACTCTACCATTCTAAATTTCAAAACGATCGGATGTAAAATACAGCTTCTATAGGACTAAAGGACCAAATCGGACGAGAGATATATATGGGAGCTATATCTAAATCTGAACCGATTTTCTTCAAATTCGGCAATGTTGGTTCATGGATCAAGAAACTCTACCATTCTAAATTTCAAAACGATCGGATGTAAAATACAGCTTCTATAGGACTAAAGGGCCAAATCGGACGAAAGATATATATGGGAGCTATAACTAAATCTGAACCGATTTCAACCAAATTCAATAGCGATCTTAACAGCCGCGAAATACTCTGAACTGCAAAATTTCAGAACGATCGGAGTGAAATTGCGACCTGTAGTCGACGAACAACTTTACATGGACAGACGGACGGACGGACAGACATCGTTTAATCGACTCAGCTAGTGATTCTGAGTCGATCGGTATACTTTAAGGTGGGTCTAGCTGTGTTATTTTAAGGTGTTACAAACATCTGCCGTGAAACAAACTTATAATACCCTGTACCACAGTGTGGTGTAGGGTATAAATACAACAAAGGCACTACTCAAAATACTCGTACAGTGTAAAAGAACTCAGTGACCGTACTGCAAGAAGTGAAAAAGTGACCTAAGTAACAAAATTTAAAAAATTCGTGAAAAATTAAAAATTTAATAAAATTGTTAAAATTGGAGAACTAATATAAAATCTAATAACAACTAAGATACAACAATCTGTTAAATTTCAAAAAATTAAAAAAATACTAGAAACTATTGACTTTGTGATTTAAGTCGATTTGCCATATAATAAAACGAAAACCAAAAAGGTGCACCGTGACCTGAAACGAACAAAAATACAAAAACTATATTACAATTGAAAACTAGTCAAATACACGCGATTTTTCCACTAAAATTAAAAAAATTGTTTAATTAAAATCAAAAAAAGAATTTCCTAATTAAAATCTAAAAATATCTAAATCTAAATTTATGCTAATTAAAACTCTAAATTTGGCAAAATTAAATTTGTTTAAAAAACTATAAACTATATGTGACAAACATCAACTACAAACCCCAAATTATACAAAACCAAATTTGAGAAAAACGTTGACCTAAAAATAGAAAACATTTTAACAAAATATCGTTGTAACGGGATCGAAAAGAGGTGACCTTCAACAGCATTTTCTTATAATCGTTCTTTCTTTTCTTCTAAAGGAAGAAGCAGACAAAAAGTAACGGCCAGTGGAAGTCTAAACCGACCTTTGCAGCGAAACCCAAAGAAGATACCCCAACCAAGAGCAGGTAGAAGTTACATAGGAAACAATAAAGCAGTAAGTACCCTCACATATACTCACATATATATCGAACATTCTCTGGACTTTGCTACTCTCTTCACCCCCATCCTTAATTCTTACTGCATCTGCCAACAGAGTTGCCATTTCTGACCTATCAAGAAATGACCGGGGAAGTTTTAGGAATTTTCCTTACGAAACTCATGATACCATTACTCATGAACCTATTTTCGCCGAATTTGTCAGTATTGCATCATGTAATAAGAAACCTCTTTCTGCCAAATTTCGTACTGATCGGGTATTCCTCAATACCTGCTGACCCGATTTTATTGAAATAAAAACTGGCTTGAGGAGTTACCTGTCGAACTAAAATATCTCTATCGGTTCCAAAGTTACAGAGTTTTTGTTTTGAGTTTTTTTTGGCCGTTGGCGTTCAGAATGCAATATTTTCATATAACCTTCAGCGACAACAATTATCCCAGAGTTCTTTGAGATTTAAATATTTACCTAACTATTTTTAATGAATGCTATATACGCCGCGAAAATTCCGTTGCGGATGTTACAAAAAATGGAAGTAGGTTTTCAGGTTAATGTGAATTTGCATATTTTTAGCTAAGTTTACATAGTAATCAGAAAAATCGAAATACATTAAAGAAAGTGGCATATTTAAGGTTATCCAAAAACCAGATATCCGTCTGATGCGGAAATTATCACGCAATGAAGCCGACCAAAATTATCGGCGGCGGCGCATGGAAAAATGCCGATCGGCTGAGCAGATCAAATTTCAATAATCAGCTGAGCCGATAAAGTTCCTACAAACGATGGCGCACGAATGTCATTCTCATGCAAAGATGGCGGTTTCAGATATTTCCAATTAGATGAAAAAATTTAAAATTAACACAAAAATTGAAGAAAAGTGATGGAAGTTTTGAATGTCGGTTCAATAAATCTCTACTTATTACTAAAAATTGGTTCGGCCGCTCAAGAGTAGAGAATTGTAATTTCTGTAAAAATCAAAAACGCATTTTTCAATTTCAAATCTCATAATTTATTTTCTAAATAAATAATACCGAGATCCATTTAGAAACTTTTTATAAATTTTTACGCAAAAATGAATTTTATTAAAAATTCTAACCCTATTGTATTGCTTAGTAGTCACTTTCTTAATGGTTGCATAAAATACATCTTTTTATTCACGAAATAAAGTTCGGCGGCTGAGTTTCAGGCGATGTGAGCCGCGTCGGCTTCATAGCCTGGACGTAACACAACAATTTCAATACTTTAAAACGACAAAACTCGGAGGAAATTTTTATATCTATCTATATATATAAAAGAGAGTGTCCGTTTGTGGGTTTGTTTGTGGGTTTGTTTGTATGTTTGTTCCGTATAGACGTCTAAACGGCTAGACCGATCATCTTGAAATTTTCACAGAATGTACATGTGAAGGGGGTGCTGAAAATAGGGTACTTGAATTTTCGATATATCAAGTGGGCGTGGACCCGCCCATAGGGGTCCAATTTTGATATTAAGAAAATTTTTTAGCTAGAGTGCTGAAATTTTTTGTGTATGCATTTAGTGGCAGATAATGTGAATTTTCCAAAAATGGGCGGAGTCGGACCAATGGGCGTGGCCCCGCCCATATAAGCCAAATTTTGAAATTCAAATATTTTCTACAATTCATTAGCGAGGGTTCTGCAAGTTTGTGTTTATGTTTCAGGTGACAGTCTACGTGATGGCTCCAAAAATGGGCGGGATCGGACCAATGGGCGTGGCCCCGCCCACATAGACCAAATTTTGAAATTTTGATATCTTGCACAATTTGCTAGCGGGAGTGCTGCAATGTTGCGTATATGTATCTGGTAGCAGTCCACGCGATTTTTCCAAAAATGGGTGGGAGCGGACCAATGGGCGTGGCACCGCCCATATAAGTCAAATTTTAAAAATGTGATATCTTGCACAATTTGTTACCGAGAGACCTGGAATTTTGTATATATATATCCGTTGGCGACCTACATGATTGGTCCAAAAATGGGCGGGTTCGGACCAATAGGCGTGGCCCCGCCCATATAAGCCAAATTTTGAAATTGAGATATTTTGCACAATATGATAGCGAAAGTGCTGGAATTTTGTGTATATGTATCTGGTGGCATTCTACGTAATTGGTCAGAAAATGGGCGGGATCGGGCCAATGGGCGTGGCCCCGCCCTTATAAGCCAAATTTCGAAATTGATATATCTTGCACAATTTTTTATCTAGAGTGCTGTAATGTTGTACATATGTATCTGGTGACAGTCCACGTGATTGGTCCAAAAATTGGCGGGATCTGACCAATGGGCGTGCCACCGCCCATATAAGCCAAATATTGAAATTGAATTATCTTGCTCATTTTGTTAGCGAGAGTGTTGAAATTTTGCGTATATGTATCTGGTAGCAGTCTACGTGATTGGCTTACAAATGGGCGGAATAGGACCAGTGGGCGCGGCCCAGCCCATATTTTGATATATCTTGCAAGTATTATATAGGAAATACATGAACAAAAATGTTCGGTATGCGATAATTACAGCTACTCACTCCAATACAATCGCAATATGATAATGTGATGCATGACCAATGAAACAAGAATTTGGAAATTTTATAAGTATACATTTCTATTTTCTGGACTTTCCACTGAATTCGGTATTTTTTCATTCTGTGAATTTATTACTAATACCAGTAAGGAAAGGCAGAAAGTCGGGCGGGGCCGACTATATAATACCCTACACCTCCCTAACAATGCGATAAGGGTCATTGCGATAATAATTTGGGATAATTGGTAAATGTGGTGTGTGTGTATGTAACAGGTGGCGAAAAAGTAATCCTCCTATCAGAAAATGCTATAAATTTTGCGATTGGCCCCTAATGTCAGTTCTGTTTTGACATTTGTGTAGTAAAGACATGCGAAATACACTTTAATAAACAATGTTACGCTACACTGCTCCAGAACGCGGAATATTGCTGACTATTTTAATAAATTACAGTTTTTTTAAATTACAGCCAAAAAACATCGAAAGGTTACTTTTGCGCCACCTGTTATATCTTATTTTGAACCGATAATCGCTAAATTAAGCAATATCCGTTCCTAAATTGAGAAACATTTTTCTGGAGAACTTTGAAATGATCGGAAGTAAAGTACAACTTCTATAGCGCTTTTTAACCAAATCTGGAGGAACATATATATGGAGGTTATATATAAATCTGAATCGATTTTCCTTGAATACTCATTCCTGTAAAATAGAAACCTGTTTCTGTCGAATTTCGTACTGATCGGATATAAAACACAGTCTCTACAGCGCTTACATGTCAAATCGGGGGTAACATATATATGGGGCTATATCTAAATCTGAACCGATTTTCTCCGAATTTGGCAGTATTCCTTCATGTAATAACAAACCTCTTTATGCCGAATTTCATACTGATCGGATATAAAATACAGTTTCTACAGTGCTTACATATCAAATCGGGGGTAACATATATATGGGGGCTATATCTAAATCTGAACCGATTTTCTCCGAATTTGGCAGTATGCCTTCATGTAATAACAAACCTCTTTCTGCCGAATTTCGTACTGATCGGAAAAAAGTTTCTACAGCGCTAATTTTAACATGGGCAGCGAAGCGCACCGGGCTCAGCTAGTATATATATAAAAGAGAGTGTCTGTTTGTGGGTTTGTTTGTGGGCTTGTTTGTATGTTTGTTTGTTTGTTTGTTTGTTCCGTATAGACGTCTAAACGGCTTGACCGATCATCGTGAAATTTTCACAAAATATACATGTGTAGGGGGTGCTGAAAATAGGGTACTTGAATTTTCGATATATCAAGTGGGCGTGGACCCGCCCATATGGGTCAAATTTTGGTATTGAGAAAAATTTTTAGCTAGAGTGCTGAAATTTTGTGTGTATGCATTTAGTGTCAGATAATGTGAATTTTAAAAAAATGGACGGACCTTTGGGCGTGGCCCCGCCCATATAAACCAAATTTTGAAATTGAAATATTTTCCACAATTCATTAGCGAGAGTTCTGCAAGTTTGTGTATATGTTTCAGGTGACAGTCTACGTGATTGGTCCAAAAATGGGCGGGATCGGCCCAATGGGCGTGGTCCCGCCCACATAGACCAAATTTTGATATCTTGCACAATTTGCTAGCGGGAGTGCTACAATGTTGTGTATATGTATCTGGTACGTAATTGGTCAAAAAATGGGCGGGATCCGACCAATAGGCGTGGCACGGCCCATATAAGCCAAATTTTAAAAATGTGATATCTTGCACAATTTGTTACTGAGAGACCTGGAATTTTGTATGTATATATCCGTTGGCGACCTACATGATTGGTCCAAAAATGGGCGGGTTCGGACCAATAGGCGTGGCCCCGCCCAAATAAGCAAAATTTTGAAATTGAGATATTTTGCACAATTTGATAGCGAGAGTGCTGGAATTTTGTGTATATGTATATGGTGGCAGTCTACGTGATTGGTCCAAAAATGGGCGGGATCAGAACAATGGGCATGACCCCCCCCCATATAAGTCAAATTTTGAAATTGAAATATCTTGCACAATTTATTATCGAGAGTGCTGCAGTTTTGGACATATGTATCTGATAACAGTCTACGCGATTCGCCCAAAAATTGGCGGGATCAGACCAATGGACGTGGCCCCGCCTATATAAGCCAAATTTTGAAATTGAGACACATATCTTGCAAAATTTTTTGCGAGAGTGATGTCTGGTGGTAGCCTACGTTATTGGTCCAAAAAGGGTCAGGATCGGATCATTGGCCGTGGCCCTGCCCATATAAACTAAATTTTGATATTGAGATGTCTTACACAATTGTTTAGCGATAGTTATGTAATTTTGTGCATATGTATCTGATGATAGCCTACGTGAATGTTCTAAAAAGTGGCGGGATCGGATCAATGGGCCTGGCCCCGCCCATATAAACCAAATTTTGAAATTGAGTTATCATGCACAATTTGTTAGCGAGAGTGCTGTGATTTTGTGCATCTCACGCAGTCTACGTGATTACACAAAAAAGACCGGCACCGCCCATAGGAGCCTAATTTTTAAATTGAGCTATCTTGCACAATTTGTTATCGAGAGTGCTGCAGTTTTGGGTATACATATGTATCTGATGACAGTCTACGTGATTCGACCAAAAATAGGCGGGATCAGACCAATGGACGTTGCCCCGCCTATGCGAGTATAAGCCAAATTTTGAAATTGAGAGTCATATCTTGCACAATTTTTTATCGAGAGTGCTGTAATTTTTTGCATATCGATCTGGTGATAGTCTACGTGAATGGTCCAAAAGGGTTGGGATCCTTGAACAATTTGTTAGCGAGAGTGTTGTCATTTTGTAAATATGCATTTGATTGCAGTCTACGGCAGTCTACGTGATTGGTCCAATAATGGGCGGGAGGGGAGCATGGGCGTGGCCCCACCCATACAAGCCAAATTTTGAAATTGAGATATATTGAACAATTTGTTACCGACAGTGCTGTAATTTTGTGTAGATATATCTGGTGACAGTCTACGTTATTGGTCCAAAAATGGGTGGGGTCACACTAATATGGCGAGCTACGTGATTGGTCCAAAAATGGGCGGGTTCGGACAAATAGGCGTGGCCCCGCCCATATAAGCTAAATTTTGAAATTGAGATATTTTTTTCACAATTTGTTAGCGAGAATGCTGGAATTTTGTGTATATGTATATGGTGGCAGTCTACGTGATTGGTCCAAAAATGGGCGGGATCGGACCAATAGGCGTGGCCCCGCCCATATAAGCCAAATTTTGAAATTGTGATATATTGAACAATTTGTAATTTCGTGTATATATATCTGGTGACAGTCTACGTGATTGGTCCAAAAATGGGCGGGATCTGACTAATAGTCGTGGCCCCGCCCATATAAGCAAATTTTGAAATTGATATATCTTGCACAAATTGTAGCGAGAGTGCTGTAATTTTGTGCATATGTATCTGGTGGTAGTCTACGTGATTGGTCCAAAAATAAGCGGAAATGGACCAATGGGCGTGGCACTGCCAATATAAGTCAAATTTTGAAATTTTGATATTTTTCTTAATATGTTAGGTAGAGTGTTGTAATTCTGTGTATATGTATCTGGTGGTAGTCTACGTGAATGCTTCAAAAATAGGCTGGATCGGACCAACGGGCGTGGCCCCGTCCATATAAGTCAAATTTTGAAATTGAGATATCTTGAAAATGTTGTTAGCGAGAGTGCTGTAATTTTGTACATATATATCTGGTGGTAGTCTACGTGATTGTTCCAAAAATAGCCGGAATCAGACAAAAGGGCGTGGCCCCGCCCATATAAGCCAAATTTTGAAATTGAGATATCTTACACGATTTGTTAGCGAGAGTGCTGTAATTTTGTGTATATGTACCTGGTGGCAGTCTACGAGATTAATCCCAAAATGTGTGGGATCGGACCAATGGGCGTGGCCCCACCCATATAAGTTAAATATTTAAATTGAGATATCTGAAACGATTTGTTAGAGAGAGTTCTGAAATTTTGCGTATATGTACCTGGTGGTAGTCTACCTGACTGGTCCAAAAATGAGCGGGATCGGATAAAATGAGCGGGATCGCCCATATAAGCCAAATTTTGAAAATGAGATATCTTGCACAATTTATTAGCGAGAGTGCGGTAATTTTGCGATGTATATGGTAGCAGTTTACGTGATTGGTCAAAAAATGGGCGGGATCAGACTAAGGGGCGTGGCACCGACCGAGTGAGTCAAGTTTTGAAATCGGAATATCTTGCAAAATTTGTTAGCTATAGTGCTGTAATTTTGTGTTTATTTTTCTGGTGGTTGTCTACTTGATTGACCTAAAAATGGGCGGGATATGACCAGAGGGCGTGGCCCCGGTCATATAATTCAATATATTAAATTGATATGTCTTGCACAATTTGTTAGCGAGATTGCTGTAATTTTGTGTTTGATATGTCTTGAGCAATTTGTTAAAAAGATCAATTTAATTTTGTGCATACATAGTTGGTGTCAGTTTACGTAATTAGTCAAAAAATGAGCGGGATCGGAAATCTGAAGTCTGGGGCAACGAAGTGTAACGGGTCCAGCTAGTAATCTATATTTTATAGAACCTGTTTAACGTGTCATTTCAATGTTGAGATCTTAGAACGGACCGCAAACTGATGATTTAATTACACATCTGGCATTTTTTTCGGATTTACTCCCAATATATTTTATTGGTTTTTTAAAAAAAATGTATGTGTTCAAAAATATGTAATAAATAGCAGCATTTCTTTCTTCCCGTATATGAGTCATTCCATGCCAAACAGGACGATTTTTGACATAACTATTTTTGATTGCTTCGAAATTTTGTGTATGCATTATTTACCTAAAAATGTCTTATACGTAGTTCAAGAAAAAAATTTAAAAAAGGGAAAAAAAATAGGACGGAAACAATGATTTGTTTAGAAAAACATCTTCCCAAATATATAATATTTGTGTGTGCCGAAGTGGCCCCCTAAACATTTGTATATTTCAAGCAGAATATGTTTGGGACAATATACTGCAGTAGCGGGTTTTTTTTTTCAAAGTTTGTAGGAGAGAGAGGCAGGCAGAAAGAGCTCTATGCCTCTCTCCCCTACAAACGTTGACACTTACTTGGAAAAAATTACCACAAGAAAAAAAATTATTTCGACAAAAATCGACGTCGCATTTTTTACACTGACCTACCATATTGTACTGGTCAAATCGATCTCGAATAATTTTGATTTTCTAAAACCGAATATAAAATCAAAAATGCAATATATATTCGCGTTTTTGAGATATAGGATTAATTATGTAATAAAAACCTAATTTCATGCTGTGTGAGGGTACTTACTGCAGTAAGTACCCTCACACATACTCACATCTATATCGAACATCAAGAGACATTCTCTGGACTTTGCTGCTCTCTTCGCCCCTAGTTTTAGGCATTTTCTTTACGGACTGTCAGTGATAATTTTTCGAGAATATACCTTTGAAACAGATAAAACCGAAAGTTTTTTAATTCTTTTGTCGTTTCAAAATTGACATTATCGACAAGTTTACCAACTCATATAATGACCTAATTGATTTTGAGGAAGCACAAGCTAGTAGCAAATCTGAAGACAATGTGCATGCTCTGCAAGTTCTTCGAGTTCACTTAGATTATCTCTGGTCGAAAGTTAAACGCAGCTATGAGGACTGTCGAGACTATAAAAATCCAGAGGCTGAGAAGCTCATTGACCTCAAGAAACTACGAGACATATTTACAAATGCCCTTATGGCATATAAAAATTCACTAAGTGCAATCAACGCAGAAATCGACGCGATAACACCGATTCCAAAAACTTCAGATCCAAAAATAAATCAATTCGACGAAACCATTGTAGAAAGGACCCCACAATATTCCATAAAGCTTCCACCGTGTGATACGGACATTTCTTATGGAAGCTACAAGACCTGGCTAACTTTTAGAGGCCTTTTTACCGCGACTTATGTCAAAAATCATCGACTTAGTAATGTTGAAAAACTCAACCACCTAAATCACAAATCTGCAGGTGAAGCTAGGGAAATTATTTCGCTCGTCCCATTGGCCTAGCATGGAAGAACTTATCCGACCGGTACGAGAACAAACGAATGCAAGTCAACGAACAACTCAAGACTTTATTCAATCTACCAACGGTCGCAACTGACTCTATTCCGTCTCTAAAATCACTGCAACGAGTAGTAACTGGTTGCCTGCCGATTTTAAATATGTTGGGAATTGACACGAAAACTTGGGATCCGATTTTAATATTTTTATGTTCTCTAAAAATGCCCAGAAGCTACTTAGAAGAGTTTGAGAATGACCTTGAAGATAGTTCGAAAATACCTTCTCGGAAAGACTTTGACAGTTTTTTAACTCAACGCTTTAGAACCCTAGAATCTGTCTGCAATATTTAACCATCGACCGCAAAATCTAATCATTCTTCACATGATTAAAGGAAAACTCATCCTAAAGAGAGAAGCATAAATGCCTACCAAACAAATGTAGCACAAAACCAAAAATCAAATGGACCAAGCTTTCGACCTCAATCCACTAATAGACCCCAATCCCCAAATCTGTTGACCTGCCGATTTTGCAAAGAGACTCACTTCTTAAGAAATTTCCCAACATTTTTAGAAAAAAGGCGTCAATGATCGCATCCATGTAGTCAAAACTACACACACTTGCTTTAATTGGCTCTCAAACGACCATGGCGTAAAAGAGTACAGAAGCAAATTCAGTTACCGAATTTGCAACCTGAGACATCATACCTTACTACATAAGGGCAGTGGAGTACAAACCACTGGATCGGAAGATGATGTCAACGTACGACCTAGCACCAGTACACAGGCTCTTACCACAACCATACAGTCCACATGGAACTCAGGATCCAAATCGACTTTCATCTCTGACAAGCTGAAGAATAAACTTAGACTTCCGACCAAGCGAAGCCTTGTGCATGTCTCAGGGTTGAGTCCCACAGTAACTGAAACTTCAACACAAGCTTGTATTTTCAAACTGTGCTCTCGGGTGGACTCCGAACTATTACCTACCTCACCATGCTGTTATCAAACCTGATCGCGTGGTTTTTAATGCATCGTCTCCGACAACAAATAAAAAAAGTCTAAATGATATTTTGTACCCCGAACCTGTTCTTCAACAAGACCTAATATCTCAGACTTTAAAATGGCGTTTCTTTAAATACGTTTATAATGCGGGCATCACAAAAATGAACCGGCAAATTGTGGTTGACCCCTCGCAAACACAATACCAACGAATATTGTTAAGAAAATCCGCTATGGAGCCAAAGAAAATCTGTACGTTGACACCTTGAAGAAACCATTAGTTCACGATGTCAACTTGAAGCTTTAAATTCAGCTGGTTTCGACTTAATGAAATGGACTTCCAATGATCATCAAGTTATCAAAGACTTACCCCAAAACAAACTGTTGTAAGTACTGATTCGTTTTCTTTCCCACATCCAAATATCGAAGTAAAACAGACCTATACAAAAAGGGAAGCACTACCAGCCATCGCACAATTTTTGACCCTTGTGGATGGCTTTCTCCCATCGTAATTGTGGCCAAACTCACCATGCAACAAAACGGGTTGGATGGGATGACGGACTTTCTCCTTTGACAGATGTTTCTAGTCATTTACTTGTTGCGAAAACCCGCGTAGCTCCCATAAAGAAACTCTCGTTACCAAGACTTGAACTTTGCGGACCTGTATTATTGGCGACCTTAGCTTCAACAATTACATATACCAAATCTAAAGCTGACCTCGTGCAACAAATATTATTGGACAGACTCAACAATTGTTTTAGTTTGGTTACATAGACCTGCGTGCAACTGGATACCTTCGTAGGAAATCGAATTTCTGACATCACGGACAAAGTTGGGATCTCCAATTGGTAACACGTGGACTCAAGGGATAATCCAGCAGACATCGCAGCTAGAGGTTGCTCATCCAACGATTTGGAGTCTCAACAACTTTGGTGGCATGGACCCTCGTGGTTAGAATTACCCAAAGCATGCTGGCCTAAGTTAAAACCAGTAAATGACATAGCCCTGGAACTCCAAAGGACCGCCAAAATTATATTCAGTACCACTTTGGAGGACCCACTTGAACGATTCTTTAGTTTGTCTCGTGTATATCGCGCCATAGTTTTTGACCTCTTAGGCAACTTCAAACTGGAATAACTCATCTACACTCTCATAAAAACATCAAATGAGACTTCATACCTCCTGGTACTCCACATATGGGTGGGCTTTGGGAAGCAGGCGTAAAATCCTTTAAGACCCATTTACGCAAATTCATTCCAAACATGAAATTCACATTTGAGGAACTTTCTAAAATTTTCACTCGAATTGAAGCTTTCCTGAACTCTAGACCTCTTAGTCCCGCCAGTGATGACTCTAATGACCTTTCACCACTAACTCCAGGACATTTTCTGGTAGGCACTCCAATCTTGTCTCCAGCAGAACCAGATATTTCCAACGATAAAATCACTCTCGCTCATCGTTGGAAACGCTTACAAATTTTTTCTCAACAATTTTGCCAACGCTGGAAGACAGAATATTTAAAAGAATTGCATCGTAGACATAAATGGAAAAGACAGCAAGAAACCCTGAACCTCAACGACCATGTTATCTTAAAAGACGATAGAGTCCCCCAAAATTAATGGAAGTTCGCCGTGGACGATCGAAAATAAGTTACAGAAACAGGCACTTATTCATACATTTCTCCTTTAACAAATATGGCTTCTAACAATGGCGGTAATCGACCTCGCTTCTGGACCTACTCATGCGGGCTATGCCGCAGAGATCATGCGATCAAGACATGTCCCAGATTCCTGGCTCTCGATCCTCAGGAACGATTTGAGGTTGTGTGCGACCACTTTTATTGCCTAAATTGCTTGGCCTACTCACATACCAGAGCAAATAGCAAAACGGAGCTTCGGTGCCAGATCTGTAAAGAAAAACACAACACCCTCTTACATTTTCCCCGCAGCTAAAAGATGTCCTCGCACCAACCAAACAACAAGAGGCTGAACGACCTCAAACCCAGAGCATTAAACGGACCACATCGCCACCAACAACATCAAGTGGTGATACAAGATACAGGTGATACAAGACCTACGTCATCACCACAACCAACGGCTAGAGTCTCTAGAATCTCTGAGCGATCATCGACTTCCGGCTTACAATACAGACTCATCCGAAGTGCATCCGAATTTAAAATGCAACCGACATCTGAGATAAATTTCAATTGGGTACGGTGTTTCATTCCGACGGCACACATCCGAATCGCCAGACCCAATGAAACAGACATGTGGCATATTTGTCGAGTGGGCATACATTTATAATCACCCGTCTCCAAGATGTCGGTGAATTTACAATCACGTCCCGGACTGGAAACATTTACACACAAGGATGTTAAATTTTCAAAGTTCCAGGCAACGGGTCGGTTGTCTCGATTCAAATGGTCCCGAGGACTTCGAGCTCTACTCATCCATGACCTCCCAAGACCTCCTTAAGAAAAGGCCATAAATGAAGACCCAATAATTAGCTTCTCACAAAATTCGCTGGCCGATCCTGACCCCCACAGCAACACAGTCATCGAGCTGGAGCTTGGTGCCGACGAGATCCATGCCTCCATCGTAATTGATCATTGACCTGTGAGCTCGAGACTCTCACAGCTTTACAAACTGCCATAGGATACATCTTCATCGGTCCAACCAACACCATTTGGTAACATGGCACCGATGGGCCAGTATGTTCAATTACACCATTTTCTTTTCATTTGAATTCATTTTGTAAAAATTTTTTTTTTTTCATTTTCTTTTTAAAGTCTAAAATTTAACCAACAAAAATTTCGTGAAAGGACCCATACATATATTTTTTCCGTTCATTATTCTTCATTTCTTACCTAATTCTTTCTTTATTTACATAAGTAACTGAGAAACTAGAATATCGGCCTGTTTCTGTATTTCTAAAGACAGTCTCTGCGAACGAAAACCTGTCACTCACTTTGGTTTCTCTAAGGTTCGTTCGTTCGTTCGCCTGGCCTTACGTTAATGACGTTAACAATTTACCAATTGGAAAATAATGTAATTGCCAGATCTATATTTTCACAACTTCCGGTTTAAAAAATCTCACATTTTGTGTGGTCGACCTTAGAAAATACACCTCTGTACTCTTTAGACTAGCGGTGGCCATAAAATCAATCCTGGGTGGGTTGCCTGAGCTGAACCGAGACTCTCATTTCTTTCTCTCTCTCTCTCTCACATCTCTCTCATTGTGCACTGATGATTTTTTTTCCATCTTAGCGAGCTTCCAATGTTGACTTCTTTATGATTAAATATCAGTTCATATGTATCAAATTTTATTATTATTTAGTTGTTTTTACCATCTATATATATAAAGAAGAATGTGTGTTTGTTTGATTGTTTGTTTGTTTGTTGGTTTGTTTGTTTGTTGGTTTGTTTGTACCGAATAGACGTCTAAACGGCTGGACCGATCTTCTTGAAATTTTCACAGAATGTACATATGTGGGGCGTGGTGAAAATAGGGTACTTGAATTTTCGATATATCAAGTGGGCGTGGCCCCGCCCATATAAGACAAATTTTAAAATTGAGATATCTTGCACAATTTGGTAGCGAGAGTGCTGTAATTTTGTACATATGTATCTGGTGGCAGTCTACGTGATTGGGCCAAAAATGGGCGGGATCGGACCAATGGGCGTGGCACCGCCATAGAAGCCAAATTTTAAAAATTATATATCTAGCACAATTTATTAGTGAGAGTGATGCAATTAAGTGAGTATATATATCTGGTGGCAATGTACCTGATTGGTCCAAAAATGGGCGGGATCGGACCAATGGGGGTGGCCCCGCCCATATTAAGCCACATTTTGGAATTGAGATATCTTACACAATTTGTTGGTGAGAGTTTTGTACTTTGGTGCATATGTATCTGGTGGTAATCTACGGGATTGGTCCAAAAAAGGGCGGGATCGGATCAATGGGCGTGGCCACGCCCACATAAGACAAATTTTTAAATTGCGATATCTTACACAATTTGTTAGCGAGAGTGCTGGAATTTTGTGTATATGTATCTGGTGGCAGTCTACGTGATTGGTCCAAAAATGGGCGGAATCGGGCCAATGGGCGTGGCACCACCCATATAAACCAAAATTGAGATATCTTGCACAATTTATTAGCGAGGGAGCTGGAATTTTGTGTATATATATCTGTTGGCGATCTACGTGATTGGTTCAAACATGGGCGGGATCGGACCAATGGGCGTGGCCCCGCCCATATAAGCCAAATTTTGGAATTGAGATATCTTACACAATTTGTTGGTGAGAGTGTTGTACTTTGGTGCATATGTATCTGGTGGTAGTCTACGGGATTGGTCCCAAAAAGGTCGGGATCGGATCAATGGGCGTGGCCACGCCCACATAAGACAAATTTTTAAATTGCGATATCTTACACAATTTGTTAGCGACAGTGCTGTAATTTTGTACATATGTATCTAATGGCAGTCTACGTGATTGGTCCAGAAATAGGCGGGATCGGACCAATGGGCGTGGCACCGCCCATATAAGCCAAATTTTAAAAATGATATATCTTGCACAATTTGTTAGCGAGAGTGCTGGAATTTTGTATCTGGTGGCAGTCTACGTGATTGGTCCAAAAATGGGCGGAATCGGGCCAATGGGCGTGGCACCACATATAAACCAAAATTGAGATATCTTGCACAATTTATTAGCGAGGGAGCTGGAATTTTGTGTATATATATCTGTTGGCGATCTACGTGATTGGTTCAAACATGGGCGGGATCGGACCAATGGGCGTAGCCCCGCCCATACAAGCAAAATTTTGAATTTTAGATATCTTGCACAATTTGTTAGCGAGGGAACTGGAATTTTGTATATATATATCTGTCTACGTGATTGGTCCAAAAATGGGCGGGGTCGGACTAATGGGCGTGGCCCCGCCCTTACAAGCCAAGTTTTGAAATTGAGATATCTTGCACAATTTGTTAGCGAGAGTGCTGTAATTTTGTGCATATGTATCTGGTGGTAGTCTACGTGATTGATTTAAAAATGGGCGGAATCGGGCCACTGGGCGTGGCCCCGCCCATACAAGCTAAATTTTGAAATTGAGATATCTTGCACAATTTGTTAGCGAGAGTGCTGTAATTTTGTTCATATGTACCTGGTGGTTGTCTACGTGATTTGCAAAAAATGGGCGGGATCTGACTAATGGGCTTGGCACCGTCTATATAAGCCGAATTTTTAAATTTAGATATTTTTCACAATATGTTAGAGAGAGTGTTGTAATTCTGTGTATATGTATCTGGTGGTAGCTACGGCGTGACCCCGTCCATATAAGTAAAAATTTTGAATTGAGATATCTTCCACAATTTTTTGGCGAGAGTGCTGTAATTTAGTATCTGGTGGTAGTCTACCTGATTGATTTAAAAATGGGCGGGATCGGACCAATGGGCGTGGCCCCGCTCATATAAGTCAAATTTTGAAATTGAGATAGCTTGAAAATTTTGTTAGCGAGAGTGCTGAAATTTTGTACATATATATCCGGTGGTAGTCTACGAGATTTTTCCAAAAATAGCCGGG
This sequence comes from Eudasyphora cyanicolor, assembly GCA_963930755.1. NCBI lineage: Eukaryota > Metazoa > Arthropoda > Insecta > Diptera > Muscidae > Eudasyphora > Eudasyphora cyanicolor. The sequence goes on from OZ005735.1 coordinate 230,758,872, forward strand.
ATCGGACCAAAGGGCGTGGCCCCGCCACATAAACCAAATTTTGAAATTGAGCTATCTTGCACAATCTGTTTGCGAGAGTACTGTAATTTTGTATATATGTGTCTGGTGGAAGCCTACGTGATTGGTCTAAAAATGAGCGGGATCTGACTAATGGGCTTGGCACCGCCTATATAAGCCGAATTTTTAAATTTAGATATTTTTCACAATATGTTAGAGAGAGTGCTGTAATTTTGTGCATGTGTATCTGGTGGTAGTCTACGTGATTGGTTTAAAAATGGGAGGAATCGGATCAATGGGCGTGGCCTTGCCAATATAAGCAACCTTTTGAAATTGAGGTATTTTGCACAATCTGTTTGCGAGAGTACTGTAATTTTGTATATATGTGTCTGGTGGAAGCCTACGTGATTGGTCTAAAAATGAGCGGGATCAGACCAAAGGGTGTGCCCCGCCCATGTTACCCAAATTTGAGCTATCTTGCACAATTTAGTAGTGATAGTACGGTAATTCTGTTTATATGTTTCTGGTTGCAGTCTACGTGATTAGTTAAAAAGTGGGCGAGATCAGAGTAAAGGGCGTGGCCCCGTCCATATAAGCCACATTTTGAAATTGAGATATCTTGCCCAATTTGTTAGCGAGAGTGCTGTTATTTTATGTATACGTATTTGGTGGCAGGATTCGCGATTGGTTCAAAAATGGACGGGATCGGAAATCTTAATCTGGGGTAACGAAGTGGACCGGGTCCAGCTAGTTGTATTAATAATATCCAATTATTTTTGCTTTTAATAAGGTTTTTTGTCATTGTTCCTATCAGTCGACAAATAAAATAAAGTGACTAGATCTGACATTTGTCTTCGCCCAGATGACAGCAAAGAGAGATAGAGAAACCAAAATTTACACTGAAATTATTACGTTTTCGTACGAGTTCATTATCGTGCGACTTGCCGTTGTGATGGTAGTTAGTGAAACCCAAATCAGCTGTTTGTTGTCTGGCAAGCGAACGAAAGCAAAAGTTTAAGTTACAGAAAGAGGCTGCAAGTAACTGACCTCAGTTCTATTGTCTTTTTTTCTCATTTCCCTGCTACATACAAAGCAGCAAACGTCGTTGTTATTTTGACTCGCCAAATCTGGTCGTCTGCTTCTCTCAAAAGAAGCAGAGCCAGACTTGGCCACTCTTTTTTTAACCATCAAAGTGTTCGATCGCCAAACAAATAAAGAAAAATTTCCAAATAAATTAAATCAATAATTTTAGTTGGGACTGTTATCTCCGAAACAAAGATTTATTTGCATTTAAGTATGAATTCAGAAACTATATCGATACCTTAATTGCAAATGTTTGCAAATTTCCTTTATAATTGAACTAGTTTAATCGTGGATAACAATAAATTTCTTGAAGGATTGGCTGCTAATGATGACTTCAAATATCTAGAAATAAAAATAAGTAAAAGTCAGCGAAGTTTAAACACATATTTTATTTGATAAAAATAGTTCGTAAATAATTTTGCACGATTTTAATTGTAAATAAAACAAAAAGTGGTCAGAGAATTATCTTAATGTTTTATATTATGATAGACGGATCTATGACAATTATGTGTGAAACAAAATATCGTCCAAATGCAAAAAACTTGACGTAAAGGTCGGATTCACAATTTACATCGAGCATTATGGTTGGACCACCCTTTACATATGGGCAAATCCAAAGTTGCGGACAGGCTATGAAGCCGACGCGGCGCAAATCGGTGGCGCGCCTTTTAAAGAAAATTTTATCCAGCCACCGCCGCTTTTAGCGACTCACATCGGCTGAAACTCAGCCGCTGAAGTTTATTTGGTAAGTCAAGAAGATTTGTGACTACTTCTTTTGAGTTAATTTTAGCGTGCAAAGTTTATTAAAAAATTCTGAATGGTAATATAAGATATGGCTATCGTTTATTAAAAAAAATATTCCAAAAATGTTATGGGTTTTAAATTAAAAAATATAAAAAATGCTTTTTGGGTTGACGGAAATTAACAGCTGAACCGATTTTTACAAAGTCTACGCTGTTTTAAAGATAACACATGGGACCCTATTCTGTAGAATTTTTTTTAAAAAAATTTTATAATATTTTTAAAAGCTTGAGTTAAAAAAATTGCTTCCCCGATTTTCTTCAAATTCACGCAGAATATTCAAAGCACTCTCACGAATACAAAACAGTGTTTGGGTTTTTATTGGCTAAATATTTGTAAAAGTTATGCATGAAATGCTATGGCAGGTCCGCCATTTTTCTTCTGTTTCTGGAAAACAGTACATGTTAAATTTCATGCAAGGTATTATAAAATTCATATGTGCAGAAATAAAAGAATATCGTCCAAAATTAACAGACCTATCTTAGTATTTCGTTCATAACTTTTACCAATATTGAGGCTCAAGACCATCGGATCTACACTCCGGAACGACCCCTGTTTGGCCCAGGATCGTCACCTCAGTAACAAATGTATCAACCATTTGCCATATTCGAAACCCATATTACCGTAGATAAACGATGTAATATTGCCCCGTATTTTAATGATTATGTATGTATTGTATTGGGTTGATGCTATTAAGGTACACAATGCCGGTCGAGCAAGTGGTGGTTGTCTGTATGGATTTAAAAAAATCAATACAGCACCAACATTCGCTAAAATTTCATAACTATTCGTCCAACATATTTCTATCAGCTAAATTTGGTGACATATCTCTCTTCTTTATACCGCTTTATTTGAATTGCAACCACTAGTAGGATAACTTTTCGAACATGGAAGACTTTTTATAAGATTTGAAGCTAACCTCTTTTTGTATTATTGGAGATTTGAATGCATGAATTGGAGATAGACAAACGGCGGATATTTTGCCTACCCTGCACCCAAATATTACTGCGGATCGCAAGTCAAAGGATGGGACAGTTAACGCTTAGGGTAGAAAGCTCCTTGGTTTAATTGGTGACTTAGGTGGGGTGGTCATAAATGGTAGAACTAGTGGTGATAGTCATGGGGAGTACACCTTCTGTGGGGTGATGGGAAGTTCGGTAATCGACAATTGCATTTGTTCCGCTGATTTTTTTAGATCTATTTAATGACTTTTGTGCCGCTAGCAAACCCTACTCAGATCATATGCCAATTGTCTTGAAATTATCAATCACTGTGAGCATTTTTGACAAACCCTGCTCGTTACCACAGAAACTTAGATGGAACACTAATAAGGAAACTAGATATTGTAAATCGCTTAGTGAACTGGGTGATGTTGAATATTTGTCTTCTGGTACTGATATAGATGCTAGGCAAAATAAGCTACTGCTAGGCAAAATATATAAATCAGCCGGTGAATGCTCCAATAGGAGATTTTTTGAACGAAAAAACAGGTGGTTCGACAAAACTTGATTTTTATCGTAGATACAATCTTCCAGTTTTCCGGAAACAATATGTAGAGAGTAGAATGTCCTACAGAAACCTATGTGAGCAAAAGAAACTATTATTAATTAATTCCGACATAGATAAATGGAATAATGTACGAAATTCGTCAGACTGGTAGAAACTAGCAAATGTTTTGAGGAACAATTGGCAGCAATTTAAACGCAGTCTCTTTTCGGGAACATTTCTGTACACTTTTGGCAAAGGATGTATCAGCAAGTGAAATACTTTGGGCTACGCCCAACTGTATTGACCCCTTTTTGGCTTTTCGACAAAAATGATAAGGATACTTCAGCTAATTTATCGGGACAACATCAGTCAGGTATGGGACGGCAGTCTATTGTCTGATAATTTTGGGGTGTCCCAGGGAGTCCGACAAGGTTGCCTGTTGAGCCCCGTTCTATTTTCACTATTCTTGAACGACCTGCACGATGTGCTGCCGACCGGTTTGTTCATCGAGGACATGGAAATCAAACTGCTTATGTATGCAGGTGACGTAGTCCTACCGGCGAACTCTCCCACGCGGCTGCAGAACATGATAGATGTCCTTCGGGAGTACTGCTTCCAATGGGGTCTCAAAGAAAATATAGCTAAATCTAAAATTCAGATTTTCAGGAGGGGTTACCGAATCGACAGGAATTTACACTGGTCCTACGGGTCTGAGGTCATAGAGATAGTAAATGAATATAAATATCTTGGGATTAACCTCACTTATAATATGTCATTCAAGAAGCATCTTGACAGTAAATTAGAAGCATCCAAAATGGATATAAATACTACATGGACACGCTATATACATAATGATGGAATTAAACTTTCGAAGAAGATGACAATTTTCGAGACGGCTGCTAAGTCAATTTTATTTTACGGTGCTCAGGTCTGGGGTTTTGAGCGTTATGACCAGGTGGAGAAACTTCTTAGATACTTTATTAAAACGATTCTATACCTACCTAGTAATACCCCAAATTATATGCTACACCTTGAGACGGGTCTTCACAGCATGTATTCTGAAACACTCAGACTACACTTTAATTATATGGAGATGGAGTGATTGGTACTTGTACCTTGTGGTCAGGAAAATGGAGGGAATTATTATCTGAACTGGGGATTGTTGTAGACATCAGCCTAAGGGGCCGGGTGCTAAGAGCATTGCACGAATCCATATTAGAGAAGTTAATCTCTCGTGAACCGACGTTATACGCTGAGAGGGCTGTTGCATCCCAATTCCATGATATATATCCAAATCTCCTATATGACATACCATCATATTTTGTGGATACGAACTCATATAAAAACTCATGAGAGGTGGACTACTTAATATTAATGCCAGAGCTTTTAGAAATAATACATATGGCATTTGCACAATATGTAACATAGATGAATCCGAAAACACGTATCATTTTCTAGCCGTCTGTCCAATTTTCGCCCACGAAGAAAAAATCGTTTCGGAAAAAGAGTACTCACAATAAACGAATGTTATGAAATTTTAAACGGTAAAGACTTTTTACAACTATATAAATATTTAATAAATTGTTTGAAATATAGAAATTTGATACAAAATCAATTTAATTATTGAATACGTAATGCAATTAAATGATCTTGATGTAAATTCAACCTAGTCAGTTTAATAATATAAAGTCAATCTGACACACAACAAATATGTTATGTCAAACTAGATTTTTTCTTTATTATTAGAAAAAATTATGATTTTGTAAATGAATTATTAAAATAAAATCTATCTATCTATTTACATACATATATATCTATCAAAATTATATCCAAGCAGAAACAATCAAATTTTAGAATATTAAAAAAATTTAGAACTTCAGCTATAAAGAGTATTTTAAAAACAAAAAGAAGGAAACGTTTTTTAAGTTACGTTCAAAGCAAAGTAAATTCCTCAAGCATCGAAATACAATTGGAACTGCAAAATAAAGTAAATATTTTCATCAACAACTTAACTAAGCCCTACAAACAAGTTGGATGGAAAAACATACATTTTATAAGACCTTTGCAATATGGTTAGAGGGCGAACTTAGTGTCCAAGTATCTTCAGAAAGTAAAAATCAAAACAATTGTGGGAGACCACCAAAATCACTCCGCAACTGTAGCGATAGATCTAAAAGGCGGAAACTTAAGGATATCAATTAAGAAATCGGATGTGAAACTATTGCAGAAAGCTTGTTACATCAATTGCGATCACAAAAACAACGCACAAATGCCGAAATTGTTGAAAAGTTTTAAACGCTAGTCCTCTGAGAAAAAAACGGATTATTAAGACTATTCTAACTCCAAGCGATGAAAAACAGTTCTAAAATGAAGAGGCATTAGCATTATTTTTGGATATGAAATTAACAAAACACCAATATACACAGTTCAGGTTGCGTGCGATTGAAAAAGTCTCAAATCTGTATGACTGTATTCACACATGCAATTTTTCCCCGCTGAATTGCAGTGCTTGTGGGAGAGGGACGCAGTGGGCAAGGGGAGAGAAAAAAGTCTTCCGTACTTGCAATTTTTTTGCAATGCGTTTTGTGTTTTCTTTCGCTGTGAAGTGGTGATTTTTTTTGGCATTTCCGCATTCCTTTTTATTTAATATTCGTAGTTTTGTGCTCGGTTCAACATATGTAAATTTGTGCGACATACATTTTAATAAATTTTAATGAACGACGAAAATAAAATTGTCGAAACATAATACGTTGTCTGAACGCAAATGCAACTTCAAAAGAGAATTGCAGAAAAAAATTGCAAGTGTGAATCTAGACTATCCATCATATTATTAAAATCACATCGAGTTCGGCAGAGGTAAAACTTCAAGACCTACTTAATCATACAGCTCAACGCTTGCTACAATCATTTAAAGGACATGATTTGAAGAAATATGGGAACCACAAGTTAGCTCCCTTGTGCAAATGGGGATGTGATTAGGGTTACCATAAACTTTTTTTCGGAATGGAGGACTTTTGTGCCAGAAAAGCAGGACATTTGTGACATTTACAAAGAAAGTTTTGAACTTTCGGAGGACATTAAAAATCAGTTATAGGAAAGGATACGAATTTTACTATGATCAAAAATTAAACTTTAAACCCGTAGGGAAGGTCTAAAGTCCGGCAGAAGCGACTGTATGATACCGTTTACCACCCCATCGGAGTAGAATAAGAAGAAATATTGTCAAGTTAAATAAAAGTTATTTATCTAGTGATTTGTGAAACAATTTGTATTTTATAGCGCTTAGATGCCAAATCGGAGGTACATATATATGCACTAAAAATAAGCGTACTGAAAATCAAAGAATTTGTCGTAAAGTTTAAGATTTCGGCAATGATTTTGAGCCAAAGACAATCGCTATAAAAATAAGAAGGTTTTATAGTTAATTTAAAGACGTGAATAGTACTTGGTTTGAGGATGCATTTCATAGAATTAAGAATTTTGGGTTATAAAAATAATTATGTTTGGTCTTAAACTAAGCACATTTTGGGGTAAATTTAAGTTTGCCGCGTGCTTATTTGTAGTAAAATATCATATAATTTAAAAATTATCGTAATAAAATTTAAAATGTCTCTCCTTGATATAAGAATATACTGGTATAAATTTAAGGCATACATGGATTTAAATATAGTTTTTTAAAATATGTATGGAAAATTCGTTACATTGTATTTATTATAATGTTACTCATTAATGTGTTATTTTCTTTGAAATCATTTAATATTCATAAAAAATATGCTTCATGCAAGTTATAGTGTTAACTTATAAATTCAAAACACAACGTTTTCTCTTTCTAAAGATTGGATTTATTATATTTTATATTGGAATATACCAAAAATTTATAATACGTATTACGGATAACATTGAACATTTTACAATTTAAAATAATATTTTAGTTGTATAAAGACAAACCGGCCAACACACTATCGTAATATTGTTATTATTGGTATGTATCGATTTGTAAATCTATAGTGGGATTCGTTCTCCATTTGTTGACCAAGAACAATTTTCATTGGAACTGACATTAATTTTTAACATGGAATTTGGCTGGAATTTAAATAGAAATTGTATAAAATAATTGTTATATAATTAGTTTTACATATCATATAGTTTGTATGCTCACTTATTTGCTGCAATTTGTAAATTTCATTCCCCACTGAATTTTTCATATATCCAAATAAAGTTCATTACACGATCTAAAATTAAAATAATCTAAAAAGAAATCAAACGGAATGATTTATAAACGAAAAAGTATAAAAATAAATTTTATCATATCACAGTAACAAAATGTGAAAAATAAGAGGTATATTTAAATCTTTGACATGTAATACTTACAGTGAAATATTTGGTACAATTGGTCACTCTTCTACGACACAAATACTCATAATAGATCCATTCAAAAATTTCTTTGCTAAAAATTTTAAAAATATTTTTATATAATATATTATTAATTATTTGGACTGTGTGTTTTGAAAGTGACGTCAGCGACATTTTTACATATAAATTGAGTTAGGGATGGACTCGGCATCAGATTAGCCGCATATAATTTTATCAAAAAAGTCAAACGTGAATTAGATATTAAAACCGTAAGTTTTGTTAGCAAACAAAACTACAAAAACGTTTTTTTTAAGTAAGTAAATATTTAAAATATTAAAAAAACCGTGGATTGTTTTGCAGAACATATGATTTATTATTAAAATATTGTTAATATACTACTACAATTTTATGCACTTTTGATTATTATTCAGCTTAATTAAAATGCAACTTCTTCTTAAAAATACATATAACTGCAATAGAAATTAAAAAAGGGTTTTAATTTAAAATTGAATTGTATCTACACTTTTTTTCATAAACATTAATTTAAATAAAAATAATGGTCTTTTATTTTGTGCCAAAAAATGGTAAACTGTTTCTGCCTTTCGCCCTAAAACGATTTTTTGATTTCGTTTATGAGAAAATACTGCAATGCGAAAGGGGTTTAAAATGCGGCTCTCTGACAGGACACCATAATTTTTTAGAAAAGAAAACATCATAATATTATACTATTCCATGAGGTTGCTTATTAAAGATCATTCTTAGGTAGGTAATGCATATTTATCTTATGTAAGAACATTTTATTAAAAGCGGAAAACAAACCACAAGGAACATTTACTTATTTATAATATTTATTAATTACAAATTAGCTCTGTAAACCAGAAACAAATGTTGCTTATGACATTCTTAACTCTGCTGTTAGATTAGGAAATATGTACGAATCCTAGATTAAGATACTATTTGGTCCATATTAAATTTTTCATACAAAATATATCTTTAACCCAATAATTTATATTTATTTTTATTCAAAACATCGCGATAAGAAAGCAGCTTATTTATAAATTATTTTTAAGCAAAAAAGGCTTATTATTTTGATTTCAGTAAAACAAAAATATCCCTTAGACCAAATTGTAAGGTAATATATATTACCGTTCATAAAGGAAACGATGCAAAAATTGAACCAATTTGGCCTAATGTAACAGCAGGTTTAACTATAAAGTACGAGTATAACACGAAATCGAAAAAATTAAATTGTATTTTCGTTTGCTTTGTATTTCGTGTGTATTTAAATTAAAATTAGAAAAAGTCAAAAGTTGTAACTCTCCTTTAAAAAAAAATATATTCGGAAAACAACAACATTGTTAGTGTGATTTTACATATTTTATTTGTGAAAGTCAGTTCGCAAATGTATTTCGTTGTAATCTATTAATATATGTGTTCCAAACTAAGTTTCTTGATTTTCAAATAAAATTTGTTCACAAATACATAATACTTACAAATTTTGTTTCCAAGCATATTTTCGTTCCCCTGTGTAGGGGCATGTTTGAATTTATGCATTATTTGTTGTAATTTACAACAAATAATTACATTTATCTTGTATCTTCAAATATTTCGCGAAATAAAATTAAAATTGTTCTGAAAAGAAATCAAATAGAATGATTAAAGAAAATACAAATAAATGTCATCATATCACGATAGGAAAACGCTGAAAACTAAGGGAAATATTTCAATCGTTCATATATAATACTTACGTTGAAATATTTGGTAGAATAGAAAAACATTCTAAAATTGTTTTACTCAAAAATAAAAAGATAGTTGTATAAAATACTATTAATAACAAATTTCTATATTGCCAGAAATAATTTCACATTTCTGCTTTATGCGCTGTTAGCAGTTATTTTAAATAAATATATAATTTCCAATTGAAATGTGTTTTGTTAATTTTGTAATCACCAATAGGTTGTTTATTTCAGGACTATATATCGAGCCATAACCGCCAAGAAGACGTAAGCGCCACTCACAAAAATTTAGAGGAGAAGGTTTCTTTTGCGATTTTTTTTTGTTTAAATGCATATTTAATGTATATATCTGTTTATATAACTGTGAAATTTAGTATAACGGCACATTGTACAGCTACAAATTTCGGAAACATGATGCCATTTGTCGTAAGTAATAGATTTCCCTCAAAAAAATTAAAGTAAATCGTGGTGGCGCTTACGTCATTTTGGCGGTTAAGGCTCGATATTATATTTCACTCATGTAAACATTTTCCTATTGCCTCTTCCAGTATTACAAAACCTATTACCCGCATTTTTATTGTCCATTTTTTAATGTTCGCATAAATCTCTTCACAACAAGATCACTTCAAAAATGTATGTACATACATCACCATATAAAACATACAGCAAAAATAACTACCATGCATGCACTCCCTTATAACCGAGATCGATGGAGACGCCGATGGCATAACCACACACATACGCCATTTATTATATTTTCGGTACTGATTTCCGGGCCGAAAAAGTTTCCATTTGACCTACAAACCTCCAATAAAAAATGTTGTGCCGATTGGATAACGCTAAGGTCTGCCCAAAGTTGTTTGAAAACACAAAACTCACGTTACATGAACAAAATTTGGGTTTTTATCAAATGTCACAAGTCGTAAACAATCAAAATCGACCGAGAAACGAAAAAGTTACAGCAGTTTTCATTTGAATTTTACGACATGACAGGGCATGCATGCACACCGACATGGCCTCTATGCAATCACAATAAAAAATAGATCATGCTTGTGCATGCATGAAAAAAAAAACAACGGATTTGCATGATAGTTGATTTTTCGCATCAGTCTGACATTTTTCTACAGGTCAAATGTGAAAACATAAGCAGAACTTTGCAGCGCGCTATACGGCCATGCAACAGGGTCGTTTACAGAACGCGCTCTGTCTCCAGCCTAAGTGAATTGAGAAAGGGACAGCTTCGCACAAAATGTAATTTTAGTCATATTCTTATTTGTCTCCAGACCGACCACATCCAAAATGTTTACTACATCCAGTGATAAATTTCGCTCCGTAGAATCAGTTGGGCATGTATCACATACAATATCTGGAGCCAAACTGCCGTCAAACAGACCGATATTTCATGATTTGATAACTGTAATGTATAATGCTGCGAAGCCTCTGACCACTGTTGGTGAGCTTGTGATTAATCGATCTACACATCAAAATTTTTGGGCGCCCCCAAAATCCCGGCTGGTACTGGAGAAAAGATGGCCAAAGTCGTTCATGATACACTCATCAAATACAGGTCAAAACACTGGATCGTGCATTTTGTTGCAGAACAAATTAGATCGAAAATTAATCAAGTTCCCATGTTCTCATCACATGATGGAGATAGTATTGAAACATGTGTTTGAGGTTAAACTTCGGCGACTTGTGGTCCTGAAGTGCCTATTTTTAATCGTTTTGCTGCCGTTTGGGTAAGTCTCGACCACAAATCGTTTAAAAACGAAGTCATTAAGAAATTCTGCATTAAACAGCTAAATGAAACACAAATCCCAGCTGATTACAAGGAACTATTACAATTAACAATAATATTTATTGGTGGTGTAGGCGATAACTTCCGAACACCTGGTCCAACATCCCACGCAAGGTTCATGGGAAAAGGCATTTATGCCTTAAAAATATACCTATTTCGAGAGCAGTTTGCATTGACAAAACGAGAGTCCAGTGGGCGTGGTTTACATGCAAAATGCCATACGAGCACCAAATCAAGACATACACTTGTTGAAAGACAAGATGTGTCTGAAGCGGTTTTGAAGAAATGGAAAAATCATTTGTGGTATTTGGCCCTAGAATCAATGGCTTTGGCATTTTGCGATTCGGATGTTTCACTCGAAGAGAAACGAAAAATGGTTAGGCATCTGCAATCAACAGAGTCCGTCGTAAATCTGGAAAACGATCGAAAATTCTCCGACCCGAAACTATTGCTGTGTAATAATTTGAGCGATTTCGTCTCATACAAAACCAAACATTTTTTAGGTGCTTTTGGATTGAGTACTGAATTTTTAAAGCATGACTCATCCATTTGGGAAGATTATCAAGATACTCTTGATGTTTGTCGTAATCTGTTTGTTGTTAACGACACTGCTGAACGCGGTGTACAATTTATGAATGATTACAACAGAATACTTACGAAAGACGAAGAACAAAATCAATTTATATTACAGTGCATTGAAGAATATCGCACACAATTTTTTATGGAAGTCTTGTAGGCCAAATGGAAACTTTTTCGGTCCGGAAATCAAAGATCGCAGCAACTTTCACTTTTTGCATCATGTGCTATAAACGGTCTAATACGCACATGTACACGAATCCTCGTGATTCACAACTGCCGTTATTTTAAGTTTCAGTTCTTGTTGTTGCTATGGTATGGTGCCAAGCAACATGCACGTATACTTAAATATTCACCGCAATTTCATTTTTTTACAATCCGCGTCTCAAAACACACAACCACTTCCCTCCATAGCTTCCAAGTAACTGATTTGAAAGAAAACGAACAACAGAATATTCACTATACTCAGAGGGCTCCTCTAACATTCCATAACAATTATTTATCCACACATTAACAAACAACTTTAATTCTCCGAAAGAGAGAGAGAGAGAGATAACATAATTCTCTCGTATGTATTTTTAAAAATTATGGCAATAATCATAAAATTTATTACCAAGACAATTTTTCTTTAAAGGGGAGCATAGCCTTAAATTTATTACTCAAATATCTCATACTGTAAATTAAGTCCGATTCGACATTAAAACTATGACATGTCTACGTCATTGTTTTAATGTAGAAAATCCTTAAAAGTATTGAAATATTACACAAAATAATGCGGATTGTCACAAAAATAATGATTTTTTTCTTTAATTTAAAGGCGTACATTTAAAGAAGGGTGTACACAAAACTAATGATTAATGATTAATTCAAATTCAAAAAAACTTTAGATTAAGGAAAATTTCGTAAACAACATGTAAATTTTCATTATTTTATTGAAAATTGTCATTGAATTTATGCCGAGGTCGCATTCTTAATTTAAGAATGTGTCGTCATTAATTTTATTACTATTATTTTTTTCAGTGTGAGGTCTATATCTAAATCTGATCAGATTTCATTCAAATTAGTTTTGTTTAATTTCAAAGTGATTGGAAAAACAGCTTCTGTAGCGCTAAAAGACCAATTCCGAAAGAAAATATGGTGGTTTTCTGGAACAACAGCCTATGTCGGAAATTTTCGATTTCGGGATTTAAGCAAAAATGTATATAGCGTATCATTATCATGAACATTTTGATTTTTTGAGATGTGCTGTTATGTTTGGAAACCAAAGATATATGGGGTCTACATCTTATTCTGAACCGATTTTTTAAGGTGTTACAAACATCTGTCTCGAAACAAACTTATAATAATCAAGTGAAAGGGGCGTTAAGTTCGGCCATGCCGAATCTTATTTACCCTCCACCATGTTTCGCATATTAATTGTTTTGTGTGCAAATAAACTCATATTAACAATTTTTAGCCCAATTCGTTGAAATTTGTGGTTTCTGTAGCGTAAAGAAATCAAATCTTGAGGGAACTTTGTATGGGGGCTATATCAAAACATGGACCTATGATTACCATTATTCACGTGAAAGTTTCCGGGTATAATTTAACCCCAATTACCAATTTTCAGCCCGATCTGTAGAAATTTCTTGTCTCTATGGCGTTAAGAAGACAAATCATATGGGGCTATATCAACAAATATTTCAGTCTCCTAGCTGATGACCCACCCATCCTATGATCGAGGGTATAAAAATAGTAAGGTATAAAAATCGCTAACTATATATTAAAAGTAGTTCCGAATATTAATCATGTGGAGCTTTACTGTTTGTGAAAAAGTGAAAAAGGAGGACAAATCCAAAATTTTTGATAAAGGAGGGAGGACACTGGTAAAAATGAGGACATGTCCTCCGAAAGGAAGACGTATGGTAACCCTGGATGTGATGGTTCTTCTGGACAAAAACAATACAAGCAATCTGTATGCGAAAATACTTCAGTCGCAGATATGTTCATGGTGTCATTTGTGCCATTGCGGTCTATCTCTTCTACTTTTTGGTGTTACAAACAAATGCACAAAGTCACAATACCCTGTACCACAGTGTATTGTGACTGGGTATTATGAAAACAAACAAACAAACCCCACATTTCCATGCTAAATATTAAAAAAATTCAAAAGTTCAACTTTGACCTTGAATTCCTCAATAACTGCTGACCCGATTTTATTCAAATAAAACCTGGCTTAAGGAGTTACCTGTCGAACTAAAATATCTCTATCTGTTCCAAAGTTACAGAGTTTTGGTCAGTAAAAAACGATTCTGAACCACTGTGCGCCGCCGATAATTTTGGTCGGCTTCATTGCCTGGTTGCGGACATTACATTCGTATGCATTTTGTTTTACTTATGGTGAATTCGTTTGTGCAAAACAAGTAAGAAAGTTTCAGTCGGGTAAACCGACTAAGGTATACCCTCACTTTGTGAGTAATGTAATATATAACATTACACCAATAAATCTGTCAATTTGTGTGGGAGGTACCAGAAGGGGTTTTCCAACTACACATATTTTTCGGTAAACAGTACATTCTTAAATACATTGCATTGTGCTGAACTATAAGCGTTTATGTGCACTGGTATATTAAAGTTACGAGCTATGTAATTTTGGTATGATTTGGTCATTTTGTGTGAGAGGTACAAAAAGGGGCGGGGTGATAACGCCCACTTTTTATAGGACTATAGGAACTATAACAGCATTACACTGTACAAAATTTCAAGTATTTGTATGCACTGGTATTAAAGTTACAAGCCGTTTACTTTTGGTACGAAACGGTCCATTTGTGTGGGAGGTACCAAAAGGGGCTGTACAATAATGCCCATTTTTTACCGGACTATAGGCGCTACAAAAACATTATACTGTAGAAAATTTCAAGCATTTTTATGCACTTGTATTAACGTTATAAGCAGTTAAATTTTGATGCAAAATGGTCCATTTGTGTGGGAGGTACCAAAAGGGGCATGCCAACTTCACTCATTTTTCTCGAGTTAATAGCGACTAATATACTAATATTATGCGCAGAATTTCAAAAGATTCGAATAAGTAGTATACAAGTTATTAAAGAATCAATATTTCACTAAATTTTAACCCTTTGTGTGGGAGGTACCAGAAGGAGTAGACCAATATGGCCCATCTTCGAACTCATCCGGAGATAGATCAAAATATTACCACATACCAAATTTGAAGTCAATCGGTTAATCCTTTCGAGAGTTATCGTGCGCACCAGCCAGCAGACAGACAGACAGACAGACAGACAGACAGACAGACGGACGGACATTGCTCATTCGACTTAAAATGACCCAAAACGGATTTCCTCCGAACATACTTAGGGTCTTAGATCACTCCTTCGATGTGTTACACTTTTTTCCGTAGCAAATGATATATACCCTCGTCACACTAAAGTGAGGGTATAAACATGTACAAAATTTTCTACATTTTACACTGAAACTGAATTTTGTGGAGTGTTGCACTGTCAAAAGGCAGACTTCAGAACCAAACATAAATTAAAGCGTACATTCTTAATGCACTAGCACATGGTTGCGCCATAATGTAGGTACGGGTTTTACTCACAGCACGATTTTTGTTCGATTGTTCGCATGCAAAGTGCGAAATTAGCAGAGGGTGCAAGGGTAATTTTTAAAATGTCACAACATTATTTTTCAGAAACGAAATCACTATTATATTCATCCCGTTGGCGTTCTGAATGCAATATTTTCATATAACACTCAGCGACAACAATTATCCCAGAGTTCATTGAGATTTAAATATTTACCTAAATATTTTTAATGAATGCTATATTCGCCGCGAAAATTCCGTTGCGGACGTTACAAAAAATGGAAGTAGGTTTTCAGGTTAATGTGAATTTGCATATTTTTAGCTAAGTTTACATAGTAATCAGAAAAGTCGAAATACATTCAAGAAAACGGTATATTTAAGGATATCCAAAAACCAGATATGGAAAAATGCCGATCGGCTGAGCCGATCAAATTTCAGCGATCGGCTGAGCCGATCAAATTTCAACAATCAACTGAGCCGATAAAGTTCCAACAAACTCATTCTCATCCAAAGAATATTTCCAATTAGATGAAAAAACTTAAAATTAACACAAAAATTTAAGAAAGTTATTGAAGTTTTGAAATTCGGTTCAATAAATCTCTACTTATTACTTCTCTGTTAAACGATGTAGACTTTGTCAAAATTGGATCGGCCGCTCAGGAGCAGAGAATTGTAATTTCTGTAAAAACCAAAAACGCATCTTTCAATTTCAAATTTCATAATTTTTTTTTGATTTTTTAAATAAATATAGCGACATCCGTTTAGAAACTTTTTATGCATTTTTACGCAAAAATGAACTTTATTAAAAATTCTGACCCTATATTCTGGCGACGGCGCCGGCTGCGAGTCGCTGCCGATTTGCGCCGCGTCATAGGCTGGACGTTACACAACAATTTCAATACTTTACAACGACAAAATTCTGAGGAAATTTTTATATAATCTATATTTTATAGAACCTGCTCAACGTGTCATTTCAATGTTGAGATCTTAGAATGGACCGCAAAATGATGATTTAATTACACACCTGGCATTTTTTTTAATTTTTTTTCGGATTTACTCCCAATATATTTTTTTGATTTTCAAAAAAAATGTATTTCTTCAAAAATATATAATAAATAGCAACATTTTTTCGTCCCGTATATGAGTCATTCCATGCCAAATGGGACGATTTTTTATTGTTTCGAAATTTTGTGTATGCCTTATTTCCTAAAAAATTCAAGAAAAATTAAAAAAAAAAATCCTTTAAGAGTTATGAGCAATTTAATGTTGACGAAATTACGTTTTTTTTCTAAAAGGTGTGTTCAGTCTTTAGCTTGTATCTCCTGAAATACGTGACCGATTTTAATGTTCTATACCTTGTTTTGAAGGTAATTTCAACTACTATAACTAACTGGAGCGACACATATACTAATTTTTATTGTTTTTGGCTTTTAATACTTTCTAAAAATGGCTAAAAATTATCATTCTGTTAATTATTTAAAGCAAATTCACAGAAGTTATGCAAATGAATTTTTATAAAAAATCGTAAAAAATAATAGTTCACACCAATTCACCACTTCCAATTTCATACAGTAGCTAACAAAGACATCTATGAACACGACATTGAAATTTCAAAAAACAAAAGGGTGTAATCATTTTGAAAATCACAATAGAATGTATTAAAAGCCTAAAGCATTAGTACAGGGTTTTCCAAGAAGAGGTGTTATTTTGAATCACCCGGTATTTCGGTAGCTGTCATATTTGAAGCTTTTATTCTTTGACATTTGACAAGTACAAACTACGCCATTACTAACCAGTAAGGAAAGGCAGAAAGTCGGTCGGGGCCGACAATATAATACCCTACACCTCCATAACAATGCGATAAGGGTCATTG
Source organism: Eudasyphora cyanicolor (assembly GCA_963930755.1). Classification (NCBI taxonomy): domain Eukaryota; kingdom Metazoa; phylum Arthropoda; class Insecta; order Diptera; family Muscidae; genus Eudasyphora; species Eudasyphora cyanicolor. Next base: position 230,776,157 of record OZ005735.1, read on the forward strand.
TGATAATAATTTGGAATAATTGGTAAATGGGTAGGAACATATTATCTAATTCTGAACCGATAATCGCTAAATTAAGCAATATTCGTTCTCAAATTGAGAAACATATATTTGGATATTTTTAATGATCGGAAGTAAAGTACAACTTCTATAGCGCTTTGATACCAAATCAGGAGGAACATATATATGGAGGTTATATATAAATCCGAACCGATTTTCCCTAAATACTCAATCGTGTAAAAAGACCTCTTTCTGTCGAATTTCGTACTGATCGGGCATAAAATACAGTCTCTACAGCGCTTACATGTCAAATCGGGGGTAACATATATATGGGGGCTATATCTAAATCTGAACCGATTTCCCTCAAATTTGGCAATGTTAATTCACGTAATAAGAAACCTCTTTCTGCCGAATTTCGTACTGATCGGATTAAAAATACACTTTTTACAGCGCTTGCATGTAAAATCGGGGGTAACATATATATGGGGGCTATATCTAAATCTGAACCGATTTTCCCCAAATTATGTATTGTCTCTAAGTGTATCATAAGACTACTCTGTGTCAATTTTTGTACAAATTGGTTCAAAAATATTAGTTATACAGTGCATATATGCCAAATCGGAGGTATATATATATGGGAGCTATATGTAAATCTGAATCGATTTTAACCAATAGGGATCGTCCTTGGGCCTAAAGAAAGATATGTGAAAAGTTTCGTTGAGATCGGACCATAATTGCGACCTGTACTTTGATACTATTGACGGACATAGCTAAATCGTCTCAGAAAGTGATTACAAGTTGATCGGTATAATAAACAATGGGTATATCTCTTATCCTTTTGGATGTTACAAACAAATGCACAAATTCAAATCACACTGTGGTGTAGGGTATAAAAATGGAACGATACACTATTCAACAACGCATTGAAATTATTAAATTCACTACAAAAATTGTGAAAATCTAAAATGGTGAAATCCAGAATTCCATCGAAAAATCATCTTGACTGATGAGGCCCATTTCCACCTCGGTGGCTACATCAACAAGCAAAATTATCGCATCTGGGGCTCAGAAAACCCAAGAGTTATTGTTGAGAAGCCTCTCCATCCTCAACGTGTGACTGTTTGGTGCGGTTTGTGGTCCGGCGGGGTCATTGGACCTTACTTTTTCGAAAATGAGGTTGGATCAACAGTTACGGTGAATGGATTGCGCTATCGAGAGATGATTAATGATTTTTTATGGGCGAAGTTGGATGGTATTGATCTGGACAACGTTTACTTTCAACAAGACGGCGCTACGTGTCACACAAGCAACGAAACCATTGCTCTGTTACGGGAAAAGTTTCCGGACCGTGTTGTCTCTCGAAGAGGTGATCACAATTGGCCACCGAGATCTTGTGATTTAACACATTGAGACTTCTTCCTTTGGGGTCACGCGAAAGATAAGGTATACGCCAACAGCCCAGCGTCGATTCAAGACCTCAAAGATAGAATTCATGAGGCTATCGAGGACATAGGGCAGCCACTTTGCAATTTGGTTATGGAAAACTTCATTAAAAGGGTATGGTCATGTAAGTTTGATCGTGGTGGCCATTTGGCTGTTGTTGTTTTTCATTATTAACGGCATACCTTTCTCTTTATTATGATATAAACATCCGATGATTTATCTCAAAAATTGCATTTTTCTTTGAATACCAAAATAGCACCTCTTGTTGGAAACCCCTTTATATGTGTCGCAGTGCCGTCTCCAGTTAGTTGTAGTAGTTGAAATTACCTTCAAAACAAGGTATAGCATATTAAAATCGGTCACGTATTTCAGGAGATACAAGCTAAAGAATGAACACACCTTTTAGAAAAAAACGTAATTTCGTCAACTTTAAATTGCTCATAAATCTTTAAAAAAAATTTTAAATTTTTTCTTGAAATACGTATAAGATATTTTTAAGGAAATAATACATACGAGTACACAAAATTTCGAAGCAATCAAAAATAGTGATGTCAAAAATCGTCCCGTTTGGCATGGAATGACTCATATAGGTTTACCACACAAAATAAACATATATCGATACTTCCATTCTAAACTATGCTCAGTGCAAAAAGCAGTTTTTCAGGAGAGGCGATCATGTTATGATTATTTTATTAAATTTGTGTGGAATTCCTTTATAATGCAAATCGAATGACCTGTACTTTTTTGTGAACAAATTTTAATTGCGTTGACGGATAAACACCAAATTTTAACTGAATATAGTTTGGAATATTTAGAAATTAAAAATGCAATATCCCAAAAACCATGCTATGTCGACTTAGCTTGTTTTAGAATGAAGGTATCGATGCACGTATAAGCAACCTTTTAATCCCCGGTAATACAACCTGGGATAAAAAGTTGGTAAGGAAAAATTTTTAACTAGGCTATTTATACCCTACACCACTCTGTGGTACAGGGTATTATAAGTTTGTTTCACGGCAGATGTTTGTAACACCTGAAAATAATACAGCTAGACCCACCTTAAAGTATACCGATCGACTCAGAATCACTAGCTGAGTCGATTTAAGCATGTCCGTCCGTCCGTCCGTCTGTGGATGTAAAGTTGTTCGTCGACTACAGATCGCAATTTCACTCCGATCGTTCTGAAATTTTGCAGTTTAGAGTATTTCGCAGCTGTTAAGATCGCTATTGAATTTGGTTGAAATCGGTTCAGATTTAGATATAGCTCCCATATATATCTTTCGTCCGTAACAGTGTAACACATCGAAGGAGTGACCTAAGACCACAAGTATGTTCGGCGAATATTCGTTTTGGTTCATTTCAATGAGCAATGTCCGTCCGTCTGTCTGTCTGTCTGCTGGCTGGTGCGCACGATAACTCTCGAAAGGAGTAACTGATTTACTGCAAATTTGGTATGCGGTAATATTTTTATCTACACTGAAAAAAAATAGTAATAAAATTAATGACGACACATTTTTAAATTAAGTATGCGACCTCGGCATCAATTCAATCCCAATTTTCATAAAAATAATAAAAATTTACATGTTTTTTACGAAATTTTCCTTAATGTAAAGTTTTTTCAATTTGAATTAATGACTATCTAATCATTAGTTTTGTATACGCGCTTCTTTAAATGTACGCCTTTAAATTGAAGAAACTAATCATATTTTTTTTGACAATCCGCTTTATGTTAAGTAATATTTCAATACATCTAAGGATTTTCTGCATTAAAACTATGCTGTAGACATGTCACAGTTTTAATTCCGAATCGGACTTAATTGACAGTATGAGATATTTGAGTAATAAATTTAAGGCTATGCTCCCCTTAAAGGAAAGACTGTCTTGGTAATAAATTTTATGACAATTGCCATTATTTTTAAGAATACATACGAGACAATTATACAAGCTCTCTCCCTCTCTCGCTCGGAGAATCAGTTTTGTTTGTTAATGTGTAAATCAATAATTGTTATGGTTATGCGAGAGCTCTTTTACTCTCTGAAAATAGAAAATAATTATGTTGTTCGTTTTCTTTTAAATCGTCAGTTATTTACAAGCGATGGAGGGAGACGGTTGTCTGTATACGCGGATTGTGAAAAAATGAGATTGCGGCGAATATGTAAGTATACGTGTATACATACGTGCATATTGCACCGAAAATTATTTTATTATGGGCTGTTAACAGTTATTTTTGCTGAAGCATAGTAACAACAACAAATGCAACCGTCGGGTACATATGTGTATGTGGTTATGCCGTCGGCGTCACCATCGATCTTGGCGATAAGAGAGTGCGTGCGTCATAGTTATTTTTGCTGCATGTTATTTATGGTGATATACATACGTTTTTATAGGAGATCTGTTTAGTAAGTCCTGTGAAGAGATTTGTGCGAACACTAAAAAATGGACGATAAAAATGTGAGTAATAGGTTTTATAATACTGAAAGAGACAATAGGAAAATGTTTAGATACGTGAAATATAATATTATAACCCTTAAATGAACAACTTATTGGCAATTACAAAATTAACCAAACACAACAAAACACATTTTAATTGAAAAGTATATATTTATTAAAAATAACTGCTAACAGCGCATAATGCAGAAATGTCAAATTATTGTGTTATTAACATGTTATACATAAAACTATCTTTTTTAATGTTTTTAGTAAAACAATTTTAGAATGGATCTTTTGGGAAAAGACTGACAAATTCTACCAAATATTTCAACGTAAGTAGTTTTCAGGGTTAACCAATTGTGGTACGATAAAATTTATGTGTATTTTTTATATTTGATTTCTTTTCAGAAAAAAATTATTTATTTTAATTTAATGATATAAGAAAAATGCAGTGCTGAATGCCATTTTTAAATTACAACAAATAAGTGAGCATACACCTACACGGGAATGTTTGAATTGGAAGAAAATATATTTGGAAACAAAATGTGTAAGTGTTATGTATTTGTAAAAGTATTTGGAACGTATATATTAATATATTAGAACAAAATATATTTGCCAACTGACTTTCCAAATAATATACGTGTTTTCACACAAACAAAGTTATTGTTAAAGGAGTTTTCCAAATATATTTTATTTAAAAAGATTTTTTTGACTTTTTCGAATTTGAGTTTAAATTTTTCCTAGATTTAGTGTTATACTTTACAGTTAAACCTGTTGTTAGATTAGGCCCATTCGGTCCAATTTTTGCATCGTCTCCTTTGTAAACGGTAATATATATATATTGCCTTATAATTTGGTCCAAGGGATATTTTTGTTTTTTGACATTAAAATAAGCCTTTTTGCTCAAAAATTATATGTAAATACTCTTCTTTCCTTTCACGAAGTATTGAATAAAAATAAATATAAAATATTGGGTTAAGTATACGTTATTTATGAAAATTTAGTATGGACCAAATGGTCTCTTACTCTAGGATTTGTACATATTTTCCAGTCTAACAGCAGGATTAAGAATGTCATAAGCTGCATTAACTAATTATTATTTAATAAATATTCCCATTCATCTCTTTTGGACAATCCATCAAAGCAATTTATACACGGGGCAAAATCGCATTTTTTGATTTGTTTGAATCGAAAGAAAATATACTTGGAACACACATTTTTAATTATTATATATTTTCGAGCAAATAAATTTCATTTGAAAATCAATAAAATGTATTTAGAACGCATATGTTAATATATTAGAATAAAATGTATTTGCGAACAAATTTTCTCAAATAAAATATGTGTTTAAATACAAATAAAGTTATTGGTTATGAATATGTCCAAATATATTTTATTAAAAAAAAAAGATTTTCAAAACTTTGCTGAAATTTTCGAACTTTCGTTTTAATTTTTTCCATGTTTTCGAATTATGCTTTCCTATTAAATACTTAGCATTAACTTCTATTTGAAACCACTTATTTTTATTTGCTAACTATTCCCAGTCATTATTTTCAATTATAAAAAAATTTTACTAACATTAAAAATTTCTAAAAATTACCTTTCAATTGCTGAAAACTTAAAACAATTAAAGAATAGATATATATTCAAGCAAATAGATCTTTGTTTGGGAAATAACATATACAAATAAAAAATATTAGAGTGTAAACATAGTTTTGTCTAGAACAACATCCTCCCAAACATATAATATTTGTATGTGTCAAATGTTATATATTTGGAGTGCACCCTAAAAATATATATGTTTCAAGCAGAATATGTTTGGGACAATATACTACAGAGGACATTTTTTTCAGCGTGTAGCTACGAAAAATTATACGATTTAAATTTGAATCGAATTTTACAAACATATTAAATTTGTTTGCGCATTGAACATTTGAAAAACAGAAAACTTGCATCTAAATTAAGGCACTGATAAATTACCAAAAAAATACTTAAATACAATTAAATCATTGTTTCGGAAATATTACTTCCAAGTAAAAAATATTAGGATGGAATCATGGTTTAGAACAATATCCTCCCAAACGTATAATATTTGTGTGTGTCAAATATTATATAGGTATTTGGAGTGTACCCTAAACATATGTACGTTTCAAGCTGAATAAGTTTGGGGCAATATACTACAGAAGCAATTTTTCAGCGTGTATACAATTTTATAATATTTTTATTTTAATTTCAGCCAAATTCAATGTTCAAAATCATTAAAGGTTCCAACGAAAATTGTTCATGAATGTTTGGGGAACATATAGAAAGGTGAATCCACTATAAGTTTACAAATCAATAACAAATATACGAAACTTCAAATATTTCGATGGTGTGGTGGCATACATACAACTAAAATACGGTTTTAGAATATAAAATGTTAAAGGTTATCCGTAATATGTATTATACATTTATTGTATTTTCTAATATTAAAATAATAAAACCAATTTTTAGAAAAAGGAAGTGCTGTGTTTTGAATTTATCGTGGAAACTTGTATACAAGAATCATATTGTCTATGAATATTGAAATGGTTTCTGTGGCTCTTTAGTATGAGTGGCATTCGAATAAAAACAATGTAAGGAATTTTCCCTACATATTTTAAAAAACTTTATTTATGCTTTAAATTAATTACCAGTATATGCTTATATCAAGGACATACATTTTAAAATTTAATACGATAATGTTTTAAATTTTATGATATTTTACTAAACATAAGCACGAAGCATACTTCAATTTACGCCAAAACGTGCTTATTTTATAACCAAACTTAATTAGTTTTATTGATTCTATGTAATCTTGATTCTATGAAATGCATCATCAAAACAAGTACTATTCATGTCATTGAATTTACTATAAAACATTCTTATTTTTATAGCGATTGTCTTTGGCTCGAAATCATTGCCGAAATCTTAAACTTTACGACAAATTCTTTGATTTTCAGCACGCTTTTTTAGTGTATCTCCGGCTGAGTTCGAAGATGGGCTATTTTGGTCCACTCCTTCTAGTACCTCCCCAACAAAGGGTTAACTTTGACTGAAATATTGATTCTTTACAACTTCTACACTACTTATTCGAATCTTCTGAAATTCTACACATAATATAAGTTGTACAGTGTAATGGTTTAATGGTACCTACAAGACAGTGAAAAATGGGCATTATTGCCACGCTCCTTTTGGTACCATTTTGTCAGTGAATACAAATACTTGAAATTTTGTACAGTGCAATGCTTTTATAGTACCTAGAGTCCAGAGAAAAGTGGCCGTTATTGGGACGGTCCTCTCACACAAATGAACCACTTTGTATCAAAAGTAAAAAGCTTTGAAGTTTAATACCAGTACATAATTTAAAGTTATTAAATGCAATCTAAATTGATAACAATTTAAATAAAACAAAAAAATAAAAAAATTTACTAATATTTCTTGAGACTCAAGGTTAGGGGATTCATTAGTTGGTTTACCCGACTGAACTTTCATACTTGTTGCAACTTCTTTTTTGCCACTTCGCACGTCTATTGGCAAGCGAATGAAATTTTTGGTTTTTGCACACTTTGTTTTGAATGTAAACAAAGAAGCTTTCAATTATCGCCAACATTTTGTTTCTTATAAGACAACAACGAACGAAGTGAAATGTCAAATTAGACGGTCAGAAAGATTCATTCGTGTCGGTTATGTTTTTCATTGAAACATCTCGTTCAGGGAGAGAACGTAAAGCGCTGCCGGTTATGAAATGGCCAGGGGTAAGTGCCTCAAAGTCGCTTGGGTCAGATGACAGCGGAGAAATTGGTCGAGAATTTAATATTGCTTCGATTTCCACCAGAGCTGTGACAAGTTCTTCATAGGTGAGGCGACTGTTAGCGAGAGTCCGATTTAGGTGACCTTTAGCTCATTTGACGGCTGCCTCCCATATGCCACCAAAGTGGGGTGCCCTGGGGGGAATAAAATTAAAATTAATAAATTCGTTGGAACAAAAATTGATAATTGAAATTTGATTCTGGCCGTGAAATAGAAAAGTCTTCCTCCTTTGGAATTTGTCCCCACAAAATTCCTGCCGTTGTCGCAGAATATATCGGTTGGTAAACCTCTTCTACCAATCATCCTTTTGAGAGCAGCGATGAAAGCATCTGTTGTAAAGTCAGAAACGGCTTCAATGTGGACAGCTTTCGTTGCGAGACAGACAAAAACGGCGATGTACGTTTTGTATGGAATTTTTCTTCTAATGCGAAGATACGTGCTGACTGGGCCACAAAAATCCACAGCACATTTTGCGGATGGGTTCAGTCGATCCGCAGGCAAATTTGACATCATTTGTTGAAGCAGTTGTGGATGATATCGTATTCATTGTGGGCAGGACTTTACGATGTTGCGACAAATACTTCTCAAGTTGATTATCCAAAAGCGCACCCGAATCAGAGAAATCAATGCCTTTGGTCCAGCGTAATAATTTTTGATGTAAAGATGTCGAATGTAACATTTTACAAAATTACCGGATGTTTCTGAGCCTCAGGAATATCTGCAAATCCTAATCGGCCTCCAACCTTTAGAATTTTAAACCATCTGAAGTGCCGAGAAAGGGAGTTTTGGCTGCTCGCATAATGTTTTCTTTGAAGTGTTGTTGTTGTATGTCAGAAATAAAATTATTAGATTTTAATGAAGATAAATCGGCTCACTCCTCTCTGCTGACATGGTTGTCTGCATCCCTTAATTGCAGAGTCAAACAGAAAATTGAAGAATATGAATAATATGAATAATACATGCCAAAACCGAAAGATCCATGCGACAACTCGAACCATTTTCAAATATGAGCTGCAATTTTGTATGAAGTCAACAATTTTGTTGGGTTGAATTTGAAGGTGAAGAGTGGTTTTTCGCTTCTCCTTATTTACTTCGTCATGGTAAATTTCCTCAAAAATATTTTGAGGCCATCTTTCAGGATCTAGGGTAAGAAAATCAGGACCATTAAACCAAATTGAAGAGTTTAATTCTTAAACAATGGATCGTCTTGAAACAATGTCAGCTGGATTCAAATACGATGGTACATGGCGCCAATTACATCCATTGGTGAGATCTTGAGTTTCAGATACTCGATTTCCGACGAAAACTGATAATGTAGATGAATGTTGTTTGAGCCAATGAAGAACTATTTGTGAATCAGTCCATAAAAATACAAAATTTCTTGTGATATTTAGAAGGTTTTGTATTTTTGAATACAATTTAGCGAGAAGATGAGCTCCACACAATTCCAAATTTGGTAGCGACTTTCTTTTTGTAGGAGCAATTCTTGATTTTGCAGTGTATAGTTTGGAATGTACTTGACCCGAAATGGATTTAACCCTGAGATAGAGGCAACAACCATAAGCACGAATTGATGAGTCGCAGAAACCATGCAACTGAATCGATTCTGGGCTTTGTGATAAACAATAGCGAGGTATATGTAGCAAGGATAACGATGGAAGATCACCGACGAATTGCAGCCAAGCTGTGTGTACTTGTGGAACAGATTCGTCCCAGCCGATTTTCAGTATCCATAGTTCTTGAAGAATGATTTTAGCTTTTATGATAAGTGGCGCCAAAAGTCCAAGGGGATCAAAAAGCGAAGATGATAACGATAAAATTGAGCGTTTTGAGACATTTTCAATTTCGAAGAAAACGAGAAGAGAAATAAATCTTGTTGTTGATCCCAAGAAATTCCTAGCGCATTTGTAACCGCAGAATCATGTAAGTTTAAATCTTTAATAGTTTTGTCATGACGAAAGTTTTCATGATTTGAGCTCCATTTGTCTAACTCAAAACAACCCTTTTTTAATATTTCTGTCACCTGGTATTTAAGTTCGGACAATGCTTCAATTGTTTCAGCACCACCGAGAAAATCATCAACATAAAACGAATTTTTAATAGCCTTTGCTCCAAGTTCAAAACTGTCGATGTATTCATCAGCTAGATAATGCAAACAGCGTACAGCGAGAAATGGGGCAGAAGATTTTCCGTAGGTGACGGTATTCAATTGGTATGTTCTAATTTTTTCTTGCTCAGAATATCTCCATAAAATATATTGGTACTTACGGTCATGTTGGTCAATCATAACTTGCCTGTACATCTTGACGATATCCGCAGTAATGGCGAAACGATGTAGTCGAAAACGCATGAGCAGTAGATATAATTCGTATTGAATTGTAGGGCCAACCATCAATATATCATTTACAGAAGTCTGTGATGAAGTGGGACAAGATGCATCAAAGACAACACTAAGCTCTGTAGAAGTACTACTGTTCGGCTTGAAAACGCAGTGATGTGGGATATAATAATGGGGTTCGTCCAAAATAGGTCTTTTAACTAGGCCCATGTGTCCAGAATCTTCATATTTCTTCATAAACGCTGCATAATGTGACTTCAGATCTGAATCACGGGCTAATCGTCTTTCTTGAGCAGCAAATAGATGCAAAGCAGTTTTGCGTGACATTCCTGGGAATCTGAAGATTGTTTAAAGGACAATTTTACAACAATCCTACCTGAAGATTCTTGAGACACACTATTTTGAAAAAGGTTTCACATTCTAGTTGTTCTGGTGTCATTTGTGTTGATCCAGATTCAATTTCATCAATTTTCCACAGACGTTCCAAATTCATGTTGATTTTATCTTCTGTTGACAGCAAATAAGAAGCACCAAAACTATTGTTTTTCGAAGAATTATATTTTCCGGTAACAATCCAACCAAACAAAGTTTTTTGTAGTTTTGGGAGATTTGGGCCAAGCTTGATTTGACCGACAGACAAGATATCGAAGAATGTTTCAGTACCAATAAGCATTTTCTTTGATCTGTAGAAACAGTCGTCAGCAAATTGTGTATTCGGAGGAAGATTCCAAGACGAGACATCCAATTCAGAATCAAGTTGATAGGAAATATGTGGGGTAATACAAAACGAAAGCGGCACTTCAAAGTCCGTTATGCGAGATTTAATGTTTGTAGAACAATTATGTTTCACTTTTGTACTAGAATTTCCAATACTCGACACTTCGACAGTTTTTTTTGACCCTTTGTAGATTTAATCGTTGTGCAAACTCATCGGTGACAAAGTTTAGTTCCAAATGAGCTCTTCCCAATTTATAAGAGCCAGAATTATCACGAACTAAAACCATAGATGTGGCAAGAAGTACATGAGGCGACGATGCACAGTGTCGTGATTTCATATAAGAGGTGGCCAAAAATAGAAGGAGCCGTCGCAGGTGAATGAAATTTTGCATAAGTCGTTTTTTTCGGTCGGAAAGAATAAAAACGAAGTTTTGGAAAAATTGACTAAAGGACAGATATAGCCCCCATATATATGTTTAGTCCGATTTGTCTCTTTAGCCCTATTGAAGCTGTACTTTACATCCAACTGTTTTGAAATTTAGCATGGAAGAGTTTCTTGACCCATAGACCAGTATTGCCGAATTTTAAGAAAATCGGGTGAGATCTAGATAAAGCTCCCATAAATATGTTTAGTCCGATTTGGCTACAGAACGAATCGTCTGTAAAGAAAACAGGCTCAAATTTTTAAGTTCACCTTCATTTTCAATTTTGATTTATTTTTAATTTTCGTTTATTTTTTAGATTTTTATCACATATGCATTTTGGACATAATAGTAAATGTTCAAAAAACGATTTAGTTTTCCATAATATATTTACAGCAAATCATAATACATTTTAACACATTGCGAAATGAACTTTTTATTTATTTGAGATAATATGTAATAAATACAGATATACTCGTAAGTACGAACAAATATACTACTCACTATGCTATGCGGTCTAAAATGGTCCATTTGTGTGGGAGGTACCAAAAAGAGAGTGGCCACTTCTCCCATTTTTCTTGGCGTGTTAGCGACTAGCAAACTAATACTATGTGTGAAATTTCAGAAGATTCGAGTAAGTAGTATAGAAGTTATTAAAGAATCAATATTTTACTTAAAGTTAACCCTTTGTGGGGGATGAAATAGAAGGAGTGGACCAATATGGCACATCTTCGAACTTAGCCGGATAAAGAGAAAAATATTAACGCACACCAAATTTGAAGTCAATCGGTTACCCCTTTCAAGAGTTATCGTGCGCACCAGCCAGCAGACAGACAGACAAACTGACACACTGACGGATGGATGGACTGGCGGACATTGCTCAAATGACTTAAAATGACCCAAAACGGATATCCGCCGAACATACTTAGGGTCTTAGGTCACTCCTTCGATGAGTTACACTTTTGGCTCGTAGCAAATGATATGTACCCTCCTCTCTAAGGTGAGGGGATAAAAAGATTCACCAATAAAATTTGTGCAGAGCTGTGCAGCTGAGACTTATATATGCTAAAATACATACTTATAGCTAAAAAATATCAAAAAATTTGAGAGATGTTTTTTGATGTTTTTTTTTTAATTGTCTACGCAAGTTTGTGTATATTGTCAAAACCTGACTTCACACCAGACCTGTCTTCTTTCTAACGGTACATCACATATAATCAATATTTGTAAACTATAACAGTGTTGCAATTGTAGCAATATGTATCACACTTGCATTTCAATGGCATTTTGTACCAACCGTTAACAAAAAATTTGAATTTAACCTCTTGTTACTGGATACGAAATTTCATTGTGTTTCTTAACAATTATCATTTTGCAAACAAACCATAACTTTGAGCCACAATAACTCAAAAACTGCTCAATATTTTTGGATAATATGTTACACTTTATTCAGTTGTTGTGTTTTTCATAAAATTGTGTAAAAAAAATCAACAATTCCAACATCAGCTCTTACCATTTTTGGCCACGCTCGTGACACTGTGCGATGTAGCATTGTGTGATGAGAGCGAGAACAATTGTTGCACTTAAACGAGGAAGGGCAATTGGTAACTTGATGTCCTTTAGTGAGACAATTTATGCAAAGACCGAGCTTTTTTACATTTTCGAATCGAATCGGCACAAATAAATCTTTAAAGCGTTGGTACTGCGTAATAGAATGATCAGATTTAGAACAAAAGACACAAACACGTTTTGAGCACGAAAATGAGTAGCCATGTTTCGATGATTTTTGATTAGATTTTCCAGAATGATGATCTGGACGACGAGAGGTAGAGTTTGAGTCCAATGATTCTAAATACTGACATCTTCTTTCGATGATTTTTGAGCACTCGTCCCATGTTGGCAGCTTGCTAACATCCTGAGAATCCTTCCATTTTCTACAAAGGAAAAAATAAACAAAGGACATTTTATATTTCCATTGAATCTTTAAAAATTAAGATATCTTAATTATTTTTTTTGTAATTTGTACGCCTTGACACCAGAAATCGAGGCTACTTCTAACATCATTATATTTGTGGACGTAAATCCCACAATTCCCAAAATAAATTCGAAAATCCCCACCAATGGGCTTTTTTTGTTTTTTTTCCAAAATTTGTTATACTAAAAGCCGGGCTCAAAAATCCTTTTGCAGTTTATGGTATAACAGGTTACTACATATAAAAATGGTAAAGGTTTTCATATCCAAGCTTTGCGATTGCCGAAAATGTGGCCTAGCTTTGAAATTTTCGTAAAAAATTGTGTAATTTGGAGAAGCGTGGCAACACTGTTAATACAAATTTTTGTCTCGTTCTTTTCTCGAAAATATTCTCCAGGAAGTTTCCTTTAAGACAAATATAAATATGTTATACTTTCTTTTTATAATTTCCTCTGTATCTCCAAAACACTACATATACCTTTTCGCAATAAAATACAAAAATTGTCTATATTTTGAAAGTGTAAATTGATGTGGCCATAACTTTTGTATAGGTGGGCACATTTTACCGAAATTGTTTGCATCACACAAAAAATTTTGTTGTCAATTTAGGGAAGTTGATGTGAGAGAAATCGGTTCATATTCTGTACTGATATTAAGCAAATGCCACGACAGGGTCAGGAAAAAAGTTAAAAAATCACTTTTCAAATGCAGACAGAAAAGTAAAAACGACATAAAATGTTTAAAAATGAAAATTGTTCAATGAAATATTTTGTAGTTTGTAGGTTCTGACATAAAAAATCGAATGTAATTCGCGAATCATTATATTTCCAAAAGTCGATCCCAAAATAATTTTGAAAATCCCCAAAAATGGGATTTTTTGAATTTTCCCCTATATCTACTATACTAAAAGCGAGGTTTCAGATTCCCTTTGCAGTTCAACTTACAACACCTTACCACACATTAATATGCTAAATTTGTTAACATTTTAGCTTTGCGATTGGAGAAAATGTGGCTTACTTTTGAAATTTGTCTAAAAAATCTTGTAAATTGGAGAAGCTTGGTAACAATACCAGTAAATATTTTTGACCCGTTCTTTCTTTGAGAGCATACTCTGGAAAGTTTCCTTTAAGATGATAGTAAATATGTTAAACATTTTTAAGTAACTTCTTCTAAAACTCACAAATACGACATAAACTTTTTTCCTAAAAAAATGAAAAAAAAATCGACTTTTTTTAAATTTGAATGCAAGGGGCCATACCTTTTGTTCTGTTGGTTATATCGAACCAATTTTTTTTCATCATATAGCCAATCCAGACATTCTTAAGTGGATGAAATTGGTACATATTCTGCTTCGATATTTATAAAATACTAGCACAAGGTCGGGGAAAAAATTAAAAATTTAAATGCAGATATCTCGGTAAGTATACAAGATAACTGTTAGGTGCAAAAAGCCTTTTGTAGACCTCGGTTATTAGAATACGAGGCCAACTTTGAGGCCCTGCAGCTCCGCCCCTGTATACCACGGGGGGCCCAAACTCAAAACCTTACTTCTCTAGTACCTCTTCTACAAACATGCCAAGTTTGGTCGCAATCGGTTGTCTGGTTAAGAAACGGCAGAATTAGTTCCCTTTTTTTGGAATTCCTCCCACTCTGCGACGATTCGGAAAATGTTGTGTCCATCCTCAGCAAGTTGTTGTATTTGTGAGTTGATGTAACAATATAAATCCTCGATGTCCCCACGGCCATTATCTTCAGCATCAATATTTTCGATTTTATTCTGGATTGATAGAATTTGCTTGAAATATGAATCCAAAATACCAAAACGACACTAATTCCGCGGTAGAAAGTGATTTACCTTCGCCTTTGCTATTGGCGTTAATCACAGTTTTTATGCGCGAAATATTTTACTTCGTTATGGTACGTTGTTGATTTAATTTTTCCAAAGTCATGATTTTTGTAAAAATGGTTTCAGGCAAGAAATAGCACTGTGATATGTTATGTCGACATACATATGTACGTACATAGAGGGACGCCGCTAGCTGAGTGTCTTCTCTCAACGGGTCTACGTACGTACATATGAATGCATACAACATCCAAACATAAATGAATATACTCGTGCAGCCGTTTTCTAACTCTCGTCAGAGCAACAAAACGTCATTCCCCACCGACTGCTTTGCTATGCAAGCAGAGAAAGCATCGATAGGGCATCGACAACAAAAGGACGGACACGCACAGTGGTACATTGAGCACAAAAACATGAATTATAAATAATTCGAAATGAATTTAAATAAAACCAGTAAGGAAAGGCTAAAGTCGGGCGGTGCCGACTATATAATACCCTACACCACTCTCGTAATATTGAATAACTCTGATATATAAATTTTGTAATTCATGTATAAATTGTTTACATAAATTTACTTTTGGGACATTTCATACTTAAATAATACCCTGTACCACAGTGTGGTGTAGGGTATAAAAACGATTGGATCTAAAGAGCCAAATCGGATGAAATATATATATGGGATCTATAGCTAAATCTTTACCGATTTTCCTCAAATTCGGCAATGTTGGTTCATGAATCAGGAAACTCTACCATTCTAAATTTCAAAACGATTGGATGTAAAATATAGCTTCTATAGAACTAAAGGGCCAAATCGGACGAAACATATATATGGCAGCTATAGCTAAATCTTAACCGATTTTCTTCAAATTCGGTAGTGTTGGTTCATGGATCAAGAAACGCTACCATTCTAAATTTCAAAACGATTGGATGTAAAATATAGCTTTTATAGGACTAAAGGGCCAAATCGGACGAAGCATATATATGGGAGCTATAGCTAAATCTTAACCGATTTTCTTTAAATTCGGCAGTGTTGGTTCATGGATCATGAAACTCTGCCATTCTAAATTTCAAAATGATTGGATGTAAAATACAGCTTCTACAGGACTAAAGGGCCAAATCGGACGAAACATATATATGGGAGCTATAGCTAAATCTAAACCGATTTTCTTCAAATTCGGTAGTGTTGGTTCATGGATCAAGAAACTTTACCATTCTAAATTTCAAAATGATTGGATGTAAAATACAGCTTCTTCAGGACTAAAGAGCAAAATCGGACGAAACATATATATGGGAGCTATAGCTAAATCTTAACCGATTTTCTTCAAATTCGGCAATGTTGGTTCATGGATCAAGAAACTCTACCATTCTAAATTTCAAAATGATTGGATGTAAAATACAGCTTTTATAGGACTAAATGACCAAATCGGACGAAACATATATATGGGAGCTATAGCTAAATCTTAACCGATTTTCTTCAAATTCGGTAGTGTTGGTTCATGGATCAAGAAACTCTACCATTCTAAATTTTAAAATGATTGGATGTAAAATACAGCTTCTACAGTACTAAAGAGCAAAATCGGACGAAACATATATATGGAAGCTATAGCTAAATCTTAACCGATTTTCTTCAAATTCGGCAATGTTGGTTCATGGATCAAGAAACTCTACCATTCTAAATTTCAAAACGATTGGGTGTAAAATACAGCTTCTATAAAACTAAAGGGCTAAATCGGACGAAAGATATATATGGGAGCTATATCTAAATCTGAACCGATTTCAACCAAATTCAATAGCGATCTTAACAGCCGCAAAATACTCTAAACTGCAAAATTTCAGAACGATCGGAGTGAAATTGCGACCTGTAGTCGACGAACAACTTTACATGGACAGACGGACGAACGGACGGACAGACATCGTTAAATCGACTCAGCTAGTGATTCCGAGTCGATCGGTATACTTTAAGGTGGGTCTAGCTGTGTTATTTTCAGGTGTTACAAACATCTGCCGTGAAACAAACTTATAATACCCTGTACCACAGTGTGGTGTAGGGTATAATGAAATACAATAAAATAAGATACAATATAAATTAACATGAATAGATAACAAAAGAAATGAAATAAAATTAAGGCAAATTAAGCTTAATTTAAGGGACTAAATTAGCAAAACACAAAACATAAATACGCTGACCTAACGAAGGTAATATTGGTCTTTGACAGGAAGGCGATGAAGAAAAGAGCTTTTTTACCCGAACGATAAGTGACAATGAACCAAATTAAAACCAGTAAGGAAAGACAGAAAGTCGGGCGGGGCCGACTATATAATACCCTACACCTACCTACCAATGCGAAAATGGGCATTGCGATAAGGTGGCTATATCTAAATCTGAACCGATTTTCCCCGAATTTGGCAGTGTTTATTCATGTAATAAGATAACTCTCTCTGTTAAATTTCGTACTGATCGGATATAAAACACGATTTCTACAGCGCTTAAATGATAAATCGGGTGAAACATATATATGGTGGCTATATCTAAATCTGAACCGATTTTCCCCGAAGTTGGCAGTGTTTATTCATGTAATAAGAGAACTCTCTCTGCCAAATTTCGTACTGATCTGATTTAAAATACAGTTCCTACAGCGCTTACATGCCAAATCGGGTGAAACATATATATGGGGGCTATATCTGATCGGATTTTCTCCGAATTTGGTAGTGTTCATTCACGTAATAATAAAACTCTCTCTGCCGAATTTCATAAAGATCGGATGTAAAATGAGGTTTCTACGGCGCTTGCATGTCAAATCGGGTGAAACATATATATGGGGACTATATCCAAATCTGAACCGATTTTAACCAATTTCAATAGGGATCGTCCTTGGGCCAAAAAAGAGCACTATGCTAAATTTCATCACAATCGGACCATAAATACGACCTGCACTTTGATTACAAGAATACATGGACAGACGGACGGACAGACAGACAGACGGACATGGCTAAATCGACTCAGAAAGTGATTCTGAGTCGATCGGTATAATAAACAATGGGTCTATCTCTTCTCCTTTTAGGTGTTACAAACAAATGCACAAAGTCATAATACCCTGTACCACAGTGTGGTGTAGGGTATAAACATGATTGCTTGGGTGAGAATAAGAAGAAAATTATTGCTTGGGTAGCTATCGCACGTCTGCGTTTTGGTATATTTCGCTAAACAGGCTGTTAGTTGTTGTTATCCAGCTCGAGATCGTTGTTTTTGTTTTCTGCAAATAGAAAACAATCTTCGTTGAAACAAAAAGAATAAGAAATGTATTTATGTGGACAGGACCACTGGTTTGGTGGTGTATTTAGGTTTAAAACAACTGCACTCAAAACACCTATCGCGAATGAATGTTCCCTCAAAATGTGTTCACTTTCCACCAAATTCCAATCGGAAATTTTGTGCCCTGAATAATTCCCTTGTTCGAAAAAATTCCAATATCGTGAATGATTTTTTTGTGTGGAATTTGTTCACTTCGATTTGTTTGCTTTATTTTTGCCAACGAACAGTACGGACTCATCGTCAAAATTTCAATGAATAAATTTTTGATTGAATTAAGCCTGTCCAATACTTGATTTAAGCCTGGTCACTTCTTGATTTAATCCTAACCAATACTTGATTTAAGCCAGATCAGTTCTTGATTTAAGCCTGGTCATACCTGGGCTTTCGTTCGTTTTATATCTATATACCATATATATTAATAATACCATTTTTGCCACTGTAATGCAAAGAATGCAATTTTTTAAAATGGAATGTCAAAATACAATTGCTTGACAGCAAAAGTAAAAGTTTTGCTGCATTTATTCGATTTATATATGAAACATATAAGAAATAGCATCAACGAAACGAATAAGAATTATTAACCACTTCAAAAAACTTAAATAAAAAAAAACCACGCCAAGTAATCTATTTGCAAACACTGCTTGAACGAGAAACGAATTGGATATGGTCGCGCACAAATGTTTATAACGGGTGATCCAAGTAGAGATACTTTTTTCAATAGCCTTTTTTTTTGACAGATCACGTGTGAGTCGCGTCATGCTGCACTGTTATTTTTGTTAAGTATTGTTTGGCATTTCGTCAAGGAAAGACTTACGCCTGAACAACGTTTTGACAACAAATTGACAGATTAATTAGTGTAATGTTATAACGGGTGATCCAAGAATATATACTTTTTTCAATAGCCTTTTTTGACAAATCACGTGTGATAATAAACATTCCCCATTCAATTTGATTTTTCTGTGTTTTTTCTTTAAAAACGTAGGGAACCTCGAAATGGATCATGCTATATACATCTCGACAATTTATATGCATGTGTGTTTGATGTCAGTTTGCGTCAGCCAAAATCAACCACTTGCATGAGAGTGGTTGAGAGGGTAATTTTATTGTGCTCTATAATGGTTCTGTCTCTCAGAGATAAAAGTAAGCTTTTTTTCTTACTTTATGCCAATTAGGCTTAATTTTCTTTTTCTAGTAATGTTTACTTGATTTCAAGCATTAAATGCTTATTGTAATCCTTTATACTTTTTTTAAGAAAAACTTAAATTTTTAAGTACGATTTCGGCTTAAATTAAGAATTTAGTACGGCATTTTTCTTTCTGTATAAGTAAATAGGTATATCCATATATTCGCTTAATATTTTTTCTGCAGTTTTATAAGCTTTTATCGTTTGAATAAAGAGGCATTTTCAATGGTACTGGAAAAATTTAACCGTTTCTGGAGAGCTCCACAATACCGTGAATTATTCAGTTGGCAACAACTTTTTTTCTTGCTACAGGAGCGTACCAATGTGTTATAGAATAGGACGTAGATTTAAGTATGGGAAGAATCGCCGTTTCAATTATTCTATGGAGAGTTATGAATGCTCTCGAGAGTAAGATATGTATGTCCACTTTTCATAAAACTAAGAATGACGCCTGCAGAGAAGACCAACTCAAAATTTCACTTCTTTTTAAAATACCAGATACCCGGCATAATTGGATGCATAGACAGTAGTCACATAAAAATGTCGAAACCCACAGAAGTTGAGTCTTTCTATTACAATAGGAAGTTATAACTATTTTCAAAGAAATGAATTAGGTATGTGATTACAACATGTGTTTATTTACATATTTGATTACAGCATGAAAGTGAGAGCTGTGGATGCTTGCAGGCCTGAATCTTGCCACGACGCATTTATTTGGGGCTTAAGTGGAGCAAGAACGTATTTTTTAAATGAATACAGAAATGGCGATATGAATTCTCGCCTATTGGGTGACTCTGGCTATGGATTAGAACCAGGGTTACCATACGTCCTCCTTTCGGAGGACATGTCATCCTTTTTAATCAGTGTCCTCCCGTCCTCCCTCCTTTTTCAAAATTGATGGATTTGTCCTCCTTTTGAAACAAATTCAACTTGTTCACAAACAGTAAACCTCTACATAAATTATACTGGCAACTACTATTAGTACAAAGTTAGTACTACAATAACTGAGCTCGATGACTGAAATTTGGAACAGATAATTTTAATAGATGCAGGTAACATGACTTTTAATAGATGCAGGGATTGAAAATGAGCAATATCGATCAATGTTTAGCATCTTCTGTCCGATTTGACTTATTAAGGCCATAGAGACTTCAAATTTCAACTGGTCGAGCTCAAAAATTGGTGTATTTATATGCAGAACCCTTCAGACGAACAACGGCAACAAAAACCGCAAATTTCAACGAATCACAAAACAGTTGACAAGTGATTTATGGTGGAGAGTATGTAAACTTCGGAATGGCCGAACTTAACGCCGCTTCACTTTTTTATTATAATGACCACCTAAAAATACTGGAGCTAAACCCACTATAAAGTACACTGATTGTCTGTCTGTCCATTTAAAATTGTTCGTTAAGTACAGGTCGCATTTTCAATCCGATCTTGCTGAAATTTGGCAATAAGGACTCTTTCATAATTGGTCAAAGTCGGTTCAGATTTAGATATAGGCCATATATTAATTTTCTTTCCGAATTGGCCTTTTAGCGCTACAGAAGCTTTTTTATATACAATCACTTTAAAATTAAGCAGGATGGAGTTTCTTGATCCAAGGAACTACATTGTCGAATTTGATATAAATCGACTCAGATTTAAATGTAGCACCCAAGTATAAACCTTGCCAAATTTGAAGAAAATTTCTTCAGATTTTGATATAGTCCGATATGGCATCTTAACGCTATAAAATACAAATTGTTGTACAAATCATTATCATTGGAAATTGTATTTTTAAATGTCCTCCGAAAGTTCCAAACTCTCTTGGTAAATGTTACAATTGTCCTCCTTTTCTGGCACAAAAGTCCTCTTTTCCGAAAAATAGTTATGGTAACCCTGATTAGAACCGTTCTCAATGACGCCATACAAAGATCTAACCTTCGGAATTATGCAGCACAAATTTAACAAAAAACATACATCAGCTCGTAACATTGGTTCAGATGTTTACTAGTAACATTGGTCTATAGCTCGAAAAAGGTTATTAAAATTATAAACGTGTGCTGTACTTTGCATAACATCTGCAGAGAATACAACCTTAAACTTGAGGAACCCCATATTTTGAACATCAATGAGGAATTTGAAGTAATGGATGAAATTGATTTTGACGTGGGAGTTACTTCTCAAAGAAGTCTGTTCAAGGTACTCTCATAAGGGACAGTATAGTAACTAAACTAAACTAATTAATTCCTAAAATAAATTTTATTTATTTTGTTTGTTGTTTCTTTTTTTAGTTTCAGGGTTGCATTTTCTCTTATTTTTTGCTTGTTTTATGGTTGCTGTATCCCGCACTTCTAAGACCAAAATTATTAACGTATTTTATTTAAATTAAAAAGTATTTTAAATAGTTTTTATATTTGAATTCAAATATTATTCATTCTTAATCTATAGTAGATTTTTTTGACATTTTCGGAGTTTAAATTACTAAAAATATAAATTTCACTTCAGATTTTGTGAACGTTTCAAACTGAAATTGCTCTGGCGTTGAATATGTTATCCACTCGATTCTAATGTTATCAAAACTTCGGAGAGTACTTTGCTGAAGGTTGACTGTGCCGACTTCATGATATCAGCCAAATCCTTTCTGATATTCAACGTCTGCAAATAACCTTATACATGCAGTGAGTTTTAAATTGGAGGAATGGCAAATGATTTGTTTGCAGACGGCTTAGATTAATATTTTTAACCTTAACCATGAAAACATATCATTTCAACTCTCCTTCTTGTTATTTGTGCACTCATAATTTATTTAATTTTCAACAGCTGTTCATTTTCGATACATCATAACAGATTCGAAATGAAGAAAATGTTCCCTATTATTCACGATAGTATTTCCACTTCCCGTGAAGTGAAGAAATTTAGGGAACAAATATTCCATGTATTATTCGCGATAGGGGTGATTATCTTCAGCCAATTCTATATCTTCATCTATATATATAAAGAAGAATGTGTGTTTGTTTGTTTGTTTGTTTGTTTGTTGGTTTGTTTGTACCGTATAGACGTCTAAAAGGCTGGGCCGATCTTCTTGAAATTTTCACAGAATGTACATGTGTGGGGCGTGGTGAAAATAGGGTACTTGAATTTTCGATATATCAAGTGGGCGTGGCCCCGCCCACATATGACAAATTTTAAAATTGACATATCTTGCACAATTTGTTAGCGAGAGTGCTGTAATTTTGTACATATGTATCTGGTGGCAGTCTACGTGATTGGTCCAAAAATGGGCGGGATCGCAGCAATGGGCGTGGCACCGCCCATATAAGCCAAATTTAAAAAATTTTATATCTTGCACAATTTGTTAGCGAGAGTGCTGGAATTTTGTGCATATATATCTGGTGGTAGTCTACGTGATTGTTTCAAAAATGGCCGGGATCGGACCAAAGGGCGTGGACCCGCCCATATAAGCCAAATTTTTAAATTAAGATATCTTGCACAATTTGTTAGCGAGCGTGCTGTAATTTTGTGCACAAGTATCTGGTGGTAGTCGACGTAATTGGTCCAAAATTGGGTGGAAGCGGGCCAATAGGCGTGGCACCGCTCATATAAGCCAAATTTTGAAATTGACTTATCTTGCACATTTTGTTAGTGTGCGTGCTGTAATTTTGTGTATATGTATCTGGTGGTAGTCTACGTGATTGTTCCAAAAATAGCCGGGATCGGACCAAAGGGCGTGGCCCGGCCATATAAGCCAAATTTTGAAATTAAGATATCTTGCACAATTTGTTATCGAGAGCGCTGTAATTTTGTGCACAAGTATCTGGTGGTAGTCGACGTAATTGGTCCAAAATTGGGTGGAAGCGGGCCAATAGGCGTGGCACCGCCCATATAAGTCAAATTTTGAAGTTTAGATATTTTACACAATATGTTAGAGAGAGTGCTGTAATTTTGTACATATATATCTGGTGGTAGTCTTCGTAATTGGTCCAAAAATTGGCGGAATCGGACCAATGGGCGTGGTCCCGCCCATATAAGCCAAATTTTTAAATTGAGATATCTTGCACAATTTGTTAGCTAGAGTGCTGTAATGTTGTACGTATGTATCTGGTAGCATTCCACGTGATTTTTCCAAAAATGGGCGGGATCTGACCAATGGGCGTGGCACCGCCCATATAAGCCAAATTTTAAAAATGTGATATCTTGCACAATTTGTTACCGAGAGACCTGGAATTTTCTATATATATATCCGTTGGCGACCTACATGATTGGTCCAAAAATGTGCGGGTTCGGACCAATAGGCGTGGCCCCGCCCATATAAGCCAAATTTTGAAATTGAGATATTTTGCACAATTTGATAGCGAGAGTGCTGGAATTTTGTGTATATATATATGGTGGTAGTCTACGTCATTGGTCCAAAAAAGGGCGGGATCGGAACAATGGGCGTGGCCCCGCCCATATAAGCCACATTTTTAAATAGAGATATATTGAACAATTTGTTACCGAGAGTACTGTATTTTCGTGTATATAAATCTGGTGGTAGTCTACGTGATTGGTCCAAAAATGAGCGACATCGAACCAATGGGCGTTGCCACGTCCATATAAGCCAAATATTGAAATTGAAATATCTTGCACAATTTATTATCGAGAGTGCTGCAGTTTTGGACATATGTATCTGATGACAGTCTACGCGATTCGCCCAAAAATTGGCGGGATCACACCAATGGACGTGGCCCCGCCTATATAAGCCAAATTTTGAAATTGAGACACATATCTTGCACAATTTTTAGCGAGAGTGATGTCTGGTGGTAGTCTACGTTATTGGTCCAAAAAGGGTCGGGATAGTGGCCCTGCCCATATAAACTAAATTTTGAAATTGAGATGTCTTACACAATTGTTTAGCGATAGTTCTGTAATTTTGTGCATATGTATCAGATGATAGCCTACGTGAATGTTCTAAAAAGTGGCGGGATCGGATCAATGGGCCTGGCCCCGCCCATATAAACCAAATTTTGAAATTGAGATATCATGCACAATTTGTTAGCGAGAGTGCTGTGATTTTGTGCATCTCACGCAGTCTACGTGATTACACAAAAAAGGGCGGCACCGCCCATAGGAGCCTAATTTTTAAATTGAGATATCTTGCACAATTTGTTTTAGTGAGCGCTGCAGTTTTGGGTATATGTATCTGATGACAGTCTACGTGATTGGTCCAAAAATGGGCGGGATCGACCCAATGGGCGTGCCCCGCCCACATAGACCAAATTTTGAAATTGATATATCTTGCACAATTTGTTAGCGAGAGTGCTGTAATTTTGTACATATGTATCTGGTGGCAGTCTACGTGATTGGTCCAAAAATAGGCGGGATCGCAGCAATGGGCGTGGCACCGCCCATATAAGCCAAATTTAAAAAATTTTATATCTTGCACAATTTGTTAGCGAGAGTGCTGGAATTTTGTGCATATATATCTGGTGGTAGTCTACGTGATTGTTTCAAAAATGGCCGGGATCGGACCAAAGGGCGTGGACCCGCCCATATAAGCCTAATTTTTAAATTAAGATATATTGCACAATTTTTTAGCGAGCGTGCTGTAATTTTGTGCACAAGTATCTGGTGGTAGTCGACGTAATTGGTCCAAAATTGGGTGGAAGCGGGCCAATAGGCGTGGCACCGCCCATATAAGTCAAATTTTGAAGTTTAGATATTTTACACAATATGTTAGAGAGAGTGCTGTAATTTTGTACATATATATCTGGTGGTAGTCTTCGTAATTGGTCCAAAAATTGGCGGAATCGGACCAATGGGCGTGGTCCCGCCCATATAAGCCAAATTTTTAAATTGAGATATCAGACCAATGGACGTTGCCCCGCCTATGCGAGTATAAGCCAAATTTTGAAATTGAGAGTCATATCTTGCACATTTTTTTATCGAGAGTGCTGTAATTTTTTGCATATCGATCTGGTGATAGTCTACGTGAATGGTCCAAAAGGGTTGGGATCGGAGCAATGGGCGTGGCCCCACCCTTATAAGCAAATTTCTGAAATTGAAATACCTTGAACAATTTGTTAGCGAGAGTGTTGTAATTTTGTAAATATGCATTTGATGGCAGTCTACGTAATTGGTTAAAAAATTTACGGAATCGGAAATCTGAAGTCTGGGGCAACGAAGTGGACCGGGTCCAGCTAGTATTCTATATTCTTCATATTTTTTTGAATTTATTTAATATTTTTTATGAAATTATTTCATATTTTTTATGAAATAAGTTCATATTTTTTATGAAATAATTTCATACTTTTTATGAAATAATTTCATATTTTTTATGAATGGCCCTGGACTTGCAAATCGCACTCTCTTAAGTTGTGGATCCAAATCGTCGTCCACTTTTTCTTCTTCAATACTTCATTAACATCATACAAGGTGATCTTGTGACTCCACTAACATACCTGAAATGAATTAGAAAAGAAATCAAAAAAGGAATGCAAAACAATGTATCAATAAAATTCATATTACCTCTGCAAGCAATGCCTTTGTACCGTTTTTCCATGGGCATTGAGGTTTGGTGAAACTGTTCTCCTTGCTCATCGGATTCGATAGAGAGTTGTTTGATAAAATCGTCAAAATGAAGTAAATGCAGCGTTAATGTCATCGATGTGCCGATTTTCACAAAATAATACAGCATTTCTTTCACGCATTCTCTTGCTTCCGGTTCTACGTCTCGATCCCCTCCCAAGCTCTGGTGATGTTGTTTCATTTGATCCTCCACACTTCCTCTTGGTCTCCACGAATAACACTGGTATTGATTCAGAGGTGAGCGAATCCCAATTACAAAGAAAACAAAAGAATTTTGGAAAAACGCCCATATCGATGATCCCTTGCAAAATGTTGATGACCTTCAAATCACAGCAAATCTTCCATTTATTTTCGTAGTATTGGATTTTTTCATTATATCTTTCAATGTATCCTAGCTTTCTTTCATGTTAATACCCATTGCTAGCGGAATGGAAGGTTTTCGGTTCGACACATGCAACAACACTGCTTTCAAGCTTGAAACAGAACCATCAATAAATAATCTCCACTCGCTAGCGATGTAGTTCATTCCCGTTGCAGTAACCGAACGAATTGTCATCATTTAGAGTGTAGAGGCTCTAAAACTCAGCTTGCCGTTTGCGGTACGCCGTAGAGTTAACATTAGCATGTGTGAGTTTTCTTTGCTTATTAGTTGTGGTCCATTTCTTCCCTGTTGGGGCTCATAATCGGTATCAAATGGATCTTCATAAGTAACACCACTTGCTCTAGTCATTCCTGTAAGTTCTGTCCTACGATCTGGAGTTGGCGGCCTTGGTGATACAAAATTTTCAGGTACAAGCACTGGTAGTGTGGCTGTTACAGTTGCTTTATAAATTTTGTACTTCTCAGCATGTCAATTTATATGACATGTGTAATTTACGCATGCATAGCAACTGGTTTCATCATGATCACCTGTGCGATTAACCCAGTTTACCGGCTTACAATACTTCATACTATGTTTGCCTCCACTCAACCGTGCCATGAGATTGTTATAACATTAGCGACCCACTGTATTAGGTGTGTAATTTTCACCGGTCAAGTCTACTTCATCGAAAAACAACTTGTATGCTCTATTGAATTCACTAGTTAAAAGATGCATTTTCTTTTGAAATCTTGTAGAACTTTTTTTTCTGATTTGATGACCGCAAACGTAGCAAAATAAATCAATATTTTCACACTGCATATTGAAATTGTCAGTTGCCAATGTTCTGTGCGAATTATGCTGTAACACTTTCTTTATAACTTACACCGCTGAGCTCTCGTTGACTTCGCACTCGATGTGAGCGTGTGTCGCTTTTATATTGTGTGTTGCGTCCCTTGTTGCGTGTGCTGAGCTTCTGCTTTGCCTGTGCTGCTGCGATCGGTGCGTGGTCGCGTTATCATGTTGGTGGAGTCAGAAGATCAACCTGTATGATGTTCATGAAACTTAATACGAATATTATGACTTTGTGCATTTGGTAACACCCAAAAGGAGAAGAGATAGACCCATTGTTTATTATACCGATCGACTTGTAATCACTTTCTGAGTCGATTTAGCTATATCCGGCTGTCTGTCCGTCTGTCGGTAGATGTATTATTGTAATCAAAGTACAGGTCGCAATGATGGTCCGATCTCAACGAAACTTTGCACATATCTTTCTATAGGCCCTAGGACGATCCCTATAATTTGGTTAAAATCTGTTCAGATTTACATATAGCTCCCATATATACGTACCTCCGATTTGGAATATATGTGCTGTATAAGCAACATTTGTACAAAAATTGACAGAGGGTAGTCTCGTGATACACTTAGAGACAATACAAAATTTGGGGGAAATCGGTTCAGATTTAGATATAGCCCCCATATATATGTTACCCCCGATTTGACATGTAAGCGCTGTAGAAACTGTATTTTATATCCGATCAGTACGAAATTCGGCAGAAAGAATTTCCTTCATTACATGAAGGAATACTGTCAAATTCGGAGAAAATAGGTTCAGATTTAGATATAGCCCCCATATACATATGTATATGTTAGCCCCGATATGACATCGAAGCGCTGTAGAGACTGTACTTTATATCCAATCAGTACGAAATTCGACAGGAAGAGGTTTCTATTTTACATGAATGAGTGCGAGTACTCAGGGAAAATCGATTCAGATTTATATATAACCTCCATATATATGTTCCTCCTGATTTGGTTACAAAGCGCTATAGAAGTTGTACTTTACTTTCGATCATTACAAAATTCTCCAGAACTATGTTTCTCAATTTAGGAACGAATATTGCTTAATTTAGCGATTACACTATGCAACAAAATGTTTATCCAAGGGAAGTTTCTGGTGCAAATAGGTGTCACAAACACGAAAAAAATATTTAAAAAAAATTCGATGGTAAATTTTTTTTTTAAATTCCAGCTTTCATGGAAAGTGCATTCAGTATTTAAACCATTATTCAAGTATAAGCCTGATTGAGCCGTGTTATGCCTCAAATTAAAGGGAATTATGAGGGCTACATATGCTGCAAATATCGCTTTCACGTAGAAACTTTGGTTTAGTAACAGTCGTCAACAATTTTTTAAAAAAACCCTCTTTCCTGGTACAAAAAAACCATAAAAATAAAAAAAAATTGGAAAAATTATTTATTATAGTTTTAAAAAGCCAGCATGCTAAAGAAGAAAACACTGTCTATTTGAAAAAGTTCTGAGTCATTTTGTAAATGTTAGGGAAATTTAAAAAAATCTTGTTTCATATTTTTTTCGTTTTTAAATGATTATTCTTTAGCTTATATTGAATTCGCCATATGTGAGAGAGACATATAAGAGACATTGCACTTGCATTTTATTTTATGTGGATTGATGTCAGACATTATAAAATTATAGAGAGGACGAGGTTTTATGGTTGTTCGTAACCATCCATAAAACATGATATGCAATGTCAGTGTAATTCAGCGCCTTAAAGAGATAAGTCGATTTTCTGAAAAATATTATAAAGTTATATTTCGAAGTATGAGTAAACGGCAAAGAATATCTCAATGTGTAAATGATCCCGACAATTTCTGCTACATCTGTCGAAAATATGTTATTAAAAAAAATCGACGTGAGTTTAGTAAAATAATAGAAGAAATATATGTGCAATATTTTGGTATACGAGTTAAAAATATGAACGAACCGTTGACACCTAGTATTTTGTGTAATTCGTGCCATGTAAATCTTACTCGATGGAGTAGTGGAAGCATGCGGTAAGTACAGGGTGGGCCAAAAGAAGGGTGGGCCTAAAGAAACCAAGGGGTGTAAAAGTTTGATAACTTTTTCGTTTATTAATTTTTTTGTATTTTTTCTTCCAGATTATATAATATACAAAAGGCAAATTTTTTTACACTAAGTATGAAAAATAATGTCTCTTAAATGACCACCGTTTTCAGCTTCGCACCGTTTGGGCTCTTTTTAGAGCATTTTCCATAACACCTTTCAAAACTTGTGGCTGTAGCGTTCGAATTTCTGCAACAATGTTTGCCTTGAGTTCAAGGATTGTCTCTGGCTTGTTCACATACACTCGCTCCTTCAAATAACCACAAAGAAAATAGTCGGGTGCTGTCAAATATCAATCAAAATGTCGACGATATGCTCTTTGCGTTAAAATAATTGATCTCTGGTTTAAATAATAAAATTCTATTGTTCTGGTTATCTGTTCAATTGTGAACCTCTCTATTATAAATTCTCCAAGCGTTGTCTATATAATCTGAAAGATAAAATAAAAAAAAAATAATAAACGAAAAAGTTATTAAACTGTTACACCCCTTGGTTTCTTTAGGCCCACCCTGTACTTTACAATTAATGTATTACAATGTTTTGTGGAATACAACGTTTTAATTTTAGACTTCACGTGGAATTTGGATTGCCAATGATTTGGAGACAATCATTCATTCACGATATGGACTGCTATTTTTGTCTAAGTTAATAGATTGGAGTAGGAAGTGTCCAAGTATAGCTAACAGCCTAATATCGGAAACATCATCAAGTTCAACTGAGTACTCAACTCTGAGCGATTCAAGTTTGAGTCAGAAGTCATCGCTTTTAACTCAGTTTCAACTCATTGATCTAGTGAGAGATTTGGAACTTACCAAATATAAGGCAGAACTACTTGCATCTGGGATGAAACAGTACAATATTTTGGCCCCAGATGTTAACATATCATATCGAGCCCTAACAGCGAAAAAAACTTAACCGACAAAATTATCGATTTTCGTTTTCTGATGAAAATCGATTAAGAAGCATACATAATTCCCATCACCGGTAAAAATTTCGCAACTGACAAATGTACCGTTACGAAGAAAAAGACAAAACAAAAATAACTCAAACGACATTTACTTCTTGTTTACAAATTACCTGACCGCGTAGTGTCGCTTAAGTTAAATTTTCATTCTGAAGTTTATTTGAACGCGGTTAAAAAAGTTAGCATTTTTGCGTTGATTGTTTGATAATATTCATTAAAATGGCATCTGGTGGAAGAAAGGTAACTATGTATTTGTTGATTATGGAAATTTCGCCGTTGGCCAGATTTGCAGTGCACATGTGATGTGTCCAATAAGAAACAAATGCAAATAATTTTTGGTTGCTTTTTCCTAAATATTATTTTTATAACCTACTCCCCAATGTGGTCCAGGGTATTATAAGTCTGTGCACTTGTTTGTAACACCCAAAAGGAGAAGAGATCCATAGTGTATTATACCGATTGACTTGGAATCGCTTCCTGAGTCGAATTAACCATTTCCGTCTATCCGTCTGTAGATGTATCGTTGTAATCAAAGTTCTGGTCGTATTTGTGGTCCGATCGTGATGAAATTTAGCAGAATGCTCTTTATAGGCCCCATATATTTTTACCTCCGATTTGGCATCTAAGCGCTATATAAATCAAATTTTACATCGGATCATTACCAAATTTGGCATAAAGGAGTTCATTGGTTCAGGAATGAACACTTTCAAATTTGAAAGAAATCGGTTCAGATTTTTGTATAGTCTCCGTATATACTTTCCTTCTGATTTGGTATCAACGTGCCAGAGAAGCTTTATTTTACATCCGCTCATTAAAAAATTTGCAGATAGGAGTTTCTTGACACAGAAATAATGATATTTTAGTTTGATAAAAATCTGTTGAGATTTATATAGCCCCCATATATTGAGCCCTAACAGCGAAAAAAACTTAACCAACAAAAAGTAAATTTTTCAGGAGAAGGTTTTTTTTTAGTTTTCTCTACACTCAGTGCAGGTATTAACATGAACTTTTCAAGTTAAGTTTTTTTTGGAGTAATTAATTAGTATTAATCGTTGTATTTGTAGTTTTTTAAAAATAAGTACGATTTTTGTAAGTTAAGTTTTTTTCGCTGTCATTGTAACAAGCTGAAGCGATGTACTTGTGTTGGTTAAGTTAAAAAACAAATTTGCATAGAAATATGTACCAGCATACTTTTGTAATGTATTTTGGAAATGTGAACTAAGGAAATTCATTAATATTAAATATAATAAAAAAATTTAATTCATTCAATTAAATTCAAATTAATAATGTTTATTCTTTAGTGTCCTCTTCATCTGTTTCTGGCAATCTGTCTTTAATAGTATCTGCGTGTAATAGGCTTAAATATTCGCTGTGGAATTTTTTATGAATTGTATTTTTATCACAAAGCAATTTTAAATCATTGTATTTAGCAGATGAAATGTTTAACAAACCCTTATATGCAGGAATTGGCCCATTTGTTGATATGTGTAAATTGCGTTTTGAGCGTGAAATCGTGCTGAGATCGATTTTTGTTGTTTCAGAATCTTCAAAATAACCGTACTTAAGTATGATAATTGAACTGTCTTTTTCAAATATGACAGAGCGTAGAGTTTGAAATGACATTTTAGTTGAACTAGGAAACAGTACTTGCGAAAATGATTTCCAATCTTTAAAGTCTCCATTATTCATCAAAACACATTCATAACCAGCGGGTCGAGTTCTTGCATTGGAGATCACGGTGTACCATTCACTTGGAGCCCAAACGCTTCTGTCACGGATAAACGACTCAATAGTGCTGTGAATGGAGTCCACAGGCATCATTGTATGTCCAGGTAATAAGTATGTAATTTTTATCTTCTCTATCTCTATCTGATAAAAACAGCCGTTTCAAGAAAAAATTTCAAAGCGGAAAGCACAGCTCTATTTCGGTTTTGTCCCGCACAGCTGTCGCAGTAAAGGCTTATCGATGAACAGGTTCCTCTCTGGTCAACAAGCGTCAAATATTGGAACAAAACCGTTGAAATTTCATTGCATCCTCTTTTTCCGTCAGTCTCTCCCCACAAAAAACTCCATAGTTCTTTTTTCTGAGTCGTCCAAATATTTGTAGCTTTCACATATAACGCATTTGCCCAGCAAAATTTCTCATTACCAAATAATCCGACGAGTAAGCAAAGTTCGATAATGGTAAGTACTTATTATTTAACCACGTTTCTCATTATTTTAACATGGGGATGTCATTGGAGGAAAGTACTTCCCAAAGGCATACAATAAAGTAGCATAATAAGTACTTATTTGTAGCTCGATTTTATGAACTTAAATAATGCATTACCAATAAGTTATAAAATAAGTAGTTGATATGTAGAAATGGCCATTTAAAATGATTTTTTGCATATTGTCAATTTCCTCATTCCAGATTCGAATTTCTGGTATTTTCATTCAAATCTGCACGTATTGTTTGAAAACATGTTGAAATATAAATAAATCTTGTACAATAACCCACATATAGCCAAAATTGCATTATATTAAAGTTTGCCAAAATTATTTTGAAAAAATCACTTATTTCTGTTATTATTGGTAAGTCATTATCAATAAGCCGAAAGTAATGCGGCAAATAATGAGATGTCATTATTTGGTAATGCAGGGAATAATGACAGGTACTTACCAAGATTTTGCTGGGTGTCCTTTTTTGGCAAGTGAAAACCAACATTGAAGTTAGTTTTAAAAACTGAACGAAAAACTCTTAGGGACAATTGAGACGATTCCTTATGGATACTTATTAAATGTTGGGTATAGACCTTATATAAACCAGAAATGTTTCGAAATTCACTTGAAATATACAGCTTATTACTTTTATTTCTGCAATAATGCGACGGGACTGCAGGCAAACTTTCAATAAAAGATTTTAATAGCAGTATTTTTGATTCATCCGACTTGTTATGAGGCTTAGCTTTCGTTTTATTATCACCGACATTTATTATATTTTTAATATTTCTGATGGTTCTTAGCACTTGTTGGGATATGTTTAGAGTTTGAAGTAAAAATTGTTGACAAACTTCAATATTTTTGAGGTTGTAATTTATTTTGTACTCATAGGTAAATTGTCTTTTTCCACTTTCAGATATTCTTCAGGCAACAGGTTTGCGTTTAATACACGAATGCAGCCAGTCTTTTTGTCTATTGCTGCTGCCCATGCCCCAGAAATGCTCGTTTATTAACTCCCTGTCCTCCTCAGTGAAATTGGAGCTGCAGTTTCTTCCACAATTGTTATGGATACATGGATTCGGTTTAACTGCGGTATTTCGCTTTGTTTTCGCTCTTTTAGGTACAGTTTTAGGCGCTTTGTATCCCCTCTTTCCTACACACATTTCTTCTTCAATGTCAAGGTCGGTGTCGCTGCTGCTATACGGAACAAGAACCCTTTTCGTTGGCAACTTAAAATAAAAAAATATTTGCATTTGTTTCTTATTAGACACATCACTAACATGGCCAATCTCGACGAAATTTTCATAATCAACAACAACATAGTTACCTTTCTTTCACCAGATGTCATTTTATTAGATATTACCAAACAATCAACAAAAAAATTATTACTTTTCTAACGTTGTTCAAATTAATTTCAGAATGAAAATTTAACTTAAGCAACACACCGCGGTCACCAAATTTGTCAACAAAAGGTAAATGTTCCTTGAGTTATTTTTGTTTTGACTTTTTCTTCGTAACGGTACATTTGTCAGCTCTGAAATTTTTACAGGTGGTGGGAATTATTATACTTAATCGATTTTTATCGAAAAACAAAAATCGATAATTTTGTCGGTTAAGTTTTTTGGGCGGTTAGGGCTCGATATGTTTTCGTTTCAAGTTGGTATCAAAGTGCTGTAGAAGGTTTTTTTAATATTTATGAAATTTGGCAGAGTGTAGTTTAAATATCGACCACATATGCAAAATAATATATATCTCAGCGTTGTGAATTTGATTCGTTTTGTACTTATTCTGCTATGAAAATGGTTTAGGGTATCATATAGTCGACCACGCCTAACTTTAGCCTTTACTTACTGGTTTTTATTATATTTAATGTTAATGTATTTCCTTTGTTTTGGGTCGTCTACATTTCCAAAATAAATTTAAACAATTAAAAGCGTTAAGTTCGGCCATGCCGAATCTTATTTATATACCATCCACCATGGATCGCACGTGAATGGTTACGGGTACTAAATTCATTATACCAAATTTCAGCCCAATTCGTTGAATTCGTCGGTTTTTGTGTGCGTTAAGAAGTCAAATCTAGAGGGACCTTTGTATGGGGGCTATATCAAAACATGGACCTATAACTACCGTTGCTCGCGCGAAAGATACCGGCTATAAATAAACTCCAGTTACCAACTTTTAGCCCGATCAGTTGACATTTGTGGTCTCTATGACGTTAAGAAGGAATCATACGAAACAATGGCTAAATTGATAAAATACATAAAATATGAACATGACTAGAAAATTTGTTGTGATTTAAAAGTAGTTGGTATGTTATGCCTCTGGGATAGCCGATATTTTTGGGGCTCTTTAAAATTTTTGTAAAAGCCTTAAGGAAAAGCCACTCTCATATTTAAAAAGTTTATTTAAAAGACTTTCTTTTCAAAAAATTGAAGAAGGCGTTTTTGTTGGGCCTAAAATAAAGAAACTGATGAAAGATGTGAATTTCGAATCATATTTGACGTCGGATGAAATTGCAGCTTGTAGTTTCAAATTTCTGTGGATCCAATAAAAGCCCGCAATATGAAACAATGATTAATGATTTGTTAAAAAAATTATGAAAAAATTGGTTAGAAATATATTTTTTTATATTTATGTATATAACACATATGTATTCTTCCTACTTATTTTTCGCTTTATGTATTCCAACAGGTGTTAATATGTCCCTCAAAATGAATTTCTTTCATTCTCATTTAAACTTTTTCCCCTTGAATCTTGGCGACGTAAGTTACGAACATGGCGAAAGGTTTCACCAAGAATTAAAGTCCATCGAGCGGCGTTACCAAGGGCACTGGGATGAAAGAATGATCGGAGATTATATTTGGTTCCTCATTAGAGAAACCGATTCCGAAATCTTCAAACATCACCAAGAACTCACAATTACTTCTAATGAAACTCGTTCATGTAAATAAACTCAAATACATAATAACAGGTGGCGCAAAAGTAACCTTTCGATGTTACGTTAGACGCGATTGGCGGTCAGCAGCTAACAGCTGATGCACCGTCTGGACTTTGTACGGAAACATCTTCAAATCTTGTACCAAAATTCGCTGTAGAGACCGTCGACTGATACCCATTTGCGTGGCACGTCGTCTGGTCGACGGCGCTTCCATGACATCCTCGGCTACAGCAGCAATATTCTCTGCAGAACGGCTACTCCGGGGTCTGCCACGCCTGGCAGCATATCGTGTTGTGCCAGTCTCTTCGAGGCGAGCGGCTAAACGTCGCAGTGTTTCACCAGTAGGCGTTGGACGGCCAGGAAATCTTTGCCAAAGTCATCGACCGATTATTGGTCAAATAAATAGTCAGCAATATTCCGCGTTCTGGAGCAGTGTAGCGTAACATTGTTTATTAACGTGTATTTCGCATGTGTTTACTACACAAATGTCAAAACAGAACTGACATTAGTGGCCAATCGCAAAATTTATAGCATTTTCTGATAGGAGGATTACTTTTGCGCCACCTGTTATAAATAAAAGTAATAAATAAAATCGCTATTTAAACAGATCGCTATTTTTTTGAAAAAAATCTACTTTTTTCAATTTGTTTAATGACTGTTACTAAACCACGGTTTCTAACTGAATGAGATATTTCCCACACTAATAGCTTCAATTTAACGCATAAGTCGACCTGATCGGGCATATACTCCAAAAATTATAGTGCAAATACTAAGGGTACCTTCGACGATAACAGCATTTTTAATAAAAAAACAAGTAAGAAAGTTTCAGTCGGGTAAACCGACTAAGGTATACCCTCACTTTGTGAGTAATGTAATATGGAATATTAAACGAATTATTCTGTCAATTTGTATGGGAGGTACCAGAATGTTTTTAACAAATACACCTATTTTTCGCTGAATAGTAGATTCTTTAAATACATTACACTGCGCCGAATTATAAACGTTTTTTGCACTGGTATATTAACGTTATGAAATATTAAATTTTGGTATGATTTGGCCATTTTGTGTGGGAGGTACAAAAAGGGGCGTGGTGATAACGGCCATTTTTTACAGGGCTATAGACACTTCAAAAGCGTTACACTGTGCAAAATGTTGTGGCATTTTCGTGCATTGGTACTCATGCTGTGAGCTCTTAACTTTTTGTGCAAAATGGTACCTTTGTGTGGGAGGTACAAAAAGGGGCGTGGAAATAGCGTCCATTTTTCACAGTGCAAAAGACACTATAAAAGCATTACACTGTAAAAAATTTCAAGTATTTTTATACACTGGTATTAATGTTATAAGCTGTTATTTTTTGGTGCAAAATGGTGCCTTTGTGTAAGAGGTACCAAAAGGGGCGTGAATATGACACCCATTTTTCACTGGACTGTAGGCACTATGAAAGCATTACACTGTACAAAATGTCAAGTATTTTTATGCACTGGTATTAATGTTATAAGCTGTTAACTTTTGGTGCAAAATGGTGCATTTGTGTGGGAGGTACCAAAAGGGGCGTAGCAACATGGCCCATTTTTCTCGAGTTGATAGCGACTAATAAAGTAATGCTATGTGTGGAATTTCAGAAGATTCGAATAAGTAGTATAGCAGTTATTAAAGATTCAATATTTCACAACATTTTAACACTTTGTGGGGGAGGTACTAGAAGGAGTGGACCAATATGGCCCATCTTCGAACGTAGCCGGAGATAGAAAAAAATATTACCACGTACCAAATTTGAAGTCAATCGGTTACTCCTTTCGAGAGTTATCGTGTGCACCAGCCAGCAGACAGACATACAGACAGACAGATAGACAGACAGACGGACGGACATTGCTCATTCGTCTTAATATGACCAAAAACGAATATCCGCCGAACATACTTAGGGTCTTAGATCACTCCTTCGATGTGTTACACTTATTTTCGTAGCAAATGATATATACCCTCGTCACACTAAAGTGAGGGTATAATTATCCATAAAAAAATTTTTGGTTTTGATTTTATAAAACAGTATGCCACAATCTATACAAAAATAAATTTTAGGTCTAGGACACAAAAAAAAAATTTGTTGTTGCGTAGTGTTATCGGTTCAGAATTAGATATATCCCCATATATATATATTCTTACCCATTTACCAATTATTCCAAATTATTATCGCAATGACCCTTATCGCATTGTTAGGGAGGTGTAGGGTAATATATAGTCGGTCCCGCCCGACTTTCTGCTTTTCCTTACTGGTTTATTTTTGTAATAGACAGCATAGTATCTCAAAGTTGAAGTAAAGAAAAAATAAATGAAATTAAAAATTTTTTCACTTTTGCGGCTACCTAAGCGTAACCTAAACGGTGTTAAGAACCATTCCTAGGAAATTCATATGTTCTAAAAAGTTGTTTATTGAGATCTTAGGTACATTTTTGTAGTTGAATTATTTCCTTGAATTTTGAACGGTTTGCTAGCTATGGACCTGAACAGGAGAAAAAAGGTAAAAAATCGATTTTTTAATTTTTTTCCGATTTTGACCTTGAAGATGAAGTTTTTTTTATTTTATATGTCACAATTGTTGTTCTTTATGACAAGAGCTACAACTTTGCCTCAAAATTCCCAACGGTTTGCAAGATATAAGCCTGAGAAAACGAATATTTTTTTTTGCAAAAATTTGGGGGCCCATAAAAAAGTGCGCGACTTAAGGCTAAACTGGGAGATAAAGGTCTTTTGGTCTTTTATCACGTAGTGGTGTCCGTATATGGTTATATTTTTCGTGTTGCACTGTGTTAGTCGCTAACACATCAAGAAAAATGGTCGAAGTTGCCACGGCCCTTTTGGTACCTCTCATACAATCCAGCAAAATCTTTGTAAATACCTGTCATTATTCCCTGCTTTGCCAAATAATGGCACCTCATTATTCGCTGCATTACTTTCTGCTTATTAATAATGACTTACAAGTAATAACAGAAATAAGTGATTTTTGTTATCAAAATAATTTTTGGCAAATTTTAATATAATGAAATTTTGGCTATATGTGGGTTATTGTACAAGATTTATTTTTTTTTTACACGTTTTCAAAAAATACGTGAATTTTTGAATGAAAATGCCATAAATATTTACGTACATCGTATCCCAGCAAAATTTCTCATTACCAAATAATCCGACGAGTAAGCAAAGTTCGATAATGGTAAGTACTTATTATTTAGCCACTTTTCTAATTATTTTAACATGGGGATGTCATTGGAGGAAAGTACTTCCCAAAAGCATACAATAAAATAGCATAATAAGTACTTATTTGTAGCATAGGCATACTACATAAATATGTGCTTATATTTTCGCGATTTTAAGTACTTGAATAATGCATTACCAATAAGTTATAAAATAAGTAGTAGATATGTGGAAATGGCCACTTAAAGTGAATTTATGCATATTGTCCCGCATGTTTCTCGAAACAAACAATTTCCTCATGCCAGATTCGAATTTCTGAACCCAAACCCCCATGTGAAAAATTCTTCAATGGTCTAAAATTATATGATATACGTAAATATTAATGATATTTTCATTCAAATCTACACGTATTATTGTACAATAACACACATATAGCCAAAATTGCATTATTTTAAAAATTGCCAAAATGATTTTAATAAAAAAAATCGCTTATTTCTGCTATTATTTGTAAGTCATTATTAATAAGCAAAAAGTAATGCAGCGAATAATGAGATGTCATTATTTGGTAATGCAGGGAATAATGAATGGTACTTAACAAGATTTTGCTGGGATGATGTTAAACCATAGGAGAATTTTTCACCGGGGGTTTCGGTTCGAAATTAGAATCTGGCTTGAGGAAATTGTTTGTTTCGAGAAATATGCGCGACAGTATGCAAAAAATCATTTTAAATGACCATTTCTACATATATACTACTTATTTCATAACTTATTGGTAATGCATTCAAGTACTTAAAATCGTAAAAATATAAGCACATATTTATGAGGTATGCCTATGCTACAAATAAGTACTTATTATGCTATTTTATTGCATGCTTTTGGGAAGTACTTTCCTCCAATGACATGCCCATGTTAAAATAATGAGAAAAGTGGCTAAATAATAAGTACTTACCATTATCGAACTTTGCTTACTCGTCGGATTATTTGGTAATGAGAAATTTTGCTGGGGAATGAACCATTTTGCAAGAGAAGTTAACTGTTTATAACCTTAATACCAGTGCATATACAGGGTGGCTGATATGTAATGCAACAAAGTAAAGCGCTATATTTTTTTATTTTTTTTTTAAATTTTGTTGTTCAAAAGCAAAAAATGTCGGAAATAACATAAAATTTTAGAAACAGTTTAGATTTGTTCGAATTGGCCACCTTTGGCACGAATTATGGCCTTCAAACGGCCGACAAAGCCATCACACGCTGCACGAAAGTGGCTCTGCGGTATTTTGGCCCATTCCCGGCGAAGCGCCGTCTTGAGATGATCGATACTTTGGTATTTTTTTAGTGCGAACCTTATTCTCTAAAATGCCCCAGGCGCAAAACTCCAACGGATTGAGATCCGGAGATCTTGGTGGCCATTGTGCGGTAGAAATGAAGCGAGGAACCTCCTTTTTAAGCCATTCTTGGTTGACGCGTGCTGAGTGCGATGGTGCTGAGTCCTGTTGGAATTTCCATGGTCTGCGGCCGAAATCTTTGTCTGCCCAAGGCTTCAATACTGTCTTTAGGACATTTTCCCGATAATATTCGGCATTTATTTTGACCCCATGGTCGATGAATACGAGCGGGGAGCGACCGTCGGCCGTTACGGCGGCCCACACCATTACCATCGGCGGCGCTTGAGTTCTGGTGGCCAATCGAAGGTGTAAATTTTCAGCTGACCTCTTTGGCAAGTAAACCCGATCATTTTGTTTGTTCACAAACTGCTCAATTTGGAATGGCTTCTCATCGAAGAAAACCACATTCGGTAACTGGCCACTTTCGTGCAAGCGAAGCAACTCCTTGGCTCTTTCCAGTCTAATTTTTTTTGTGCATCGGTGAGCTCTTGCACTTTTTGGAACTTCAATGGCTTTAGTCCAAGCTCATTTTTTAATATGTGTTGTATCCGTTCTCGCGATATGTTCAGCTCACGAGCAATTTTTCTACCACTGCGGCGTGGATTTCGATCAAATCTGGCCTTCACTTTTCGGATCATTTCTGGTGTTGTTACCGTTTTTTTTGCAACAATGTAACACTGCCAGTATCACGGTAACGAGCAATGGTACGAGAAACAAAAGATTTATTCACATTTAAATGCTGGAGGGCTCTAACGATAGCCACTTGTGTTTTTCCACCAAAATATAAAGCAATCACACTATCACGCTTGAATTCCATCACGAATAACTTTTTTTCTGAATGCAATAGATCAAAATGCTTTTGTAAGCTTGTAAACAATAAAATGAACTGTCACTGAAATAAATCTGTCAGCTATCAGACTAGCGGTTTAGAAATGATAGCAAACTGAAGTTGGTTGCAATACATATCAGCCACCTTGTAAATACTTGAAATTTCGTACAGTGTAATGCTTTTATAACGGGTTTTCCAGCAAGAGGTGTTATTTTGAATCACCCGATATTTCGGTAGCTGTCACTTTTGAAGCTTTTATTTTTTGACAAGTAGAAACTACGCCATTACTAAAAATGGAACGATACACGATTCAACAACGCATTGAAATTATTAAAATTCGAAAATCATCTTGACTGATGAGGCCCATGTCCAACTCGGTGTCTACGTCAACAAGCAAAATTGTCGCATCTGGGGCTCGGAAAACCCAAGAGTTATTGTTGAGAAGCCTCTCCATCCTCAACGTGTGACTGTTTGGTGCGGTTTATGGTCCGGCGGTGTCATTGGACCTTACGGTGAATGGATTGCGCTATCGAGAGATGATTAATGATTTTTTATGGTCGGAGTTGGATGGTATTGATCTGGACAACGTTTACTTTCAACAAGACGGCGCTACGTGCCACACAAGCAACGAAACCATTGCTCTGTTACGGGAAAAGTTTCCGGACCGTGTTATCTCTTGAAGAGGTGATCACAATTGGCTATCGAGATTTTGTTATTTAACACCTTGCGACTTCTTTCTTTGGGGCCGCGTGAAAGATAAGATCTATGTACGCCAACAGCCCAGCGTCGATTCAAGACCTCAACGATAGAATTCGTGAGGCTATGGATGACCTAGGGTAGCCACTTTGTCTGGATTTGTTTTGGATTTGTCATCCTTTTTCACAAACAGTAAACCTACACATGAGTTATATTCGGAATTACTTTTAGTACATAGTTAGCGATTTGTACACCTTACTATTTTTATACCCTCGATCATAGGATGGGTGGGTCATCAGCTGACTGATGACTGAAATCGAAAATTTTCGACATAGGCTGTTGTTCCAGAAAACCACCATATTTTCTTTAGGAATTGGTCTTTTAGCGCTACAGAAGCTGTTTTTCCAATCACTTTGAAATTAAACAAAACTAATTTGAATGAAATCTGTTCAGATTTAGATATAGACCTCATATATATATACCTCCGATTTGGCATCTAAGCGCTATAAAATACAAATTGTTTGACAAATCATTATCACTAGATAAATAACTTTTATTTAACTTGACAATATTTCTTCTTATTCTACTCCGATGGGGTGGTAAACGGTATCATACAGTCGGTTCTGCCGGACTTTAGACCTTCCCTACGGGTTTAAAGTTTAATTTTTGATCATAGTAAAATTCGTATCCTTTCCTATTACTGTTTTTTAATGTCCTCCGAAAGTTCAAAACTCTTTTTGTAAATATCACAAATGTCCTCCTTTTCTGGCACAAAAGTCCTCCATTCCTAAAAAAGTTTATGGTAACCCTGCATTGGCACGGTTCTTTTAGTACCTCCCACACAATTGTATTATATTAACGTAATTTATATTGATTCAATTAAAACAAAAAATAAATAAATTTACGAATATTTTTTGGGACTGAAGGTGAGGGGAATTCGTAACTGAAGTTTCTTACTTGTTTTAACTCATATAATACAAATAATTTATTAATACTAATATTGTCGACGAGGAAGTACACAAATTTTTATCGCTATATTCTTTGTACTGTCATTTTTATTTGTTGTTGTTTTTCACTAAAACTAATGTCATACAAATTTATAATATTATCACTAAACATTGATTTGTAAACTATTTAAATTAATGTAATTAATTAATTGTAAAAGTATAACATTTAGAAATTCTCAAAGTACCTTATTTTATAAAACAATAAACATTTTTAATAACAAAATATTTTCAAATTATTTACATAATATTAACTTGCCGGTAAGGAAGGATAAACTAGATACACATACTATTACGAAGTGCAAATGAACTGAGGTAAAATAATTTTGTACTAAATGCTGGGGAAATTTAAATTAATATGGAGTAAACTATGAACTATTTTTGAAGAAATTGTCATTTATCCCTAAATTTAGGGATTCTTTAAAGAAATGTTTTATTTCTTTCTAGTGAAATTTGAACTAAATTGGAGTAAAAGATGTACAATTTTTATATAAAACTGGCTTTGCATTTTAGAATCAATAAAGTTAAAGTAAGTAATTATAACTAGGCTGCAACATGAATTTTACTTTTGTGAATTACAAGTTAACTCATTTGCAAAAAATCTATATTCCAATTTAATAAACATTAAACTAAAAGCATGTAAATATGACTAGTATACGTGAAATATTTACCCAAGGTTATTGCATATGAACATATGTTTAGGAAATATTTTTTGTGCTTATTAGTGAGGTTGAACTAAAAGCAAGAAAATCTTTCTAGGTATCAGTAAGGACATTAATTTAGTTCACTTCCATTAAGAAATATTTGAACTTAACATGAGAAAATGTGACTTGATATCAGTAACCATTTTACCTAAATGTATTATAAGTGAATTAAGTAAAAATAAAATTTCACTTGCTTTTAGTCAAGCGTGAACTAAGACTGAGTAAATTTGAATAGGAATAAGTTGGAACATTACTTCCGCGAATTAGAAGATAACTGTCCTTATACAGGGTTTTCCAACAAGAGGTGTTATTTTGAATCACCCGGTATTTCGGTAGCTGTCACTTTTATTCTTTGACATTTGACAAGCAGAAACTACACACAAAAAAATTTTACAGTAATTTCGATACCTTTATAGTCGCATTTTTAAAAACACAATTGAATATAATCTTTTATGTCTAAATTTAAACAAATAGTTTTAACATCAGATGTGTAAAATTAAACATATAAATGTTTATATATTATGTTTAAATTTAAATATTAAATGTTTAATGTTTAATAAATGTGTAAATTTAAACAAAAAATTGAAATTTTAGTGTAATATTAAACATTTTGCTGCTGATTATTCCGGCACATAATATGTCATATTTAGACATTAAATGATTAATGCTAAATCATTAAATGTGTAAATTTAAATTAATTGTAACTTTTGAATGTCTAATTTTAAATTTACATATTGGGTAAATTTTTTGAAAGTTCTAAGGATAATTTTGTTCTCAAAACAAAATTGTAAAATACATATTTTAAAATTTAAAAGAATAAAGAGATTTTGCTTGATTTTCTTAATAAGTTATTTAGCTAGCAAAATTGATTTTATTTCTAAATCTGAACTATATGTACATACATAAATGTTCATAGCTATTCCAGTTACTGCCTAAAAATGAAGAAGAATGTTATAGTATTAGAAAAAGAATATTTTATTATGAAATTCATAATGATATATATATTAAAAAAAGAAATAACTGAATATGTAATAAGATAAATAATAATTCAAATTTGTGTATTAAATACACAATACACTCGTACAGTACCACAAAAGAAATAATTATAATATTCAGTATAAGGTGTAATGCTAAGATTTTATTGTTAGTGAAATGAAATAATTAGCTCTGGTAAACTGTTTAAATTTTTTGTCGTTTTTGGATAATGTTTATTAAAAAATCGAACAAAAAACTCCATGGACTGCGAGAGCTGACAGTAATACATTGTATTAAAGGCCTAAAAATAATTCATTACGTCAGTTAATTAACATAAATAATTATCCTTTTTTCAACGAAATGAATCACAAACATTTTTTCAACGGAAATGAATGTTATCTTCTTTTTTCTGCTCAATATCACG
This sequence comes from Eudasyphora cyanicolor, assembly GCA_963930755.1. Classification (NCBI taxonomy): domain Eukaryota; kingdom Metazoa; phylum Arthropoda; class Insecta; order Diptera; family Muscidae; genus Eudasyphora; species Eudasyphora cyanicolor. The sequence continues at coordinate 230,820,797 of OZ005735.1, forward strand.
CTCTGAAATCAAATAACATTATTTTTTTAATACTTTTTTACACAGAATTTGTGTATTAGCCTGGTCCTTATTTTGCAAATTTGAAAATGTTTAGCATCCACCTCTTACCCCTTTTCATTCATTAGATTAATGTTTTGTTCTGATTTACCTTTTGGTTTTGACCAAATCACTTTATCCACTTCAACTTAAGCGTACCCTACACTGTGGATTTGTTGTACAACATCATGTTCTCTCAGATGTTGTGTTCGACGATTGTTTGCCCTTACATTACTCAAGCAATCTGACCAACATCATTTTATGAGAGGCAGCAACACGGACGGTTGTGCGTGTGCAGCGAAAAAAGAACAAAATGCCGACGGCAAAAATAAAAATATGCGACCAAAAAATTAGGGTATTTTCAAATTTTTAATGAATAATTGGGAATTTTTGAACGAATTTGTTTATACCCTAATTCCATATGAATGTGCATCGTGCGTTATATTTTTTAATGTAATATACAAATGTACCTGATACAAATTTTACCTGACTTTCAGTATTTTTATACCCTCACTTTAGTGTGACGAGGGTATATATCATTTGCTACGGAAAAAAGTGTAACACATCGAAGGAGTGATCTAAGACCCTAAGTATGTTCGGAGGAAATCCGTTTTGGGTCATTTTAGGTCGAATGAGCAATGTCCGTCCGTCTGTCTGTCTGTCTGCTGGCTGGTGCGCACGATAACTCTCGAAAAGAGTAACCGATTGACTTCAAATTTGGTATGTGGTAATATTTTTTTCTATCTCCGGCTAAGTTCGAAGATGGGCCATATTGGTCCTTTCCTTCTAGTACCTTCCCCACAAAGGGTTAAAATGTTGTGAAATATTTATTCTTTAATAACTACTATACTACTTATTCTAATCTTCTGAAATTCCACACATAGTATTAGTTTATTAGTCGCTATCAACTCGAGAAAAATGGGCGAAGTTGCCACGTCCCTTTAGGTACCTCCCACACAAATGCACCGCTTTGCACCAAAAATTAACAGCTTATAACATTAATAACGGTGTATAAAAATACTTGAAATTTTGCACAGTGTTATGCTTTTATATTGCCTACAGTCCAGAGAAAAATGGGCGTTGTTGCCACGCCCCTTTTGGTACCTCCCATACAAAGGTACCATTTTGCACCAAAAGTTAACAGCTTATAACATTAATACAAGTGTATAATAATACTTGAAATTTTGTACAGTGTAATGTTTTTATAGTGCCTATTGTCCTGTGAAAAATGGGCGTTATCGCCACGCCCCTTTTTGTACCTCCCACAAAAAATGGCCAAATCATACCACAATTTAATATCTCATAACGTTTTTACCAGTGCACATAAACGGTTATAATTCGGCGCAGTGCAATGAATTTAAAGTATCTACTGTTCAGCGAAAAATAAGTGTATTTGTTAATTCCTTCTGGTAGCTCCCACACAAATTGACAGAATAATTCGTGTAATATTCTATATTACATTACTCACAAAGTGACACAAATTGACAGAATAATTCGTGTAATATTCAATATTACATTACTCACAAAGTGAGGGTATACCTTAGTCGGTTTACCCGACTGAAACTTTCTTACTTGTTGTTTCATATTTTCATATAAAGGAATATCCCAGCAAAATCTTGGTAAGTACCTGTCATTATTCTCTGCATTACCAAATAATGACATTTGATTATTTGCTGCATTACTTTGGGCTTATTAATAATGACTTACCAATAATAACAAAAATAAGTGTTTTTTGTTATCAAAATAATTTTTGGCAATTTTTAATATAATGCAATTTTGGTTACATGTGGGTTATTGTACATTAATTTTTTCAACTTGTTTTTAAATAATACGTGCAGAGAAAATACCATAAATACTACTTACGTATATCGTATATATATATAAATACTAAATACGTATATCGTATGATGTTAAACCATTGAAGATTTTTTCACATCGGGGTTTGGGTTCAGAAATTCGAATCTGGCATGAAGAAATTGTTTTGTTTCGAGAAACATGCGCGATATGCAAAAAATCTCATTAAATGGCCATTTCTACATAGCTACCATATCTACTACTTAATTTATAACTTATTGGTAATTCATTATTCATGTACTTCAAATCGTGAAAATATAAGCACATATTTATGTGGTATGCCTATGCTAGAAATAAGTACTTATTATGCTACTTTATTGTATGCTTTTGGGAAGTACTTTCCTCCAATGACATCCCCATGTTAAAATAATGAGAAAAGTGGCTAAATAATAAGTACTTACCATTACAAAACTTTGCTTACTCGTCGGATTGTTTGGTAATGAGAAATTTTGCTGGGATGTCCAGAAACAGAGGAGAAAAGTAAAAAACTGTCATGCTAGTTTTGTTATTTCTTAATTACTTTTACAAATATTGCTTACCTAAAAGTATGTTTGGGAGGGACAGAAACAAATTGTATAAATTTTTGAAGGAAATGGAAAGAAAGTGCTCTTTAAATAAAAAAACCTTAAAAAATCTACGAAAAATATTTATGTACATATTTATCTTCCACAAGAAATGGCCTTTAAACCAACATAAAAACTACATTTAGCTTTTAAAATAAATTTGCAACAAGCCGGTCATTCAAGGAAAATTAAGCGAAATTTATTTCATTTATAATTCAGAAAATCCAACCAAAATTGCCGATCTCTTTCCATATTACTTTTACGCGTCTTTACTTATTTCCACTGTCTTTTTGCCGACGGCACTTTGTTCTCTTTTCGTATTTCCACCACAATGTTTCTTTTGAACTGACGAAATGTTGTCATACCTGCCATTACACTGTGGATTTCCATGAGCCAACATTAAAATATCAAAATCGTTTTGATTTTCGTCCAACATCCATGAACACTCATCATGCAGCTCTTTACACTGTGGATAAATCAATGGATCACACATGTTGTAGGACAAAACTGATGTGTGTAGGGCCGCCTTTAGGAATGCCCAAATCTGCTGTTTGTAAGGTGTTCTAAAGGGCACCTTACATTGTGGATTTGTTATCAAGCATCATGTTCTCTCAGATGTTGTGTTCGACGACTGTTTGCTCTTACATTACTCATGCAATCTCTACAACATCATTTCATCTACGACAGCAACGTGGTCGGTTGTGCGTGTGCAGCGAAGAAAAAGATCAAAATGCCGTCGGCAAAATGAAAATATGTGACCATAAAAATTTCAGTATTTTCCTTCAACCTTTTTTAATGAATAATTAGGTAATTTTTGAAAGAATTTGTTTATACCCACATTCCATATGAGTGTGCATCGTGCGTTATATTTTTAATGTGATATACAAATGTACCTGATACAAATTTTACCTGACTTTTTCAATACATTTGTTTCATGTTTTCATACAAAATAATATATGCCGAAACAGAGGAGAAAAGTAAAATAAATGTCATGCCAATATCGTTGTTTCTTAATTACTTTTACAAATATTGCCTTCCAAAAATTATGTTTGGGAGAGACAGACACAAATTCTGTATACTTTTGAAGTAAATGAAAGTGTTCATTAAATTAAAATGCTTAACAAATCTACGAAAAATATTTACATATGTACATATTTATTTTCCACAAGAAATTGTATATTGCCTTTAAACCAACATAAAAAATTAGTTTAGTTTTTAAAATAAATTTTTAACAAGCCGGTCATTCAAGGAAAATTAAGCGAAATTTATTTTTTCAAATTTAAAATCAACGTAAATATTTTTGAAAGAAAAATAATAACAATTCTTATATTCCTTACTTTTAATTTTCCATAATCTTGGCATACTGTTGTATAATTCAAAGAAAATCCAACCAAAATTGCCTATCTCTTTCCATTTTCAGTTTTACGCATCTTTACTCAATGAGGTTTCTACTGAAATGTCATTTTGCCGACGGCACTTTGTTCTCTTTTCGTGTTTCCACCACAATGTTTCTTTTGAACTGACGAAATGTTGTCATACCTGCCATTACATTGTGGATTTGCATGAGCCATCATGAAAATATCAAAATCGTTTTGATTTTCGTCCAACATCCATGAACACTCATCATGCAGCTCCTTAGACTGTGGATAAATACATGGATCACACAAGTTGTACGACAAAACTGATTTGTGTAATCAGGCCTTAAAACTGATAATAGGTCAGAAATGAATGCACTGATTTAATATAAACATTTTACAATAAAGCTATTGGGCAATATAATACATAAATCAAAACAAAAAAATAAATGTACTGCATTTCTTGGCCGATATATAATGTATTATATTTGAAGGTTTTTTTTTTTAAATTTCGCGAATTTCATCGCTAGTACGGGTTGCCAAGGAATGACACGATTAAATTGATTTTTTTGCACAGATCCTTTTTATGGCCTTTGAAACAATATATGAGGTGGGAGTAGTAACTTTTTACTTTCCAAACTTTTCTAAGGCCATCCTAGTGTGTATTTAAGAATATACTTACGGAGAAATGCCATGAGGGTTCCGCAGTGATGGATGTTACATTCCTCTCACTATCTTTCTCCGAAAATCCAACAAATAATCAGGACACTTTGTAATTGCTTGTTGCGTTACTGATATTAAAAACCCATTAGTATATAAAAGGAAGAAATCCTCAATTTATCAATGAGTAAATTAGCAAAAGCGTTTGGAACGCTTTCTTAATGGTATGAGAGCAGACTTAGGATATCTGAAGGAACGTTTTGTCATGAAACTTGGAAATGTTTAAACAACTGCTTGGCCGATTCGGCAGTGTATGTCTCTTAACAGAGCTCCGCTTGGCATTGTAACTAGTTTCCACGGTCCCAATGCATAAATAATGTCCATTCGTCATTCTCCATCAGCATCATAATACTGTTCGATTTTAAATAATATTGGAGAACCATATCACAACAAATCTGTGAACCATCACACTCAAGACTTATGTGGATCTGTGAAGGCCTAATAATATAGCTACAAATAAAAAATATATTAATATAATTTTACATCTTTATTTAATTAATTAATTGCCTTCAGTAATTACTTATACAATTGATGCTTTTGTATAAATAATAATTGAAATTCATTTTCAAACAAGTTGGCTATAGACACATAGAACTAACATCAGGTTTAAATCTAAGTTTGTCTTTGATAGCAAAGTAGTGATTTTAATATGTTTTCGCAAATATTACCCTTATACATCATTTATTAAATTTTTAAATATTTATTATAATTTATTTACTGTTTGGTGTTTACTATTTGCTATATTTAGGGTTGTATGACTTCACTTCACGCTTTGTTTACTGAGAATGAGTGTGGCTTGGCGTTGTTTGCGTTACTGAATTTTGCGTGTTAGATGAAGAACAATTGTCACAATTTTGAACAAGATGTCTTTAATATCCGACAATGCTCGCGTAATATAAAGCAAATGATGTAGAAGTGAACAAATTGTGTTTGATGTGACGCAATAAACGTTTAGAATTACAAAAATAGAGTATTTGTACATGTAAATGAATTCGATAATATACAATAATTGTCTAAATCACGTTTTTAAACATTCAACGCGTATACATCAACAACATTTTTAAATTTCCACTAAAAAAAATACACTATTTTTCATAGATTCAACAACGCATTGAAATTATTAAAATTCACTACAAAAATGGTGAAAATCTTGCAGTCACAGTTTGCAAAACTAAAGCATTTTTGGGTCGTCGTGAAGCACCTTGTCGGACCGCAATACAGAAATTGGTGGACAAATTCGAGCTGTTGGGACAAGTTAGTGATGTGGAGAATAAAACCCGTGCACGTCGCTCAAAAACAACTGAGAATATTGCTGCTGTGGCCCAAAGTGTTGAAGAAAAGTCAGGTTTGTCCATTCCTCGTCTTTCTTTGGAATTGGGCATTCCACAAACGTCATTACACAGTTTCTTGCATAAAGACTTATAAAGTTCATTTAACACAAGAACTCAAGCCGTTAACACAAGAACAACAACTCAAGCAGTTAACACAAGAACAATGTCGTGTCTTTGCTGATTGGGTCCTTGAAATGCATGGAAATGATCCGGAATTCCATCGAAAAATCATCTTGATTGATGAGGCCCATTTCCACCTCGGTGGCTGCCAAAATTGGCAACGGCGGCTGCCATTGAAAATTATAGATCGGCGGCGGCGGCTGGACGGCTAAGCCGACATAAAATTGACATACGGCTCTATGATAGACATTTAACCATTTTAATAATAGATGTTTTTATACCCTCACTTTAGTGTGACGTGGGTATATGAGTATATCATTTGCTACGAAAAAAAGTGTGACACATCGAAGGAGTGACCTAAGACCCCAAGTATGTTCAGGCGGAAATCCGTTTGGGCCATTTTAAATCGAATGAGCAATGTCCGTCCGTCTGTCTGTCTGCATGTCTGCTGGCTGGTGCGCACGATAACTCTCGAAAGGAGTAACCGATTGACCTCAGATTTGGTACGTGGTAATATTTTTTTCTATCTCCAGCTAAGTTCGAAGATGGGCCACATTGGTCTACTTTTCTAGTTAGTACCCCTCCCACAAAGGGTTAAAATGTTGTGAAATATTGAATAACTGCTATACTATTTATTTGAATCTTCTGAAATTCCACACATAGTATTAGTTTATTAGTCGCTATCAACTCAAGAAAAATGGGCGAAGTAGCTAGGCCCCTTTTGGTACCTCCCACACAAATGCACCATTTTGCACCAAAAGTTAACAGCTTATAACAATAACACCAGTGTATAAAAATACTTGCAATTTTGTACAGTGTAATGCTTTTATAGTGCATACAGTCCAGTGAAAAATGGGCGCTATTGCCACGCCCCTTTTGGTACCTCCCACACAAAGGTACCATTTTGCACAAAAAGTTAAGAGCTTACAGCATGAGCACCAATGCAGGAAAATGCAACAACATTTTGCACAGTGTAACGCTTTTGAAGTGCCTATAGCTCTGTTAAAAATTGTCGTTATCACCACGCCCCTTTTTGTTCCTCCTACACAAAATGGCCAAATCATACCAAAATTTAATGTCTCATAACGTTAATATACCAGAGCACAACACGTTTATAATTCGGCACAGTGTAATGTATTTAAAGTATTTACTATTCAGAGAGTTAAAAACCTTCTGGTACCTCCCACACAAATTGACAGAGTAATTCGTTAAATATTCCATATTACATTACTCACAAAGTGAGGGTATACCTTGGTCGGCTTACCCGACTGAAACTTTCTTACTTGTTAAGTTAATTGTAGGCTATTGTGAGGTGAAAAAACATCGATTCCATGCCGCTAGGCGGCTCTATCATATACTCTATTTACAAAGTATGCTAAAGCTATGTATAGACGATTGTCAGATCGGACAACTTTCTCAACCCTGTTAAAGTGCCGCAAATGTACGGACAATGACAGATTGTTAGGCAAAGGTGAAGACGATTGCAAGAAACCCTTACAATTTCATATATCGATACCTCCATTCTAAACTATGCTAAGTGCAAAAAGGGAGTTTTTAGGGAGAGGCGATCAACGTTTGATGAATTTTTTTAAATTTGTGTGTAATTCCTTTATAATGCAAATCGAATGACCAGTACTGTTTTGTGAATAACTTTTGATTGGGTTGACGGATAAACACCAAATTTTGAATGAATATAATTTGGAATATTTAGAAAATGCAATCTCCCTAAAACTATGCTAAGTCGACTTAGCATGTTTTATAATGGAGGTATCGATATTTAAAATATATTTTGTAAATATTTATATGCAGGATTGCCAATAAAAATATTTAATAGACAGTGGCCAATAACATGTTTTTCTTACAATGGCGCCGTTGTCACATGTACAAAACTTCGCACATATTACAATCTGCAAATTATATCACAATGACTTTTCTGCCAACGTTGCAAGAAACAAATTGTATGTTCACACGGTTGTACGTTCACAGGGTTGCATTTTTCCGCCAATCGTATATACATAGCTTAAGTCGAAACAGGTTGTTTCCAGGAGAGGCGAATCGACGTTTTAGTGAAATTTTAAATTTGTTTGGAATTACCTTGTGGTTTAAATAGAATGACCTCTACTGTCTTGAGCTTAACTTGATTGATTCTTTAGAATGTAGGTATTAATTTATATGTTATTCTTTAATACTCCATTGATTTTTTTCCGAAATAAGTTTTATCTCTATATGTACATAATCTAATAATAAATAAAAAATCTTATATTTCCTTTAAAAAATAATTTTTATAGTTATTTTTCTATTAATATCAATATTATGATTTTTAAGACATGTTAAGCTCCGGCTTGTGACAATAAATGAATCAAAGCGAAAATCACTCACTTCCATATCGTCCACCCAATAAATGATTATTGTATAATTTATTTGTTGTTTCGAGAAAATCATATTTGAAGTTTTTGTGAAATTGAAACTCGATGAAACTGAAACTCCTTTACCTACCATTTTTACCAGTTTTACTTCAAAAAGCGTTCCTTTACTCAAAAAAATAGTAAAACCAGTAAGGAAAGGCTAAAGTCGGGCGGTGCCGACTATATAATACCCTACACCACTCTCGTAATATTGAATAACTCTGATATATAAATTTTGTAATTCATGTATAAATTGTTTACATAAATTTACTTTTGGGACATTTTATACTTAAATAATACCCTGTACCACAGTGTGGTGTAGGGTATAAAAGCGATTGAATCTAAAGAGCCAAATCGGATGAAACATATATATGGGAGCTACAGCTAAATCTTAACCGATTTTCTTCAAATTCGGCAATGTTGGTTCATGGATCAAGAAACTCTACCATTCTAAATTTCAAAACGATCGGATGTAAAATACAGTTTCTATAGGACTAAAGGACAAAATCGGACGAAAGATATATATGGGAGCTATATCTAAATCTGAACCGATTTTCTTCAAATTCGGCAATGTTGGTTTATGGATCAAGAAACTCTACCATTCTAAATTTCAAAACGATCGGATGTAAAATACAGCTTCTATAGGACTAAAGGGCCAAATCGGACGAAAGATATATATGGAAGCTATATCTAAATCTGAACCGATTTCAACCAAATTCAATAGCGATCTTAACAGCCGCGAAATACTCTAAACTGCAAAATTTCAGAACGATCGGAGTGAAATTGCGACCTGTAGTCGACGAACAACTTTACATGGACGGACGGACGGACATCGTTAAATCGACTCAGCTAGTGATTCTGAGTCGATCGGTATACTTTAAGGTGGGTCTAGCTGTGTTATTTTCAGGTGTTACAAACATCTGCCGTGAAACAAACTTATAATACCCTGTACCACAGAGTGGTGTAGGGTATAAATAGTACACAAATTTAAAAGAGAACTTTCAAAATGTATTTCTCTTTTACTACTTTTTTACTAGTTTTTACTCGACAAATTATTCCGAATAAAATTAGTAGCTCTCAAAATATATACATTGAAAGTAATATAGCAGAAACTTCAAATAAAAGACATTTTTCTGTGCTTGCTATTTTTACCAGATTTTCGTTCCCGTACTTTTTTAAAACATGTTTACTCAGAGAGAATTTTGAATTATTTCTCTTTTGCTAGTTTTACTATTAAAAAGTAGAGGAACAATCTATTATTTATAAATTCCTTCTTTTCAAAAAATCGAAGAAGGAGTTTTTGATGGGCCTAAAATAAGGAAACTGATGAACGATGTGAATTTTTAATCATATTTGACGTCGAATGAAATTGCAGCTGGAGGTCGTTTAAGCTTGTAGTTTAAAATTTCCTTGGATCCAATAAAAGCCCGCAATATGAAACAATGATTAATGATTTGTTATAAAAATTATGAAAAAATTGGTTAGAAATATATTTTTTGATATTTATGTATATAACACATATGTATTCTTCCTACTTATTTTTCGCTTTATGTATTCCAACAGGTATTAATATGTCCCTCAAAATTAATTTCTTTCATTCTCATTTAAACTTTTTCCCCTTGAATCTTGGCGACGTAAGTTACGAACATGGCGAAAGGTTTAACCAAGAATTAAAGTCCATCGAGCGGCGTTACCAAGGGCAGAATGATCAGAGATTATATTTGGTTCCTCATCAGAGAAACCGATTCCGAAATCTTCAAACGTCACCAAGAACTCACAATTACTTCTAATGAAACTCGTTCGTGTAAATAAACTCAAGTACATAATATAAATAAAAGTAATAAATAAAATCGCTATTTAAACAGATCGCTATTTTTTTTGAAAAAAATCTACTTTTTTCAATTTGTTTAATGACTGCTACTAAACCACGGTTGTAACGGGGTTTTATTCATAGGCTGAAGTAGTTCAGCCGCCTCCAGGATCAATTCAAGGACCCTCAAAACCTTAAATAAGAACACACTATTTTCCCTTTCTTTAGGGCACGAAATTCAGGTTTTATTTATCGTTTCTTTCTCTGTACAACAGTTTAATGTTTCATTTATTTCAACAAGATATTTCATGAGTCAATCTATGTATGGGGGTATGGGTACGAGTCCTCAGATGCCGATTAGGGTTGTAGGGAAGGCTATCAAATGCCTTTAATTGTCACACAGGAGCTGACGGACGCCTCACACAGGCGCTGACGGACGCCTCACACAGGCGCTGACGGACGCCTCACACAAGCGCTGACGGACGCCTCACACGGGCGCTGACGGACGCCTCACACGGGCGCTTGACTGACGCCTCGCACAGGCGCTTGACGGACGCCTCACACAGGCGCTTGACAGACGCCTCACACAGATGCTTGACGGATGACCCAGCTCTAACGCACAGGCGGTCGGCGGTTTCTGCTGCGATAAACTGGTTTTCGGTGGACACCTAAGTCCTGACACATGTACGGTTGGCGGATGTGGACCAGACCTTCGGTATAACGGAGTGGTATTGGGCATCGGCGACGATCTGTGAATGGGACAGAGGCTTTTATTTAGTGGCAAGTAGTAAAGGACATTTGCGGATGCGAGCGAATCGCGTATGCGGGCGAACCGCGTATACGGTCGGCGGTTTCTGCTGCGATAAACTGGTTTTCGGTGGACACCTTAGTCCTGACACATGTACGGTTGGCGGATGTGGACCAGACCTTCGGTATAACGGAGTGGTATTGGGCATCGGCGACGATCTGTGAATGGAACCGCGTATGCGGGCGAACCGCGTATGCGGGCGAACCGCGTATGCGAGCTAATCGCGTATGCGAGCGAATCGCGTATGCGGGCGAACCGCGTATGCGAGCTAATCGCGTATGCGGACGAACCGCGTTAGTGTCCTGAAAAGGACAGGGATACAACTACTAGTCCTGACTACTAGTCCTGGAAAGGACTATTGGGGCGGATCTTTGTTGCTTCGGGTTAAGTATTCGGACTGCGGACTATGCCACTTGTCTTTCAACTTGGTTGGTAGCTCCGTTGATCCACACCATTGACTCAAAAAGTCAACACCTTATACCACTGGCTATATAGAGTCACCGAGAATTATATGCACAGCGTGTATTTCAATTTACTTTTATGTTGCACCCGAAACAAGAAAGTATGCTTATACTATATATATATAGCCATATATTCATTCTGAGTGGCTGTTGCTGTCAATGGTTGTATGTGGGTGCGTGCGTGTGTTCGCTGTGATGGCTTAGCACAGTGGTGATGGTGGATGCTCTTGTTATTGCGATTGATGACGTCAATGGGGGATCGTAGGTGCTAACTCAGAGAAAATGCCGACGCACAGTGGTGATAAATGACTATGTGCGGATAAAATAACATTTTATCCGTTACACGGTTTCTAACTGAATGAGATATTTCCAACAGTGGTAGCCCACACTAATAGCTTCAATTTAACGCATAAGTCGATCTGATCGGGCATATACTCCAAAAATTATAGTGCAAATACTAAGGGTACCTTCGACGATAACAGCATATTTAATAAAAAAAATTATCCATAAAAAAATTTTTGGTTTTGATTTTATAAAACAGTATGCCACAATCTATACAAAAATATAAATTTTAGGTCTAGGACACAAAAAAAAAATTTTTTGTTGCGTAGTGTTATCGGTTCAGAATTAGATATATCCACATATATATGTTCTTACCCATTTACCAATTATTCCAAATTATTATCGCAATGACCCTTATCGCATTGTTAGGGAGGTGTAGGGTAATATATAATCGGCCCGCCCGACTTTCTGCCTTTCCTTACTGGTTTATTTTTGTAATAGACAGCATAGTATATCAAAGTTGAAGTAAAGAAAAAATAAATGAAATTAAAAATTTTTTCACTTTTGCGGCTACCTAAGCGTAACCTAAACGGTGTTAAGAACCATTCCTAGGAAATTCATATGTTCTAGAAAGTTGTTTATTGAGATCATAGGTACATTTTTGTAGTTGAATTATTTCCTTGAATTTTGAACGGTTTGCTAGCTATGGACCTGAACAGGAGAAAAAAGGTAAAAATCGATTTTTTAATTTTTTTCCGATTTTTACCTTGAAGATGAAGTTTTTTTTATTTTATATGTCACAATTTTTGTTCTTTATGACAAGAGCTACAACTTTGCCTCAAAATTCCCAACGGTTTGCAAGATATAAGCCTGAGAAAACGATTATTTTTTTTGCAAAAATTTGGGGGCCCATAAAAAAGTGCGCGACTTAAGGCTAAACTGGGAGATAAAGGTCTTTTGGTCTTTTATCACGTAGTGGTGTCCGTATATGGTTATATTTTTCGTGTTGCACTGTGTTAGTCGCTAACACATCAAGAAAAATGGTCGAAGTTGCCACGGCCCTTTTGGTACCTCTCATACAATCCAGCAAAATCTTTGTAAATACCTGTCATTATTCCCTGCTTTGCCAAATAATGGCACCTCATTATTCGCTGCATTACTTTCTGCTTATTAATAATGACTTACAAGTAATAACAGAAATAAGTGATTTTTGTTATCAAAATAATTTTTGGCAAATTTTAATATAATGAAATTTTGGCTATATGTGGGTTATTGTACAAGATTTATTTTTTTTTTACACGTTTTCAAAAAATACGTGAATTTTTGAATGAAAATGCCATAAATATTTACGTACATCGTATCCCAGCAAAATTTCTCATTACCAAATAATCCGACGAGTAAGCAAAGTTCGATAATGGTAAGTACTTATTATTTAGCCACTTTTCTAATTATTTTAACATGGGGATGTCATTGGAGGAAAGTACTTCCCAAAAGCATACAATAAAATAGCATAATAAGTACTTATTTGTAGCATAGGCATACTACATAAATATGTGCTTATATTTTCGCGATTTTAAGTACTTGAATAATGCATTACCAATAAGTTATAAAATAAGTAGTAGATATGTGGAAATGGCCACTTAAAGTGAATTTATGCATATTGTCCCGCATGTTTCTCGAAACAAACAATTTCCTCATGCCAGATTCGAATTTCTGAACCCAAACCCCCATGTGAAAAATTCTTCAATGGTCTAAAATTATATGATATACGTAAATATTAATGATATTTTCATTCAAATCTACACGTATTATTGTACAATAACACACATATAGCCAAAATTGCATTATTTTAAAAATTGCCAAAATGATTTTGATAAAAAAAAATCGCTTATTTCTGCTATTATTTGTAAGTCATTATTAATAAGCAAAAAGTAATGCAGCGAATAATGAGATGTCATTATTTGGTAATGCAGGGAATAATGACAGGTACTTAACAAGATTTTGCTGGGATGATGTTAAACCATAGGAGAATTTTTCACCGGGGGTTTCGGTTCGAAATTAGAATCTGGCTTGAGGAAATTGTTTGTTTCGAGAAATATGCGCGATAGTATGCAAAAAATCATTTTAAATGACCATTTCTACACATATACTACTTATTTCATAACTTATTGGTAATGCATTCAAGTACTTAAAATCGTGAAAATATAAGCACATATTTATGTGGTATGCCTATGCTACAAATAAGTACTTATTATGCTACTTTATTGCATGCTTTTGGGAAGTACTTTCCTCCAATGACATGCCCATGTTAAAATAATGAGAAAAGTGGTAAAAAAAAAAGTACTTACCATTATCGAACTTTGCTCGTCGGATTATTTGGTAATGAGAAATTTTGCTGGGAAATGAACCATTTTGCAAGAGAAGTTAACTGCTTATAACCTTAATACCAGTGCATATACAGGGTGGCTAATCTGTCAGCTATCAGACTAGCGGTTTAGAAATGATAGCAAATTGAAGATGGTTGCAATACATATCAGCCACCTTGTAAATACTTGAAATTTCGTACAGTGTAATGCTTTTATAACGGGTTTTCCAGCAAGAGGTGTTATTTTGAATCACCCGATATTTCGGTAGCTGTCACTTTTGAAGCTTTTATTTTTTGACAAGTAGAAACTACGCCATTACTAAAAATGGAACGATACACGATTCAACAACGCATTGAAATTATTAAAATTCGAAAATCATCTTGACTGATGAGGCCCATGTCCAACTCGGTGTCTACGTCAACAAGCAAAATTGTCGCATCTGGGGCTCGGAAAACCCAAGAGTTATTGTTGAGAAGCCTCTCCATCCTCAACGTGTGACTGTTTGGTGCGGTTTATGGTCCGGCGGTGTCATTGGACCTTACGGTGAATGGATTGCGCTATCGAGAGATGATTAATGATTTTTTATGGTCGGAGTTGGATGGTATTGATCTGGACAACGTTTACTTTCAACAAGACGGCGCTACGTGCCACACAAGCAACGAAACCATTGCTCTGTTACGGGAAAAGTTTCCGGACCGTGTTATCTCTTGAAGAGGTGATCACAATTGGCTATCGAGATTTTGTTATTTAACACCTTGCGACTTCTTTCTTTGGGGCCGCGTGAAAGATAAGATCTATGTACGCCAACAGCCCAGCGTCGATTCAAGACCTCAACGATAGAATTCGTGAGGCTATGGATGACCTAGGGTAGCCACTTTGTCTGGATTTGTTTTGGATTTGTCATCCTTTTTCACAAACAGTAAACCTACACATGAGTTATATTCGGAATTACTTTTAGTACATAGTTAGCGATTTGTACACCTTACTATTTTTATACCCTCGATCATAGGATGGGTGGGTCATCAGCTGACTGATGACTGAAATCGAAAATTTTCGACATAGGCTGTTGTTCCAGAAAACCACCATATTTTCTTTAGGAATTGGTCTTTTAGCGCTACAGAAGCTGTTTTTCCAATCACTTTGAAATTAAACAAAACTAATTTGAATGAAATCTGTTCAGATTTAGATATAGACCTCATATATATATACCTCCGATTTGGCATCTAAGCGCTATAAAATACAAATTGTTTGACAAATCATTATCACTAGATAAATAACTTTTATTTAACTTGACAATATTTCTTCTTATTCTACTCCGATGGGGTGGTAAACGGTATCATACAGTCGGTTCTGCCGGACTTTAGACCTTCCCTACGGGTTTAAAGTTTAATTTTTGATCATAGTAAAATTCGTATCCTTTCCTATTACTGTTTTTTAATGTCCTCCGAAAGTTCAAAACTCTTTTTGTAAATATCACAAATGTCCTCCTTTTCTGGCACAAAAGTCCTCCATTCCTAAAAAAGTTTATGGTAACCCTGCATTGGCACGGTTCTTTTAGTACCTCCCACACAATTGTATTATATTAACGTAATTTATATTGATTCAATTAAAACAAAAAATAAATAAATTTACGAATATTTTTTGGGACTGAAGGTGAGGGGAATTCGTAACTGAAGTTTCTTACTTGTTTTAACTCATATAATACAAATAATTTATTAATACTAATATTGTCGACGAGGAAGTACACAAATTTTTATCGCTATATTCTTTGTACTGTCATTTTTATTTGTTGTTGTTTTTCACTAAAACTAATGTCATACAAATTTATAATATTATCACTAAACATTGATTTGTAAACTATTTAAATTAATGTAATTAATTAATTGTAAAAGTATAATATTTAGAAATTCTCAAAGTACCTTATTTTATAAAACAATAAACATTTTTAATAACAAAATATTTTCAAATTATTTACATAATATTAACTTGCCGGTAAGGAAGGATAAACTAGATACACATACTATTACGAAGTGCAAATGAACTGAGGTAAAATAATTTTGTACTAAATGCTGGGGAAATTTAAATTAATATGGAGTAAACTATGAACTATTTTTGAAGAAATTGTCATTTATCCCTAAATTTAGGGATTCTTTAAAGAAATGTTTTATTTCTTTCTAGTGAAATTTGAACTAAATTGGAGTAAAAGATGTACAATTTTTATATAAAACTGGCTTTGCATTTTAGAATCAATAAAGTTAAAGTAAGTAATTATAACTAGGCTGCAACATGAATTTTACTTTTGTGAATTACAAGTTAACTCATTTGCAAAAAATCTATATTCCAATTTAATAAACATTAAACTAAAAGCATGTAAATATGACTAGTATACGTGAAATATTTACCCAAGGTTATTGCATATGAACATATGTTTAGGAAATATTTTTTGTGCTTATTAGTGAGGTTGAACTAAAAGCAAGAAAATCTTTCTAGGTATCAGTAAGGACATTAATTTAGTTCACTTCCATTAAGAAATATTTGAACTTAACATGAGAAAATGTGACTTGATATCAGTAACCATTTTACCTAAATGTATTATAAGTGAATTAAGTAAAAATAAAATTTCACTTGCTTTTAGTCAAGCGTGAACTAAGACTGAGTAAATTTGAATAGGAATAAGTTGGAACATTACTTCCGCGAATTAGAAGATAACTGTCCTTATACAGGGTTTTCCAACAAGAGGTGTTATTTTGAATCACCCGGTATTTCGGTAGCTGTCACTTTTATTCTTTGACATTTGACAAGCAGAAACTACACACAAAAAAATTTTACAGTAATTTCGATACCTTTATAGTCGCATTTTTAAAAACACAATTGAATATAATCTTTTATGTCTAAATTTAAACAAATAGTTTGAACATCAGATGTGTAAAATTAAACATATAAATGTTTATATATTATGTTTAAATTTAAATATTAAATGTTTAATGTTTAATAAATGTGTAAATTTAAACAAAAAATTGAAATTTTAGTGTAATATTAAACATTTTGCTGCTGATTATTCCGGCACATAATATGTCATATTTAGACATTAAATGATTAATGCTAAATCATTAAATGTGTAAATTTAAATTAATTGTAACTTTTGAATGTCTAATTTTAAATTTACATATTGGGTAAATTTTTTGAAAGTTCTAAGGATAATTTTGTTCTCAAAACAAAATTGTAAAATACATATTTTAAAATTTAAAAGAATAAAGAGATTTTGCTTGATTTTCTTAATAAGTTATTTAGCTAGCAAAATTGATTTTATTTCTAAATCTGAACTATATGTACATACATAAATGTTCATAGCTATTCCAGTTACTGCCTAAAAATGAAGAAGAATGTTATAGTATTAGAAAAAGAATATTTTATTATGAAATTCATAATGATATATATATTAAAAAAAGAAATAACTGAATATGTAATAAGATAAATAATAATTCAAATTTGTGTATTAAATACACAATACACTCGTACAGTACCACAAAAGAAATAATTATAATATTCAGTATAAGGTGTAATGCTAAGATTTTATTGTTAGTGAAATGAAATAATTAGCTCTGGTAAACTGTTTAAATTTTTTGTCGTTTTTGGATAATGTTTATTAAAAAATCGAACAAAAAACTCCATGGACTGCGAGAGCTGACAGTAATACATTGTATTAAAGGCCTAAAAATAATTCATTACGTCAGTTAATTAACATAAATAATTATCCTTTTTTCAACGAAATGAATCACAAACATTTTTTCAACGGAAATGAATGTTATCTTCTTTTTTCTGCTCAATATCACGCTCTGAAATCAAATAACATTATTTTTTTAATACTTTTTTACACAGAATTTGTGTATTAGCCTGGTCCTTATTTTGCAAATTTGAAAATGTTTAGCATCCACCTCTTACCCCTTTTCATTCATTAGATTAATGTTTTGTTCTGATTTACCTTTTGGTTTTGACCAAATCACTTTATCCACTTCAACTTAAGCGTACCCTACACTGTGGATTTGTTGTACAACATCATGTTCTCTCAGATGTTGTGTTCGACGATTGTTTGCCCTTACATTACTCAAGCAATCTGACCAACATCATTTTATGAGAGGCAGCAACACGGACGGTTGTGCGTGTGCAGCGAAAAAAGAACAAAATGCCGACGGCAAAAATAAAAATATGCGACCAAAAAATTAGGGTATTTTCAAATTTTTAATGAATAATTGGGAATTTTTGAACGAATTTGTTTATACCCTAATTCCATATGAATGTGCATCGTGCGTTATATTTTTTAATGTAATATACAAATGTACCTGATACAAATTTTACCTGACTTTCAGTATTTTTATACCCTCACTTTAGTGTGACGAGGGTATATATCATTTGCTACGGAAAAAAGTGTAACACATCGAAGGAGTGATCTAAGACCCTAAGTATGTTCGGAGGAAATCCGTTTTGGGTCATTTTAGGTCGAATGAGCAATGTCCGTCCGTCTGTCTGTCTGTCTGC
Source organism: Eudasyphora cyanicolor (assembly GCA_963930755.1). NCBI lineage: Eukaryota > Metazoa > Arthropoda > Insecta > Diptera > Muscidae > Eudasyphora > Eudasyphora cyanicolor. The sequence continues at coordinate 230,839,444 of OZ005735.1, forward strand.
TGGCTGGTGCGCACGATAACTCTCGAAAAGAGTAACCGATTGACTTCAAATTTGGTATGTGGTAATATTTTTTTCTATCTCCGGCTAAGTTCGAAGATGGGCCATATTGGTCCTTTCCTTCTAGTACCTTCCCCACAAAGGGTTAAAATGTTGTGAAATATTTATTCTTTAATAACTACTATACTACTTATTCTAATCTTCTGAAATTCCACACATAGTATTAGTTTATTAGTCGCTATCAACTCGAGAAAAATGGGCGAAGTTGCCACGTCCCTTTAGGTACCTCCCACACAAATGCACCGCTTGCACCAAAAATTAACAGCTTATAACATTAATAACGGTGTATAAAAATACTTGAAATTTTGCACAGTGTTATGCTTTTATATTGCCTACAGTCCAGAGAAAAATGGGCGTTGTTGCCACGCCCCTTTTGGTACCTCCCATACAAAGGTACCATTTTGCACCAAAAGTTAACAGCTTATAACATTAATACAAGTGTATAATAATACTTGAAATTTTGTACAGTGTAATGTTTTTATAGTGCCTATTGTCCTGTGAAAAATGGGCGTTATCGCCACGCCCCTTTTTGTACCTCCCACAAAAAATGGCCAAATCATACCACAATTTAATATCTCATAACGTTTTTACCAGTGCACATAAACGGTTATAATTCGGCGCAGTGCAATGAATTTAAAGTATCTACTGTTCAGCGAAAAATAAGTGTATTTGTTAATTCCTTCTGGTAGCTCCCACACAAATTGACAGAATAATTCGTGTAATATTCTATATTACATTACTCACAAAGTGACACAAATTGACAGAATAATTCGTGTAATATTCAATATTACATTACTCACAAAGTGAGGGTATACCTTAGTCGGTTTACCCGACTGAAACTTTCTTACTTGTTGTTTCATATTTTCATATAAAGGAATATCCCAGCAAAATCTTGGTAAGTACCTGTCATTATTCTCTGCATTACCAAATAATGACATTTGATTATTTGCTGCATTACTTTGGGCTTATTAATAATGACTTACCAATAATAACAAAAATAAGTGTTTTTTGTTATCAAAATAATTTTTGGCAATTTTTAATATAATGCAATTTTGGTTACATGTGGGTTATTGTACATTAATTTTTTCAACTTGTTTTTAAATAATACGTGCAGAGAAAATACCATAAATACTACTTACGTATATCGTATATATATAAATACTAAATACGTATATCGTATGATGTTAGACCATTGAAGATTTTTTCACATCGGGGTTTGGGTTCAGAAATTCGAATCTGGCATGAAGAAATTGTTTTGTTTCGAGAAACATGCGCGATATGCAAAAAATCTCATTAAATGGCCATTTCTACATAGCTACCATATCTACTACTTAATTTATAACTTATTGGTAATTCATTATTCATGTACTTCAAATCGTGAAAATATAAGCACATATTTATGTGGTATGCCTATGCTAGAAATAAGTACTTATTATGCTACTTTATTGTATGCTTTTGGGAAGTACTTTCCTCCAATGACATCCCCATGTTAAAATAATGAGAAAAGTGGCTAAATAATAAGTACTTACCATTACAAAACTTTGCTTACTCGTCGGATTGTTTGGTAATGAGAAATTTTGCTGGGATGTCCAGAAACAGAGGAGAAAAGTAAAAAACTGTCATGCTAGTTTTGTTATTTCTTAATTACTTTTACAAATATTGCTTACCTAAAAGTATGTTTGGGAGGGACAGAAACAAATTGTATAAATTTTTGAAGGAAATGGAAAGAAAGTGTTCTTTAAATAAAAAAACCTTAAAAAATCTACGAAAAATATTTATGTACATATTTATCTTCCACAAGAAATGGCCTTTAAACCAACATAAAAACTACATTTAGCTTTTAAAATAAATTTGCAACAAGCCGGTCATTCAAGGAAAATTAAGCGAAATTTATTTCATTTATAATTCAGAAAATCCAACCAAAATTGCCGATCTCTTTCCATATTACTTTTACGCGTCTTTACTTATTTCCACTGTCTTTTTGCCGACGGCACTTTGTTCTCTTTTCGTATTTCCACCACAATGTTTCTTTTGAACTGACGAAATGTTGTCATACCTGCCCTTACACTGTGGATTTCCATGAGCCAACATTAAAATATCAAAATCGTTTTGATTTTCGTCCAACATCCATGAACACTCATCATGCAGCTCTTTACACTGTGGATAAATCAATGGATCACACATGTTGTAGGACAAAACTGATGTGTGTAGGGCCGCCTTTAGGAATGCCCAAATCTGCTGTTTGTAAGGTGTTCTAAAGGGCACCTTACATTGTGGATTTGTTATCAAGCATCATGTTCTCTCAGATGTTGTGTTCGACGACTGTTTGCTCTTACATTACTCATGCAATCTCTACAACATCATTTCATCTACGACAGCAACGTGGTCGGTTGTGCGTGTGCAGCGAAGAAAAAGATCAAAATGCCGTCGGCAAAATGAAAATATGTGACCATAAAAATTTCAGTATTTTCCTTCAACCTTTTTTAATGAATAATTAGGGAATTTTTGAAAGAATTTGTTTATACCCACATTCCATATGAGTGTGCATCGTGCGTTATATTTTTAATGTGATATACAAATGTACCTGATACAAATTTTACCTGACTTTTTCAATACATTTGTTTCATGTTTTCATACAAAATAATATATGCCGAAACAGAGGAGAAAAGTAAAATAAATGTCATGCCAATATCGTTGTTTCTTAATTACTTTTACAAATATTGCCTTCCAAAAATTATGTTTGGGAGAGACAGACACAAATTCTGTATACTTTTGAAGTAAATGAAAGTGTTCATTAAATTAAAATGCTTAACAAATCTACGAAAAATATTTACATATGTACATATTTATTTTCCACAAGAAATTGTACATTGCCTTTAAACCAACATAAAAAATTAGTTTAGTTTTTAAAATAAATTTTTAACAAGCCGGTCATTCAAGGAAAATTAAGCGAAATTTATTTTTTCAAATTTAAAATCAACGTAAATATTTTTGAAAGAAAAATAATAACAATTCTTATATTCCTTACTTTTAATTTTCCATAATCTTGGCATACTGTTGTATAATTCAAAGAAAATCCAACCAAAATTGCCTATCTCTTTCCATTTTCAGTTTTACGCATCTTTACTCAATGAGGTTTCTACTGAAATGTCATTTTGCCGACGGCACTTTGTTCTCTTTTCGTGTTTCCACCACAATGTTTCTTTTGAACTGACGAAATGTTGTCATACCTGCCATTACATTGTGGATTTGCATGAGCCATCATGAAAATATCAAAATCGTTTTGATTTTCGTCCAACATCCATGAACACTCATCATGCAGCTCCTTAGACTGTGGATAAATACATGGATCACACAAGTTGTACGACAAAACTGATTTGTGTAATCAGGCCTTAAAACTGATAATAGGTCAGAAATGAATGCACTGATTTAATATAAACATTTTACAATAAAGCTATTGGGCAATATAATACATAAATCAAAACAAAAAAATAAATGTACTGCATTTCTTGGCCGATATATAATGTATTATATTTGAAGGTTTTTTTTTTTAAATTTCGCGAATTTCATCGCTAGTACGGGTTGCCAAGGAATGACACGATTAAATTGATTTTTTTGCACAGATCCTTTTTATGGCCTTTGAAACAATATATGAGGTGGGAGTAGTAACTTTTTACTTTCCAAACTTTTCTAAGGCCATCCTAGTGTGTATTTAAGAATATACTTACGGAGAAATGCCATGAGGGTTCCGCAGTGATGGATGTTACATTCCTCTCACTATCTTTCTCCGAAAATCCAACAAATAATCAGGACACTTTGTAATTGCTTGTTGCGTTACTGATATTAAAAACCCATTAGTATATAAAAGGAAGAAATCCTCAATTTATCAATGAGTAAATTAGCAAAAGCGTTTGGAACGCTTTCTTAATGGTATGAGAGCAGACTTAGGATATCTGAAGGAACGTTTTGTCATGAAACTTGGAAATGTTTAAACAACTGCTTGGCCGATTCGGCTGTGTATGTCTCTTAACAGAGCTCCGCTTGGCATTGTAACTAGTTTCCACGGTCCCAATGCATAAATAATGTCCATTCGTCATTCTCCATCAGCATCATAATACTGTTCGATTTTAAATAATATTGGAGAACCATATCACAACAAATCTGTGAACCATCACACTCAAGACTTATGTGGATCTGTGAAGGCCTAATAATATAGCTACAAATAAAAAATATATTAATATAATTTTACATCTTTATTTAATTAATTAATTGCCTTCAGTAATTACTTATACAATTGATGCTTTTGTATAAATAATAATTGAAATTCATTTTCAAACAAGTTGGCTATAGACACATAGAACTAACATCAGGTTTAAATCTAAGTTTGTCTTTGATAGCAAAGTAGTGATTTTAATATGTTTTCGCAAATATTACCCTTATACATCATTTATTAAATTTTTAAATATTTATTATAATTTATTTACTGTTTGGTGTTTACTATTTGCTATATTTAGGGTTGTATGACTTCACTTCACGCTTTGTTTACTGAGAATGAGTGTGGCTTGGCGTTGTTTGCGTTACTGAATTTTGCGTGTTAGATGAAGAACAATTGTCACAATTTTGAACAAGATGTCTTTAATATCCGACAATGCTCGCGTAATATAAAGCAAATGATGTAGAAGTGAACAAATTGTGTTTGATGTGACGCAATAAACGTTTAGAATTACAAAAATAGAGTATTTGTACATGTAAATGAATTCGATAATATACAATAATTGTCTAAATCACGTTTTTAAACATTCAACGCGTATACATCAACAACATTTTTAAATTTCCACTAAAAAAAATACACTATTTTTCATAGATTCAACAACGCATTGAAATTATTAAAATTCACTACAAAAATGGTGAAAATCTTGCAGTCACAGTTTGCAAAACTAAAGCATTTTTGGGTCGTCGTGAAGCACCTTGTCGGACCGCAATACAGAAATTGGTGGACAAATTCGAGCTGTTGGGACAAGTTAGTGATGTGGAGAATAAAACCCGTGCACGTCGCTCAAAAACAACTGAGAATATTGCTGCTGTGGCCCAAAGTGTTGAAGAAAAGTCAGGTTTGTCCATTCCTCGTCTTTCTTTGGAATTGGGCATTCCACAAACGTCATTACACAGTTTCTTGCATAAAGACTTATAAAGTTCATTTAACACAAGAACTCAAGCCGTTAACACAAGAACAACAACTCAAGCAGTTAACACAAGAACAATGTCGTGTCTTTGCTGATTGGGTCCTTGAAATGCATGGAAATGATCCGGAATTCCATCGAAAAATCATCTTGATTGATGAGGCCCATTTCCACCTCGGTGGCTGCCAAAATTGGCAACGGCGGCTGCCATTGAAAATTATAGATCGGCGGCTGGACGGCTAAGCCGACATAAAATTGACATACGGCTCTATGATAGACATTTAACCATTTTAATAATAGATGTTTTTATACCCTCACTTTAGTGTGACGTGGGTATATGAGTATATCATTTGCTACGAAAAAAAGTGTGACACATCGAAGGAGTGACCTAAGACCCCAAGTATGTTCAGGCGGAAATCCGTTTGGGCCATTTTAAATCGAATGAGCAATGTCCGTCCGTCTGTCTGTCTGCATGTCTGCTGGCTGGTGCGCACGATAACTCTCGAAAGGAGTAACCGATTGACCTCAGATTTGGTACGTGGTAATATTTTTTTCTATCTCCAGCTAAGTTCGAAGATGGGCCACATTGGTCTACTTTTCTAGTTAGTACCCCTCCCACAAAGGGTTAAAATGTTGTGAAATATTGAATAACTGCTATACTATTTATTTGAATCTTCTGAAATTCCACACATAGTATTAGTTTATTAGTCGCTATCAACTCAAGAAAAATGGGCGAAGTAGCTAGGCCCCTTTTGGTACCTCCCACACAAATGCACCATTTTGCACCAAAAGTTAACAGCTTATAACAATAACACCAGTGTATAAAAATACTTGCAATTTTGTACAGTGTAATGCTTTTATAGTGCAATACAGTCCAGTGAAAAATGGGCGCTATTGCCACGCCCCTTTTGGTACCTCCCACACAAAGGTACCATTTTGCACAAAAAGTTAAGAGCTTACAGCATGAGCACCAATGCAGGAAAATGCAACAACATTTTGCACAGTGTAACGCTTTTGAAGTGCCTATAGCTCTGTTAAAAATTGTCGTTATCACCACGCCCCTTTTTGTTCCTCCCACACAAAATGGCCAAATCATACCAAAATTTAATGTCTCATAACGTTAATATACCAGAGCACAACACGTTTATAATTCGGCACAGTGTAATGTATTTAAAGTATTTACTATTCAGAGAGTTAAAAACCTTCTGGTACCTCCCACACAAATTGACAGAGTAATTCGTTAAATATTCCATATTACATTACTCACAAAGTGAGGGTATACCTTGGTCGGCTTACCCGACTGAAACTTTCTTACTTGTTAAGTTAATTGTAGGCTATTGTGAGGTGAAAAAACATCGATTCCATGCCGCTAGGCGGCTCTATCATATACTCTATTTACAAAGTATGCTAAAGCTATGTATAGACGATTGTCAGATCGGACAACTTTCTCAACCCTGTTAAAGTGCCGCAAATGTACGGACAATGACAGATTGTTAGGCAAAGGTGAAGACGATTGCAAGAAACCCTTACAATTTCATATATCGATACCTCCATTCTAAACTATGCTAAGTGCAAAAAGGGAGTTTTTAGGGAGAGGCGATCAACGTTTGATGAATTTTTTTAAATTTGTGTGTAATTCCTTTATAATGCAAATCGAATGACCAGTACTGTTTTGTGAATAACTTTTGATTGGGTTGACGGATAAACACCAAATTTTGAATGAATATAATTTGGAATATTTAGAAAATGCAATCTCCCTAAAACTATGCTAAGTCGACTTAGCATGTTTTATAATGGAGGTATCGATATTTAAAATATATTTTGTAAATATTTATATGCAGGATTGCCAATAAAAATATTTAATAGACAGTGGCCAATAACATGTTTTTCTTACAATGGCGCCGTTGTCACATGTACAAAACTTCGCACATATTACAATCTGCAAATTATATCACAATGACTTTTCTGCCAACGTTGCAAGAAACAAATTGTATGTTCACACGGTTGTACGTTCACAGGGTTGCATTTTTCCGCCAATCGTATATACATAGCTTAAGTCGAAACAGGTTGTTTCCAGGAGAGGCGAATCGACGTTTTAGTGAAATTTTAAATTTGTTTGGAATTACCTTGTGGTTTAAATAGAATGACCTCTACTGTCTTGAGCTTAACTTGATTGATTCTTTAGAATGTAGGTATTAATTTATATGTTATTCTTTAATACTCCATTGATTTTTTTCCGAAATAAGTTTTATCTCTATATGTACATAATCTAATAATAAATAAAAAATCTTATATTTCCTTTAAAAAATAATTTTTATAGTTATTTTTCTATTAATATCAATATTATGATTTTTAAGACATGTTAAGCTCCGGCTTGTGACAATAAATGAATCAAAGCGAAAATCACTCACTTCCATATCGTCCACCCAATAAATGATTATTGTATAATTTATTTGTTGTTTCGAGAAAATCATATTTGAAGTTTTTGTGAAATTGAAACTCGATGAAACTGAAACTCCTTTACCTACCATTTTTACCAGTTTTACTTCAAAAAGCGTTCCTTTACTCAAAAAAATAGTAAAACCAGTAAGGAAAGGCTAAAGTCGGGCGGTGCCGACTATATAATACCCTACACCACTCTCGTAATATTGAATAACTCTGATATATAAATTTTGTAATTCATGTATAAATTGTTTACATAAATTTACTTTTGGGACATTTTATACTTAAATAATACCCTGTACCACAGTGTGGTGTAGGGTATAAAAGCGATTGGATCTAAAGAGCCAAATCGGATGAAACATATATATGGGAGCTACAGCTAAATCTTAACCGATTTTCTTCAAATTCGGCAATGTTGGTTCATGGATCAAGAAACTCTACCATTCTAAATTTCAAAACGATCGGATGTAAAATACAGTTTCTATAGGACTAAAGGACAAAATCGGACGAAAGATATATATGGGAGCTATATCTAAATCTGAACCGATTTTCTTCAAATTCGGCAATGTTGGTTTATGGATCAAGAAACTCTACCATTCTAAATTTCAAAACGATCGGATGTAAAATACAGCTTCTATAGGACTAAAGGGCCAAATCGGACGAAAGATATATATGGAAGCTATATCTAAATCTGAACCGATTTCAACCAAATTCAATAGCGATCTTAACAGCCGCGAAATACTCTAAACTGCAAAATTTCAGAACGATCGGAGTGAAATTGCGACCTGTAGTCGACGAACAAATTTACATGGACGGACGGACGGACATCGTTAAATCGACTCAGCTAGTGATTCTGAGTCGATCGGTATACTTTAAGGTGGGTCTAGCTGTGTTATTTTCAGGTGTTACAAACATCTGCCGTGAAACAAACTTATAATACCCTGTACCACAGAGTGGTGTAGGGTATAAATAGTACACAAATTTAAAAGAGAACTTTCAAAATGTATTTCTCTTTTACTACTTTTTTACTAGTTTTTACTCGACAAATTATTCCGAATAAAAGTAGTAACTCTCAAAATATATACATTGAAAGTAATATAACAGAAACTTCAAATATAAGACATTTTTCTGTGCTTGCTATTTTTACCAGATTTTCGTTCCCTTACTTTTTTAAAACATGTTTACTCAGAGAGAATTTTGAATTATTTCTCTTTTGCTAGTTTTACTATTAAAAAGTAGAGGAACAAATCTATTATTTATTAATGAAAAAATCAAACACCCAATAGCCCAATTTGTGGAAGTAGAATTTCACCAGATATAGAACCAATTTCGTAGATTCTTAGAATGCAATAAAAATGCGTATACAATATTCTTCTATTAAGGGGACGATATATCTGCTCTATAGCTGTGTTTCAGCCGATTTTAGCAGCAAAGATCGGCGGCGGCTTCGGCTGGTGAAAAAAGGTCGGCCGCGGCTAAAATCGGCGGCTCGGCTCGGCGGCTTCATACTCTGCTCGGTGGCTACGTCACAAAGCTAAATTGTCGCATCTGGGGCTCGGAAAACCCAAGAGTAATTCTTGAGAAGCCTCTCCATCCTCAACGTGTGACTGTTTGGTGCGGTTTATGGTCCGGCGGGGTCATTGGACCTTACTTTTTCGAAAATGAGGTTGGATCAACAGTTACGGTGAATGGATTGCGCTATCGAGAGATGATTAATGACTTTTTATGGTCGGAGTTGGATGATATTGATCTGGACAACGTTTACTTTCAACAAGAAATTTCATGAAAAGGATATGGTCCTGTAAGCGTGGTCGTGGTGGCAATTTGGCTGATGTTGTTTTTCATTATTAACGGCATACTTTCCTCTTTATTATGAAATAAACATCCGATCATTTATCTCTTTTTTTAAAAAACACTTTTTCCTGGTACAAAAAAACATAAAAAATAGAAAAAAAAAATCGTATTATTTTATCACATTTTTAAAAAGCCGGCATGCTAACAAAGAAAACACTGTCTATTTGAAAAAAATCTATGGATGGATGTAAAAGTTATGAGCCATTTTGTAAATGTTAGGGAAATTCAAAAAAAAATTGTTTCATATTTTATCGTTTTTAAATGATGTTTTTGCTTATATTGAATTCGGCACATGTGAGAGAGACATTGCATTTTATTTTATGAGGATTGATGACAGACATTATAAAATTAAAGAGAGAACGAGGTTTTATGGCCGTTCGTAAGCCTCCATAAAACATGATATGCAATGTAAGAGCTACATATATTGGATGAGATCCGCTCAGATAGAGGGTCATTCAACAATATTTGTGGTTTTCTATTTATGAGATTTCCATTCAGTTACGCCTTTTAGGGGCATGGATATCCCAGTCGTATATACTGGTAGTAAAATTATATGTACGCAATAATGAAATTTCTTATTAATAAATTAGTGTAATTCAGCGATGTATTACAATGTTTTGTGGAATAAAACGTTTTAATTTAAGACCACGTGCAATTTGGAATGCCAATGATTTGGAGACAACCATTCATTCACGATACGGACTGCTATTTTTGTCTAAGATAATAGATTGGATTAGGAAGTGTCCAAGTATTGCTAACAGCCTAATGACGGAAACATCATCAAGTTTGCGATTCAAGTTTGAGTCAGAAGTCATCGCTTTTAACTCAGTTTCAACTCATTGATCTAGTGAGAGATTTGGAACTGACCAAAGATAAGGCAGAACTACTTGCATCTCGGATGAAACAGTACAATATTTTGGCCCCAGATGTTAACATATTTTATTATAGAGTTCGTGATATGCCTTACAAACAATTTTATACAACTGTGGATAACAGATGCTTTTCAAGGACATTCCCGGATTGTTCGAGGAACTTAATCAAACATACAATTCAAAGGAATGGCGGCTACTTGTTGACAGCAGTAAAGAAAGTTTGAAAGCAGTACTTTTACACAACGGAAATCGGAAACCGTCGATTCCCATTGCTCATGCTGTTAACACTAAGGAATCATACGAAACAATGGATAAATTGATAAAATACATAAAATATGAACATGACTGGAACATTTTTTGCGATTTAAAGTAGTTGGTATGTTATACCTCTTGGATAGCCTATATTTTGCCACCACTGCATATTAAGCTGGGGCTCTTTAAACATTTTGTAAAAGCCTTAAGGAAAGATGAATTCTTTTCAAAAATTCGAAGGAGTTTTTGATGGGCCTAAAACAAGGAAACTGATGAAAGATGTGAATTTCGAATCTTATTTGACGTCGGAAGAAATTGCAGATTGTAGTTTCAAATTTCCTTGGATCCAATAAAAGCCGGCAATATGAAACCATTATTAATGATTTGTTAAAAAAATTATGAAAACTTGGTTAGAAATATATTTTTTTTTTATATTTATGTATATAACACATATCGTCATTACCGACAAAAACTCCTATGTGTCATTTTTTTTTTAATGTCGAATTAGAACGTCCTAGCGGTCAAACGACTACCCACCAAAGCATTTTGCGCTATCTTGACCGGTTCCGAAGTTACCAAAAACTCCTATGTGTATCCCTCTATAGCAATGCTCCGACAAAAACTCCTATGTGTTGTAGGCACAGCGTGTCCCAAGGGATAGAAGGTTGGCTTAGATTCACGCCAAAAAACGGCTAATGAGGTTTTGTTCAGAATCATCCCCTCTATTCGACAATGAATAGATCAAAATTGGATCTGCTTCCATTCGCGAGTTATCGCGAAAACAGTACTTTTAGTCACAACAAACTTAATAGCTTTGATTTGTAAAGAAAAACGCGGAAATTTAGAACTGTAACACAATTTCCTTTAAATATGATTATTTGTAAGACGCTTTGTAACGTCCGCGATATTTGCCATGTTTTTATATTGCGAATTTTGTGTAATCCATAAAATCGACTTATACCGCCAAATATTTCCAAAAATATTATACCGAATTTATTAAGATTAATATATTTGCATTCTATAATCTCTGAGGAATAGATTAATATCTGCATTTTCGCGAAAAATATCCATCGACGAAAAAATTTTGTACAAAAAAAAATTAGTTCGGAATTATTTTACTATATAATGCTATTATCTCGCGAATGAACAGTTCTAGGGAAAAGTAGTCAAAGGAAGTTTGGGAGATAAGCGAAAGGCCTACAATTCTTTCTTTAACAAGCAAAATTTATAGTAATTTGGTAAGGATTACAGTGTGGGTCCGACATATTACCAGACTTGACTCATCTCAGAGAATATGACTGGAAGATATTGAGAAAATTCGTGTCTAGTACCGATTTTCTGTAACTCGTGAGGTATAACAAGATCATAAATAAGGAGCGCACAACAGGCCGAACCACTGGCTTAAGTGTATGTCCATGGACATGAGACGTTTAAACGTCTCCTCTCTTCAACCTAACCTAACCTACAGTGTGTTAAAACTTTTGTATGCTTTTCCCTTTATATGAGGCATATTTTGATTTGACACATTGTAAATCCCTACCTAATTTTTATAAGTTTTTTTGTTAAAGAAAGACTTGTAGTCGTTTATAGTATCTCCCAAACTTTCTTTGACTACTTTTTCCTAGGACTGACCGTTCGCGTAATAATAGCATTATATAGTAAAATAATTCTGAACTTAAATGTTTTTTGTTCGAAATGTATTCGTCGCAGGATGTTTATGGCGGAAATGCTAGTGCCAATCTATCCCTCAGAAATCATAGAATGTAAATATTTTAATTTTAATAAATTAGCAATAATATTTTTGTAAAAATTTAGCGGTGTAAGTCGAATTTTTGGATGATAAAAATTTCGCTATAGAATAATATAGGAAATATCGCGGACATTACAAAGCGTCTTACAAATGTTCATATCTATAAGAAATTATGTTATAGTTTTAAATTTCCGCAAATCAATGTAATAAAGTTCGGTTTTTTGGTTAAAAATTGTTTTTATCGCGATAAGGCGCGAAAGGAAACAGATCAGATTTCGATTTCTTCTTATCTGAGTAGAGGGGGTGATTCTGTACAAAACCTCATTAGCCGTTTTTAGCCACAATCCAGGCCAACTTTCGTTTGCCTGAGATACGCTGTGAACATTGAAATATCAAAACTCCTATGTGTTTTTTTTTTGTTTTATAAATATTTAAAATGCTCCAAACAAAACATCCTATGTGTCGATTTTCATGAAAACAATTTACCACGTCATGGGATTTTCACATATACGATTTTTGTTATGATATATTGGTGGTAAATAATTAAAAGAAAAATTCAAAAATCTGAGATATTAAAAATATCGCGATTTGACGAAATAGCAACGTTTTTTGTCTCTCCTGAAAACTAGTAAAAAAACACATAGGAGTTTTCGTCGGCGCACCGACGATATGTATTCTTCTAACTTATTTTTCGCTTTATGTATTCCAACAGCTGTAAATATGCCCCTCAAAATTAATTTCTTTCATTCTCATTTAAACTTGTTCCCCTTGAATCTTTTCCCCGTGACGAACATGGCGAAGGGTTTCACCAAGAATTGATGTCCATCGAACGGCGTTACCAAGGGCACTGAAAGATTGATCGGAGATTATATTTGGTTCCTCATCAGAGAAACCGATTCCGAAATCTTCAAACGTCAACAAAGAACTCACAATTGCTTATAATGAAACTAGTTCATGTAAATAAATCCAAATGTAAATAATATAAATAAAAGTATATAGTTGCCGATGTAGTAATAAGACGTTCGTATTTACATTTTAACAACTATCTAATTCTATTTATTATTACTAAAACTAGTACTAAAAATGCTACCGTTGACGGCGAAGACTTCTCGTGGAATCAGCTGTTGTTTTCTCCTCCTCTGATTCGTTACAACGTTGCCAGATTGTTTGTCATTCGAACACGGCGGTCTTGGTGCTGCCACATCCACTCCCTCTCCAGTGACCAAGTCAGGATCCGACACCTGATTCGCTTGGAACGATATTCTCCTAGTTCGTGTATTCCGCACAACTGGAAGTTCGGTGGACTGCGTACTCTGAGATGGGTTTGATGAGTCTTGAGAGAATGTCTGAGGACTCGGTAGAGGTGTTTCTGTTGTTTGAGGCTCAGTATTATTGATGATGAAAGCTGGCTTGAGTCGATCTACCGATATGTTCACGTCCTTGTTCTTCATTCGTATCGTATATAACCGATCTGAAATTCGTCGCACTATCTCAAACGGTCCAGTGTAAGGTGGTTCAAGTGGTCCTCGTACTGCGTCCGTGCGAAGAAAAACGTGAGTGCAATCATCGAGGTTCTTGAAAATAAACATTTTGTTTTTGTTGTGGTGAGACACTGGAATTGGTCGCAGGAAGTTGATGTATTCACGAAGTTTCCTTAAAAATTCAGATGAATCGGCAGGCATTTCTGATTCGGTGAAGAACTCTTGAGGTAACCGTAAGTGCCCACCATAAAGAAGATCCGAAGGCGAAGCTTGAAGATCCTCTTTGACAGCTGTCCTTAATCCGAACAAAACAGTTGGAAGTATATCGACCCACGATACTTGTGAATGACACATTAAAGTTGCTTTGAAAGATCTGTGCCATCCCTCAATCATTCCATTCGATTGTGGATGATAAGCCGTTGTTCGAGTACGTTTCGAACCTATTAAATTCGCTAGGGCCTTGAATAACGCGGACTCGAATTGTGTGCCCTGGTCGGTCGTAATTGTCTTAGGACAACCAAAGCGTGATATCCAGTTGGACCATAATGCAGTTGCGACCGTCTGGGCCGACATGTCCCTCAGAGGAACAGCTTCAGGCCATCGTGAAAATCGATGGATCATGGTGAGACAATATCTATAACCCTGTACTAACGGCATTATCACGATGTCCAAATGAACATGATCGAACCGATTGTCTGGGACATCTATCTTGTCTGGAGTAAGGCGGTTGTGTCTGGTGATCTTTACTCTTTGGCACGATATGCAATTCCGAGACCAATTTAGGATTTGTTTGTTCATTCCAGGCCATACGTATTTCTCACGTATCTGTTGAAGACTAGCACGGCCGCCAGGATGTGAAAGAAATTGAATTGAAGATTTGTTGACGTAGTGACTCAGGAACATAAACGCGAACATATCCTGTGGATACGTCACAGTATACTGATGTCGTATCAAAATGTACTATTTGAATTTTTAACGAATTTACGCCATCCAAAATAGTTTTCAACACTTCGTCCATCTCTTGAGCTGATTGGAGTTCCATTAGAGTGACTGATGTTGGCATTTGGCTATCTGTCAGTCACAGTTTTCGAATTCAGCTTTCGGTAATCCCCACACGCTCGCCAACCACCATCTTTTCGATGCCATATGGAGCGGGCTAGCCCAAGGACTTTTGGTGGGACGACACATACCATTGTCCAATAGGAAGTCAGTTTCCGCTTTAGCAGCTGCAAGTTTCACTCCAGAAAGTCTTCGTGGGCGGTCTGCAACAGTGTTTCCGATTGTTTCGATGTTGTGAACAATAATTGCATCACTCGTCGATTTACGCGTCAAAGTAGTAGTTGTGATGTCAATAAACTCTTTCAGTAATTCATGGAATGGTCCTGTCGATGGCGATAATGTTGAAATACTAAAATCTTTGGTTTTACGAATTTCACCACGACTTGTCAAATTTGTTGTATTACACTGTGATACAAAATCGAACTTTCCGAATGGGAATGGGATGAGACCAATTGCAAATGAAAGTTGACATTATCCATAACAAAACCTTCAAGGGTTTTTTCAGTTCAGTGCGAGATTTCTTTTTACACGCATTTGAATTTAGTGATTTTGGAACGCTGTCTAACAAGAAAATATCATTGAAAATTTGATAAAATAATGCTTATTTCTTTTTATTATCATGGAAAGCTGTGGTATCTTACTGTTTTTGGAGTCGAGGAATTCATTTTTGATATTTATTTTTACCTACAACTCACGCTAGATGGCGCTGTCATACAAATGGTGCTATAGTATATGAGAACAGTAGGAATCACAAAATATGGTAAATGTAGAGTAGATGAGAACGGTAGGAATCACAATAAGTAAGATGCTATATATAGGGGCTATATCGAAACATTGACCGATATGGCCCATTTGCAATCCCAAACAACCTGCAACTATAAGAAATATTTATACCAAATTTGATCAACCTAGCTCTATTATTACGGACTGTAGCATGATTACAACAGACGGACGGACGGACATGGCTAAATCACCAACTTCAAATGCGTGTAAAAAAAATCTCGCACTGAACTGAAAAAAACCATTAAAGGTTTTGTTATGGATAATGTCAACGTTCATTTGCAATTGGTTTCATCCCATTCCCATTTTGATTGTTGCACTGTGTTATCGATGAGGCATTTCCGTTTTAAATCAATCATCAAATTGTAATGAATTAGAAAGTCTGCCCCCAAAATGGGCGACTGAACATCGGCAATGGTAAACAACCACTTAAGTTCACGACGTAGACCTAGGTCTAATTTAAGAACACAATTACCATAAGTTTGTATTTCACTGCTGTTTGCAGCAAGAAGTCTCATGCCGGACGGCTTTAGAGTTGTTCTGATTAAGAATGGGGGTACAACTGACACCACTGATCCGGAATCAATTAAAAATCGAGACTTTGTACATGTGTCGTAGATATGTAGACGATTCTCCTTTACTGGGTTGTCATTGCCGCTATCGCCAGTCGTGTTAACTGACGACAGCCCTATTAATTTTCTCGAACTAGTGTTGTAGCGGGGACAATTCGGTTTACAATGTTTGGCAGAATCTCCAAACTTTTGATGATACCTGCAAAGCAATTTGTTGTTAGGAGGTCTATTATTTGAACGTGAATGACTGTGAGATCTGGATCGATGATGACCGTATCTTTATTGCTCGCTTGAAAGGTGTCCACTTTAGCAGAAAGATCCGTTAAAGTCTTGCAAATATCAGCTAAAGACATAGGCGAATTAATTGCGTCAATCGAAATGTTGGTATCAGAATGTGGTGGTGCCTCGGAGACAGCACACACAGTATTTCCTATAGCATCCAACATTTTTTCTGCGTTTTTAGATAGTTTGTCTAAATCCTCCTCTTCCCACACAGTTAATAGAGGGCGAATCGAATCTGGCATTTGCCACAGAAATAGTGTCCGAATAATTGTTTCATTTCCTTTACCAGGCGCCAAACGTCTCATGTGGGATAGCATTTCCGACGGCTACATACCTGTTGTCTCACCACCTTGCAGTAAACGTTGCAATTTAGACTCGGAAGACTCAGCAAATTTGGAAATTAGTCTCTCCTTCAATGTAGAATATTTGTCGTCTTTCGGCGGATTTGTTATGAGGTCTTCAACCGACAAGAGTATGTCGTCTTCAAGGCGCACAGAAACAACATCAAATTTGCCCGTATCCGTTGAAACACCACAGAGAGAAAAGGAACGTTCAACCTGAGCAAAAAATAATTCCGGATTTTGTCTGTTGAATTTTGGAATATGCACTTTATGCAGGTTCGATCGCTGTCCTTCATATACGTTTGCTGACGACTGTCGACGAGAGTGTACTGCACGTTGTAGCGCCTCTATTTGCTGAATTAAATTTTCCATTTCCGACATGTTTATACTGCTACTGTCGAAAAATTCCATAATTCAAGTTGTGTCTGGAATGCATAAGCAAAAACGCAGACTATTTTGGCAAAATGATGCATGAAAAAACGTTGAAAATTTTAAAAGCGCTGCTGCTGCTCTGCTATCAAATTTTTTCGCTGCTCTGCTTCCAAGAAGTTTTTGTAGCAATGTAAAAAATACCACTTCAGATTGTGCGTGAAAAGCGGGGTCACCAATATAGTTGCCGATGTAGTAATAAGACGTTCGTATTTACATTTTAACTACCTTCCAAGAAGTTTTTGTAGCAATGTAAAAAATACCACTTCAGATTGTGCGTGAAAAGCGGGGTCACCAATATAGTTGCCGATGTAGTAATAAGACGTTCGTATTTACATTTTAACAACTATCTAATTCTATTTATTATTACTAAAACTAGTTCACAAAATCTTACGAAGTATTACAAAAAATGGTACCGTTGACGGCGAAGACTTCTCGTGGAATCAGCTGTTGTTTTCTCCTCCTCTGATTCGTTACAACGTTGCCAGATTGTTTGTCATTCGAACACGGCGGTCTTGGTGCTGCCACAAGTAATAAATAAAATCGCTATTTAAACAGAAATTTAAAAAAAAAGGTTTTTAGAAATTCTCTTACATCTACCAAAAGGGCTATAATTTCTACATTTATCCATAGATTTTTTTCAAATAGGCGTTATTTTCTTCGCTAGGATGGAAACTTTAAAAAAAAAAATAAAATATTTTTTTCGATATTTTTTCTATTTTTTATGTTTTTTTAATCCAAGGATTTTTTTGAAAAAATTTACTTTTTCCCATTTGTTAAATGACTGTTACTAAACCACTGTTTGTAAGTAAAAGAGATATTTCCAACATTGGTAGCCCACATTAATAGCTTCAATTTAACGTATAAGTCGGCCTGATCGGGCATATACGAGGTATGTTCAAAAAATATCGGAAATTTTTAATTTCCGCGGGCGTTATGTTGGTACTCATGTCCCTTACTTATTCTTGCAAGGCCGGCCATTTTGAATGTTTTGTTAATTATACCCTACACCACACTGTGGTACAGGGTGTTATGACTTTGTGCATTTGTTTGTAACGCCCAAAAAGCGAAGAAATAGAACCATAGTTTATTATACCGATCGTCATAGAATCAATTTTTGAGTCGATTTAGCCTTGTCCGTCTGTCTGTCCGTCTGTCCATGTATTCTTGTAATCAAAGTGCAGGTCGTATTTATGGTCCGATTGTGATGAAATTTAGCACAGTGCTCTTTTTTGGACCAAGGACGATCCCTATTGAAATTGGTCAAAATCGGTTCAGATTTAGATATAGCCCCCATATATTTGTTACCCCCGATTTCACATGTAAGCGCTGTAGAAACTGTATTTTATATCAGATCAGTACGAAATTTGGCAGAGAGAGTTCCCTTATTAAATGAATGAACACTGCTTAATTCGGGGAAAATCGGTTCAGATTTAGATATAGTCCCCATATATAGGTTTCACCCGATTTCACATGTTAGCGCTATAGAAACCGTATTTTATGTCCGATCTGTATGAAATTGGGCAGAGAGAGTTTTCTTGTTACGTGAATGAACACTACCAAATTCGGAGAAAATCCGTTCAGATTTAGATATAGCCCCCATATATATGTTTCACCCGATTTTACATGTAAGCGCTGTAGAAACCGTATTTTATATCCGATTAGTATGAAATTCGGCAGAAAGAGGTTTATTATTATATAAATGAACACTGTTATATTTGGAGAAAATCGGTTGAGATTTAGATATAGCCCCAATATATACGTTACCTCCGATTTGACATGTAAGCGCTGTAAATATGTTAGTTTATATCCGATGAGTATGAAATTCGGCAGAAAGAGGTTTCTTATTATATGAATGAACACTGTTAAAATTGGAGGAAATCGGTTGAGATTTAGATATATCCCCCATATATACGTTACCCCCGATTTGCTATGTAAGCACGGAGACTGTATTTTATATCCGATCAGTACGAAATTCGACAGAAAGAGGTCTTTTTACGTATTCCCCTGACCTAGCCCCCAGTGACTATTTTTTGTTCCCAAAACTGAAAAGGCCCATGAAAGGACGACGCACAGTGGCGCCATTTGAGTTTTTTCGTTGCAAAAATCATATCTTTTGAACCGAATAAGATAACTGAACAGTTTAAACAGCATATGATAGATAACTGTTCAGCCTATGAAATGAGCGTTTGGAAAGGGTGCTACGCTTTGTAGGGGCCTACTTATGGGTTATCAAAGTTAAAATTTGTAGAAAAATCAATTTTATGGTAACTAAAAAAAATTATTTTTACATTTTTAGATTGTTTTTATCTTTTTTTCTTTAGGGTTTTATGTTTTAAATTATTGACATTTGACATTTTCTTTGCAGTTTAAAACATTCAAGATCGTTCCCAATCTTTTCACAATTTGATTGTCAATTCCAGTGATTCTAGTTACTGCCTCATCATTTTCAAAAAATCTCCTAGAAGTGTTTCCATCGTTTGAGTTACCGTATCCGTGCTTGGGACAGTCTACTTTTAGTCCAACTTGTTTAAAAAAGCATCCTGTATTTGCTTCTTTCTGATCTTTTCCTTATCCTTTATTGATGTATTTTCATCGAAGTTTTCCTCCTCTTGTGGTAGGGTATACGCCAGTTTTAGCAAGAACTCCATACACCTTATCCTTGCGTGCAATGGTGACATTCCATATTCGTAATTCTCCTCGTATGTAGAATCATTTAAATTACCAAAGTTCTTCTGACTCTTTTTGCAAATCGGGCATGACAATGTTGAGGTTGTTCCTGTCAGTTCGTTTACGACATTTCCGTCAACCATGGTCAGGTGGAACTCGTAATTGCATTCAATATATTTTCCTTCTCCAATTTGCAGCTTTGTAGGCTTAATCTTGCTTATTTGTTCTTCAATGTCCTTCACCGTGGTCCTTATGAGTTCTGCCGATTCCCTTGCAAACTGAAACATTATTGGTCGGCAATAATGCACTGATGACGGACGTGGATTTTTCCAGTGTAGGGAAACATCAGATTTTATCCGCAAAGGAACAACAGATGCCATAAACATATTTCCGCCCGATATTGTAGCGTCATCGGAAGATATCCTTTGCTTATAAACGCTTTGTCCGGATGATCCATCGCAGCCCCATTTGCTGATCAATGTCAGTTTCTCAGGAAGAATTTTCACCTCATTTTCAGGAAGACTCTCCAACAACCGTTTTGCTGTATGGCCCATGAGATCCTGCAGATTGGCTTTCACAGAGACTTCCGTAAACTCCGTATGCAGTGGTCGTGAATTTATTTTGGCTTACGTAATATGCTTGTATACGTAATATGCTTGTATCCTGGTAAAACGTCAGCCCCGTGTCGCATCAAGGATGCCCGTAGTATCTCATTTTTTTCTTTGGAAAGTTGTAAGTCCATAAACAAGGCCAAGGCTTCTTCGGAACCATACTTTTTAATGTGTGCGTTTGTGGGCGTGGGAATGCTTTCCTTAATCCTTTTTAGTCGCAGTGGGCTTGCATCAGCAACAGATTTTGTAATCTGCGACCTCACTCTTTCACTATCCTTTGTATATTTAATAGACAGCGCCTCCGATAAATGCTTCGTGGTCAAGTCATTGGTGGCATCGGCAAGTTTCCTCTTTCTTGTGAAAATTGAACACTCCTCAATACTTTTTTTTGGCCTTCCTTTTGCTCCTCTGGTTGATGTGGTGGGTTTATCTACTGCCAATATATCCAGGATGGTGTCTTCATTAAGCCAGTCCTCGTATTTGGAGTTGAATTTCTGAATGGTTCGATTAGATTTCACCCATTTTGCCTTAATATTTGCATATATCAGATAAAAAATATTTTTTATAATTTCGCTTCTCTCAATATTTCCGTATAAGCTATCAAGTTCTTCTAAAGCAGCTTCCGTGAAAAACTTTGGTGTGGTTGACTTTATAAACAGTTCAAATAATTTTAAATTGTTCAACGCCATGTTTTCAATAACTCGCGGTTAGATGGTTGGTCAATAATAGCACAATCAGGTTTGTTGAAACCACGCTAAGTGTTTACACTTATATAGTAGCTGTGCATGACGCAAGTTTTTACCACCACGTTTTGGTCACAGGTAAATTAGGTAGAATTTTCCAGTGTGCGCTTGGGTTCTTGTGGGCGGAGTCTTAACGGGGTTGGAATGTGCGTGGTGTGGTGGAGTTCTGGATTACCTGCCTAACTGCAGGGCGGGTGACCAATCACATCGTGTACAGGTACACGAAGTATCTACCTAAGGTATGTTTTGTTCTAAAAATACGAATGCGTGTGGACTGGATGACAATTGTTGCGTCCATTTTATCACGTAATTTTGTTTTTCCAAGAATTGTTAGTTCTTTCCACGAATTCAGACAAAAAAGGGTTTTCAGCTAATTTTCCCAATAATTCTATCATGAGTGCCAGTTACAGAAGTTTACGCGAGTTGTTTTTATTGTTTTACAAAACGAATACACAGTTGGTCTGGCCTGACCCATGTGTTACGAATGTGGCTATAGAAACATGTGTATGACGAAGGGTTAATGATTTGATTTTTGCCAATCAAGAACCACGTCTTTTTTACCCTTTCCACCTCTAGAAGCCAAAGGGGCGCCTAGAGGCAAATAAAACCTTTGGGATTATGTAAAGGAATAATCAAAGAACATATTTTGAAAATATGGCAAATATAGAAAAATATAGATTTTTTTTATTTTCCGTCAAAGTTGAAAAATAGTGAAAAACGGATAGTTTTTAAATAGCGTTTTACCAGGAGAAACACAAAGCAAACAGTTAATTTTTTTTATCATTATACATTTAATAAATACATCAATAAATACAAACAAAAAATAAGGCGATTCGTTACCTATATTTCGTGATATTACACCTGAAATCGCAACAAATTGACTAAAAATTGTGTGTTTTTTGAAAACCGAAAGTCGGTCAACTTTGAACGGTTATATCTTCTAAACTAAAAATGTGATATTATTAAGAGTAGCATATTTGAAATCGTTGAAAAGTTTCCTATAACATGGGTTTATTCAAAACTTCGTCGGCGCACATGAAAATTTTGATTTTTGCAACCTCGTTTGCTCAACGTGCGCCACTGTGCGACGCTAAGCCACGATTGAGGAGACAAAGACGGCATCGAATTTTTTAAAAAAAAATTTATCCATAAAAAAGTTTTTGGTTTTGGTTTTATATAACAGTATGCCACAATCTATACAAAAAAATTATTTTTGGTCTAGGAAACAAAAAAAAAATTTTTTGCATAGTGTTATCATTACTTCTTACTTTTCCGATGAACAATCCACTTCATCTAAGTAAATATTTGAAAAAAAATTACTTAGTTTAAGGAACGTTTGTAAAACACCACCATCCTTTACCGTAGTTAATTTGAACTACATTTTGGTCCACAAATTTTACGAGAGTTAGTAAAATTATTACTTATTTTTGAATAGATTGAACTAGGCATGAAGAAAAGTATTCTAGTTTGAAGTAAAATTATACTAGAACTAAGTTAAACGATTGAAATTATGTTAAGGAAAAGTTTATAATTGATACAAGTTCAAATTGCTTTAGCGCAATACGAAGTTAAATTTTCCTAAAGTTTAGTTAATTTTAGCTAAATTAATAATTTGTACAACAGTGTGGTGTCGGGTATAAGCATTTTAGGATGGAAACAAAGATCTGTTTAGAACAAGATCCTTCGAAACCTACATATCGTCGGTGCGCCGACAAAAACTCCTATGTGTAATTTTTCGAATTTTTTTATTGTCGAATTAGAACGTCCTAGCGGTCAAACGACTACCCACCAAAGCATTTTGCGCTATCTTGACCGGTTCCGAAGTTACCAAAAACTCCTATGTGTATCCCTCTATAGCAATGCTCCGACAAAAACTCCTATGTGTTGTAGGCACAGCCTGTCCCAAAGGATAGAAGGTTGGCTTAGATTCACGCCAAAAAACGGCTAATGAGGTTTTGTTCAGAATCATCCCCTCTATTCGACAATGAATAGATCAAAATTGGATATGCTTCCATTCGCGAGTTATCGCGAACAGTACTTTTACTCAAAACAAACTTAATAGCTTTGATTTGCAAAGAAAAACGCAGAAATTTAGAACTGTAACACAATTTCCTTTAAATATGATTATTTGTAAGACGCTTTGTAACGTCCGCGACATTTGCCATGTTTTTATATTGCGAATTTTGTGCAATCCATAAAATCGACTTACACCGCCAAATTTTTGCAAAAATATTATACCGAATTTAATAAGATTAATATATTTGCATTCTATAATTTCTGAGGAATATATTAATATCAGCATTTTCGCGAAAAATATCCCTCGACGAATAAATTTTGTACAAAAAGAATAGTTCGGAATTATTTTACTATATAATGCTATTATCTCGCGAATGAACAGTTCTAGGGAAAATTAGTCAAGGGAAGTTTGGGAGATAAGCGAAAGGCCTACAACTCTTTCTTTAACAAACAAAATGTATAGTAATTTGGTTAGGATTTACAGTGTGTTAAAACTTTTGTATGCTTTCCTTTTATATGACGCATATTTTGATTTGACACATTGTAAATCCCTACCACGTTATTATATTTTTTTTGTTAAAGACAGACTTGTAGTCGTTCTTAATATCTCGCAAACTTTCTTTGACCACTTTTACCTAGGACTGACCGTTCGCGTAATAATAGCATTATATAGTTAATTAATTCTGAACTTAAATGTTTTTTGTTCGAAATGTATTCGTCGCGGGATGTTTATGGCGGAGATGCTAGTACCAATCTATCCCTCAGAAATCATAGAATGTAAATATATTAATTTTAATAAATTCGCAATAATATTTTTGTAAAAATTTAGCGGTGTAAGTCGAATTTTTGGATTGCAAAAATTTCGCTATAGAATGATATAGCAAATATCGCGGACATTACAAAGCGTCTTACACATGTTCATATTTATGGGAACATATGTTATAGTTTTAAATTTCCGCGATTCGATGTAATTAAGTTCGGTTTTTTGGTTAAAAATTGTTTTTATCGCGATAACTCGCGAAAGGAAGCATATCAGATTTTGATTTCTTCTTTTCTGAGTAGAGGGGATGATTCTGTACAAAACCTCATTAGCCGTTTTTAGCCACAATCCAGGCCAACTTTCGTTTGCTTGAGGTACGCTGTGAACATTCAAATATCAAAACTCCTATGTGTAATTTTTTTGTTTTACAAATATTTAAAATGCTCCAAACAAAACATCCTATGTGTCGATTTTCATGAAAACCATTTACCACGTCATGGGCTTTTCACATATACGATTTTTGTTATGATATATTGGTGGTAAATAATTAAAAGAAAAATTAAAAAATCTGAGATATTAAAAATATCGCGATTTTACGAAATAGCAACGTTTTTTGTCTCTCCTGAAAACTAGAAAAAACACATAGGAGTTTTCGTCGGCGCACCGACGATATAACATTTGTGTTATAATATTATATATTTGGAGTGTACCCTAAACAGAATATGAATAGGACAATATACAACAGAAGCAATTTTTTGTTGAGCGAATGCAATCGTATGGGAAATTTGAAGCACTTGATGGTAGATTTCTACACAAAAGCGAATGATAGTTCTATGCAAATCCGAAAAGCAGAAAAAACTGTTAACCAAAAAAAAAATGAAAAACCCGAATTCAATAAAATCTATATTTTTATCCTTCACTTATAGGAATATAATTTCAATTATGTTGTTCCCTTTCAGCGCTCTGCTGCAACTAAAAAAATGGTCGGAAGTAAAGTTATAAAAATCTATTTGTGCATAATCTTGCTCTTTGCTCGGATCGTTGTAATAACCAGTTATATTGCTGCTGGGATGCAACCACCTACAAGCAGTAACTGCAGATGCAACAAACCAAATCAAACCACTGTTCCCGCAACTAACACCGCAATAAACCAAAGGCAAACATATCATGGAAGGCGTAAGTATTTTACATATCAATCTTAGTATTATAACTTCAAAATATCAAGTAACTTTGAATCACTTTCGAAGTCAATATAGCTAAGTCAGTCCCTCTGTCTGTCCATACATTCTTGTGATCAAGTTGCATATATGAATCGGTACGAATTGAATCAAATTATGAATCGATGCTTACGAACTATATGGTTGCTGTGATCAAAAGCTTGTTTTTTGAAGCGTTTGTTTTTAAACATAAAATAAAAAACACAGACAATGTATACCAGTGATATTATTCATTTCAACTGATTAATCAATGCCTGTTTAAGCTCACAATTAGTCGTTAAATTATGTGGATCGAGGTATCTATCGATCTTAATCCAGTGTTGACAGAAAAGACGATTTATCGATTTATAGAAATTTTAGATAATATATACATATATACTAGCTGGACCCGGTCCAATTCGTTGCCCCAGTTTATGATTTCCAATCTCGTCCACTTTGGGACCAATCACAAATACCTTTGGGCCAATACGAAGTCATCAAGCCCAAAATTGTGAAAAACGAAAGATCTTTTCTCGAGTTAAGAGATTGTGTTCGCTGTGACATGCCAATTTGACCAATCCTAAAGTTTCCTCAATAGTTTCCATCATAGAACCTATACGAACCATTCAAGCCGAAAATCATAAAATCGAAAGATTATTTGACCAATACGAATACACCAAGACCGAAATCGTGAAAATTCGAACTATTCATACTCGAGCTATGAGGTTATGCCGGACGCGCAACGCCCGTTTGACCAATCCTAAATATTCCCCCATAGAGTTAAATATTATAAAATTCGCAAGATCAATTCTCGAGCTATAAGCTTGTGTCGGCCCTGTCGCGCCCTTTGACCAATCCGAAAATTTCCTATGCAGTGTCACTTCTGTGTCGAATACGAATCCATCAATCGAAAGATCCGTTCTCGAATTATGACGTTATATTGGCCGCTTGACTAATCCAAAATGTTTCTCCATAGTATCGGGAGGGTACATTTTCGATGTATAGTACTACATATTTACAAAGATTTAGGATTGTTTCTAATAATTCTTCAGAAATGATAAAAATAACACTCTCGTTTTTGATAACGAATTCGATTCTGTGCAAAATCCGGGGTTTCTACAGCACTCGAGTCTATCTATCCATATGCAAGATTTCAGGAGACTCAGCGTAAAAGCACATCCCGTGATCATCCGAGATCTGTATATATGCACACCAGTTTGATTTAATTGCATTGAATAGTTGTTATGTATGTACATTTAGATTGTTAGATGCTTAGCTCTTAGATATCCATATGCAAGTCTATCTATCCATATGCAAGATTTCAGGAGACTCAGCGTAAAAGCACATCCCGTGATCATCCGAGATCTGTATATATGCACACCAGTTTGATTTAATTGCATTGAATAGTTGTTATGTATGTACATTTAGATTGTTAGATGCTTAGCTCTTAGATAACTTTTAAAACTACTAAAATAATGACAAAATATGGTTACCGCTGCACTTTCAACAGTTTTCGGGGATTTTCTTGGATATTCTTCTTGTTTGACCGGTGACTAGTCCGAATTGGTGCGAAGTTATAAGCGTAGTAACTAACGTCACTCGCTTTTATATATATAGATACTAGCTGGACCCGGTCCACGTCGTTGCCCCAAATTTCAGTTTTGTGAAATAGGAAGATATCATGTGTTTCGTATAAGACTCTCGATAACCACCGATAACCTTGCCCAAATAGTTTATCTCAATTACTAATGTCGCCAAGTTTTGTGTTGAGCCACGCATAGTTCTGTCTACACCATTTCCAAATGTAGTTCAGAAAAAATCAATTTAAATTCAGAATTCGTCAATTGAAATTCAGAAATTCCATTTGAAATTCAGAATTTCAAATGAAAAATTCTGAATTTGAAATGTCGAGTTATGAATTTCAAGTGTCGACTTCTGAATTACAAATGGATATTCTGAATTTCAATTGAGGAGTTCTGAATTTCAAATGTAAAATCTGAATTTCAAATGACGACTTCTGAATTTCAAATGGAATTTCTGAATTTCAATTGGTATGTAGTATACCCATTAGGGTGATGACTTTTATGCAACCTCGATTCCCTATATCAAATTTAGATGAGTTTTTATTTAAGATTAGATAAAATCTCACAAACTCGTATAGGGTGATTCGATAACAAAAAGCCTCACGCACAAAATGATTTTAAAATTTGTATTTATCAGCATTTTGGGTATTTTTTTAATTTTTTTTTTAATTTTTTCAAAACTTTCAAAATAATGACCGCCCTAATACCCATACGAAATACCATGACGATTGGTTCAATGGTTCTTCAGATATTTCGTTTTCACTATGGGAAAACGAAAACGTATAAATGCAATTGTGGCAATGGCGGAACCACGGCCAGTGTGTGAAACATTTGCCCATTTACTGTTTGGGTGCTGAATATTTCTGTCCAAACCAAATGGTTCTGAAAATATTTCGTTTTCAATAATGGAGTCATGTGGACAGGGCCATGTCCACTTGCCCAATATTGCAGTGAAATACTCTCGTGTAAAAGAAATCTCAACTTTAAAATTTGGCTTACAAGGCCTGTGCCACGCCCATTGAACCGATCCCGACCATTTTTGGACCAATCACGTAGACTACCACCAGATACATGCAAACAAAATTACAGTACTCTCGCTAAAAAATTGTGCAAGATGTCTCAATTTCAAAATTTGTCATATATGGGCTGGGCCACGTCCATTGGTCCGATCCAGCCCATTTTTAGACCAATCACGTATACTGTCAGCAGATACATATACACAATATTACAGCACTCTCGCTAACAAATTGTGCCAGGTATCTCAATTTAAAAATTTGGCTTACTTGGCCGGATCCACGCCCATTGGTCCGACCCTGTCCATTTTTTGACCAATCACGTAGACTGCCACCAGATACATATACATAAACTTACAGCACTCTCGCTACAGCACATTTCGCTTATATGGGCGGGGCCACGCCTTTGGTCCGATCCCGTCCATTTTTAGACCAATCACCTATACTGTCACCAGATATATATACACAAAATGACAGTACTCTCGCTAAAAAATTGTGCAAGATACCTCAATTTCCAAATTTGGCTTATATGGACGGGGCCACGCCCATTGGTCCGATCCTGCCCATTTTGAACCAATCACGTAGACTGCCACCAGATACATATACATAAACTAACAGCACTCTCGTTTACAAATTGTGCAATATACCTCAATTTCAAAATTTGCTTGTGTGGATGGGGTCAAACCCATTGGTCCGATCCCGCCCATTGTTGGACCAATCACGTAGACTACCACCAGCTATACATGCATAAAATTACAGCACTCTCGCTAACAAATTGTGCCAGATATCTCAATTTCAAAATTTGGCTTGTATGAGAGGGGCCACGCCCATTGGTCCGATCCCGCTCCTTTTTTGACCAATCATGTAGACTGCCACCAGATATATGTATATACACTGAATTACAGCCAGGGCTATGGAGTCGAGCCAAAACTTTTCGACTCCCGGAGACGAATTTTAAAATCATCAAAATCATTCCGACTCCGCCAGTTAAATAACATACATCTACTAAGACGTGAGTTCATGTTATTGAAAATAAGATGTAGCTTTGTTTAAAAAAAAAACAAAAAAAGTAGGTATTCAATAACTGTAATTAAATAAAATTGTATTATCTATTTATCGACGCTTGACTTGCAAGTTGCAACTAATATGACAATTCTTTCACCATGGAATAATGATAAAATGTTCATCAATCACTGCCTCTGTTTATTATGTTCGCTTCAGCCAACCAGTTTATTCGTTATTTTTTATACCCTACAACACAAGTAGTATAAGAATGTATGTTCCACCCCACAGTGGGTCGTACCGTGAAAAATGTGGTCAAAAAATTAAAATTTAAAATTGATGATCGGCTGTATTTTATGTGTGTATAAATGTTGGTTTTTGAAGCGTAAAATACAAAATTTTTCGTTGTGAAGTGTATTTTTAGTAGAATTTATAAAAATGTTTTCACATTTTATGCTAACCGACCTAATGTGCATTTTACTCAGGGTAATTAAAAATATCATATTTCAAAAACGCAAGGTCGTAAAAATTAATTACGTTATGTTTCTGAATTATACATTAGAGTGGTTCGTTTTAATTTGCGATAAAAAAATGATGCGGTTTAAATAATGCAACGAAAATAATTTGTGGTTTTAGAGTTTTGATGAATAAATAAGGTTATTGTGTTATATTTGTAGTTTATAGTGAACGAAATGTAAAAAAATGTATAAAAAATAGCGTTGTTTGAAGTATAAAATATCATATCATACAAAATACAACCCAACCTAATGTACCTGTCGTGGAGTGTGCGTTTAAGGATCGATTGTTTATTTTATATTTTGGGGTCCGACACAAGCTCGTAAAAATTAATGTTCATATGTTTTGAGCTTTGGTACTGTGCAACAAGTACAAGGTACAAATGAATGTGAGTACATGCACTGAAGTAAGCTATGAATGAGGAATGGATTTAGGGCGATCGTCATTCCGTCTGTCCGACAGTTTGATACACACACACGCACACATAGATATATGAAACAAATCTTTAAGATGAACTATGAATCGAGCGTTGTCGCTATCGTTTTGCCGGCAGCCAGCTGAGGATTTTGTTTAGATTAGATTTTGGGGCGGGTGTGGATCTGGATCGTTGCATATTTTGTTTACATTTATTTTTCACGAATGGATTTGGAGGAATTCTCGGTCAGTATTTCGGACGGACGTCTGTCCGTCCAAATTGCGTGGCTTGTTGCTAGGGGGAATTTCATCATATGATGCAATTCATGGCGATTTGGTGCGGTTGGGGGAGATATGCAGGAATGTACTGTGATTCACAACATACTTCAAGGGTGGTAATTTTGTTTTTTCGTTGATTTTATCTGTTTACATTTTATTTGTGGTGATATTTATTACTGATAAAAGTAGACAATAGAACATCCGTTTTTTAAATACAATTCCATATAATCTATCAGATTTGTACAACCAAAATTCGTCCATACATTCTGTGCATGTTTGTAATCCTCTGACGAACACTCGGTGTCAGTCATTTTATTATAAAATATTTCTTTTGAGGAAGTTGATTTTCAGCAAATTTTTTGAATGATGTTATATAATCATACAGAAATACTCTCTTTTTATTCATGAGTCTAAAATCTTTATTGATTGGAAAATGTGTACATACTGTCTGAAGAGCATCTTCAGGTAAATTTCGGGCTAGATTATCTAAACTGGCAGCCATGAATCGAAAACTGACAGACTGGTGAGAAACCGTTTGCTCTCTCATTTCCCCTTTAGAGGGGAGTGTAACCTTGAGATCTGCATGACTCATTGATAATTGAGTCTGCAGCATGGCTTTGCTGTACATCTAGGTATGGTTGATTCTAGAATCGCATTGTGAGTCTGCAGCTGGGCTTTGATGTATATCTACGTATGGTTGATTGTAGAATCACATATACACGCATGGTATGTGTGTCAACGGTTCCTCACCAGTCTGTCTGTCCGTGTCAGGCCATTTGTATGTCCGTCCACATTCAATGGTTTTATTCAATGGTCTTTCCTGGCAACTGTTGACAGACATAAACACACGGGTCTGTCAACAGTTCCCCACCAGTCCGTCGTTCGTGCCAGTCTGTCTGCCCGTGTCAGGCTGTTGGTTTGTCTGTCCACATCTTAATTTTATTCAATGGTTTTTCCAGGCAATCCGTCTCAGTGGGGGGATATGAATTTGTTAACAGTGGGGAGGATATGCTTTTGTAAAGATCTAAAATATTTCCTGACCATGATCAACGTTGATATGAGTTGAAAGGGAATGAAAGCCCTATAAACGAAGAGAAATGATTTGGAAAGTCAGTTTGATTAATGCTACAGCTTGTAAAACATTCAATTTCAAATCTTAATTTTGTAAAATAAAAAAGTTTAAAAGCGAAATGTTTGCTTTTCAAGCTAAGAGAGATTTTACAAGACTTATGAAACATCATTGTCTTGTATGTGGAAAACTATTCAAAAACATTTATGTATGTAATGAAATATCATCAAAAGGTGTTTAATAGTAATGCAAATTTAAGTGAATCGATGTTGATTAATAAAAAATATGAATCAGATTCGGGAAAACTAAAAATATTTTCAATAAATGGAGATCACAAACTACGTCATCATCTACAGAAATATCCTTCAATTCAACATCTAGGATTAATCTCACCCACACAATACCAACAACATCTGGAGTTTTACAAACACAGCATGAAAAACAGTGAGCGACGTTATAAGAGCAGTATCAGTATTATAATCAAAATGCTCCTGAAGCTGTAAAAAATACTAAGAATACGTACTTTTGTAAAGACTGTTATGTACAAGTGGTATCAATGCGTAACCACGTTCGTACCAATGGACATAAGGATAATGTTAGAAAGAACATAGATGGGGATATAACTGTCATAAAGAGTTCATTCAATAAACTTATTATAACATACGAATATAATAATTCAAATGGAGCTCTGTTACCTGAAAATTTTCTTAGTGAGACAAAAGAGTCACTCCTATAGTTGCTCAAGCTCAGTTTGGCAGGGCAAACAATTTTGAAGTTTAACATAGAACTTCAAGGTGAACATGTTAAACCCAGAGCAGGTAATGAGCTAAATATGAGTGATGGACCATCAACTTCTAGAGGTAGAATCACCAATCCCGATTCCTTAACTACACCCAAGATTTTCAACCACGTATCTAAAATGAACCTGTTAACTCTGGGGGGATGACATTAATAATTTTTTGATGATCACACTGATGCCATCATGAACAAGATGTTTGAATTTCAAGAGCGGGATTCAGGGTGGGCATTGCAGGAAATTCTAAAACTAGACATTAATATCAATCTGGCTGATCTCACCAGAGGCTCAAAATTCATCAAAACACCGAGGCCATTGGCAAAAAAGAATGCATGTCTCAACATAAACAATTTGAATGATGAATATTGTTTCAAATGGAGTTTGGTGGCTGCAGTGGGAAATAAACCCTCCCATAAGCCTTGTGACACATCTTCCTATAATGTTGACATCGCACGTGATTCAAAGTGGTATCGCGTTAAACTTCCAAGGGCTTCAATTGTCCTTATTTATAAAAAATATTAAAGTGTTCGAAGCAAACAATGACAACATAAGCATCAATGTTTTTGGTTATGACGGAGACCAAATTGTCGGACCATATCACCTAACAAAAAAAAAAAAAGAGAAAAATAGTACATCAATTTGATGCTGCTTCATGAACGCGATAATATCCATTACATTTGGATAAAGCGAATGTCAAAGTAATATACGAGAAATGAAATTTATACATGATATATTTAAAAATATTTTTTCTTTACAGTCTTTTGAGCCATCAAATCAAAACGGAGCTGTTTTTATTAGTAATGGATGTGTCCAACAGAGAATAGCAGCAAGCCACCGCAACTACAAGTGCACCTGATAGATATCGGGTGTTTTTAAGCACTGTAAATAAGGTGCGAACACTCACTCAACAATCATTTTTGAGTATTTAGACGCACAAGCGTAAATCTGGTGCAGTTAATTTTTTGCATGTGTACATTCTATTAGGGCAAACAAAAACACTCACGTAAAAGGAAGAGTGGAAAAGGGAACACGAGACTCGAGACATAAAATGTTTTTGGTGCCATGAGTGTTGTTGTTTTTTCTTGTGTGTGTCTGTCGATTATTTCCATTTTGCTTTACCAGCTTGTAGTTGCGGCAAAATCCCAATGCGTAACAGTATAAAATAGACAGATATGCAACATTAAAATTATTGTTTTACTGGTTCATGTTTTATTGAATATGATTTCAAAGTTATATAGGTTAAAATAATAATAATGAAAATATTTCTATACTTAAATTTTAAGGAATGGTTCAGTTCAATTTCAGCCTTTTTTTAAAAATTTGGTTATGTTTTAAATGAAATAGTAAAAACATAAATAGCATGACTTCAATTTCGTTTGAACGATACGGACAATAATACAAATAATATCACATTAAATGGAACAATTTATTTAATAAATTAAAAGAGTTGGAATTCAAAATAAAAAATATAATTAAGGAAAAAAACTTATTCAGTTAAATTAAAATTTTTGTAAATAGAGTGTAAAAAAAGTAGGCTGTCTACAGATTTTGGCCCTAATTTATTTCTTTTTTTTTTTAATACGTTACCTGCCAAAGAAAACACTCTTTCAGCTGCTGCACTACTCGCAGGTATTGAAAGAAGCTGCAATGCTTCTTTTGACAAACGAGGGTAACATTTTTCATTCATTTTCCACCAATCAATTGCTTTAAAATCTTCGCTTAAAGCTACTCTTTCTTTACAATATCTTTCAATTTCTTCTAATGGCGATTCTGTAGAGTTGTAAGTAGAAGCTGGAACCAGGTTTGAGAAAAAGAATGTTGTTTTGGGCACAGGCGCTTGGCTTATTGACGTAGTTGATAATTGACCACTTGGACTTCCTGGATTGGATGTGGATTGACACGATAAACTATCCGTAAGAGAGCTTCCTATTGCAGAGTAACCAAATTTTTCCATTTGGGAAATGCAAAACATCTTTATTTCAAATAAATCATCTTGTTGCATAAGTGCAGCAGGCGGATATAAGAAAAATGCCACCTTGTGCCATATGCTTAAATTTTCTTGCCAAATTTTAGTAACATTTATAATAATTTTTTCTTTCAGTAAATCAGTCGATGAAATGTCTAAAGTGTTAGGTTCGCATAGCTCTGTAATTTTGGCTATTGATGGCAATACAAAACATAATGAAGGCGAGCTACAAGTTTGTAATTCCTTAAAAATTCGTTCGAAATCTTGAAGCAGTTCTACCAAAATAGTTAATGTAGATATGTTTACATGTGTAAGTCTTTGGGCCTGTTGATTCTCACTTAATATTTGACTAACAGTGGCCCAGTTATCGACGATAGACTTTAGCATGGTGTAGTTTGAATTCCATCGAGTTGGACATGCATTTTTTAAAGTTGTGTTTACTTTATGTTGCAAATTGGCCTTTGTAAAATATTTCACGATCTTTTTGCATGCGATTATTGTTTCGTCAAGCTCGGTTGTTTCTTCGAATGATGTTTGCAAAACATTTGCAAATATGTGGCTGCTACAATTTAATCGAATATTGTTCAGCAATGCTTTTTTAATATTTGCTCCTCTATCTGTAACAAACTTTATGTCATCGATGTTTTCAATATTAAATTGTGAAAACAAGCTTTTAACTTTTAGTTTTATGTTTTCACCAGTCGATTTTTTAAAATCCATCGATTTTAATCCCAAAATAAGATCATATAGCTTGTAGTTTTTTTCATAATGGAGAGTGACCCCCAAAAAATTTCGATTAACGTATTGGTCAGTCCACATATCGATGGTGGCAGTGAGTCCTCCGATATCCGCAGCTTGCTTTATGTGGTTTGAGATTAGAGCCCTTTTTTCTTCAGCTTCTTTTTGCGCATTTCGACTCAATGTTGTTGGATGGGGTAATAAGTCATCCACATCAACGCTATCCCCATAGGTTGACCAAGTTTTATAAAAAATTTAACCATTTGTATAAAACCAGAACCAGCTACTGCCGAGAACGGGAGACAGTTTAGCACATCCCATTGTGTGCATTTTTCAATGGCTTCTTTTTTGTCACTCTCTGAAACTTTTTTAAGTTCTTTTGGTTTTCTTAATGTTATGCAACATTTATGACGTGACAAATTTGATGTTTGATTGATAATAAATTTGAGAACTTTTCGGCATGTGCTACAGAAAATCCATCCTTCCACAACAGTTCCGTCTTCTCTTAAAATTTCACACAATATATTCCAAATTAGACTTTTTCCTTTATGTCTTTGGGTAACTGTGTATTTTCCAGCATCAATTTCACTTTTAATTGCGTTAGACGTTTCTGCCATTATTGCGTGCACTCCTACTTCACCAAATAATAACCGATCACTTCAACGCCAACAACAAAAGAAATCAAAAACAAAGCAGCCAATATGTGCACTCCGGTGTCTTTAAAACACCCGAGTAATACATGTGTGCTTTGCCTACACTAAAAAAAAGCGTACTGAAAATCAATGAATTTTTCGTAAAGTTTAAGATTTTGGCAATGATTTCGAGCCAAAGACAATCGCTATAAAAATAAGAAGGTTTTAATTTATAGTTAATTTAAAGACGTGAATAGTACTTGTTTTGAGGATGCATTTCATAGAATTAAGAAGTTTGGGTAATACAACTAATTATGTTTGGTCTTAAAATAAGCACATTTTTGCGTAACTTTAAGTATGGCGCGTGCTTATTTTTAGTAAAATATCATATAATTTAAAACATTATCGTAATAAAATTTAAAATGTTTGTCCTTGATATAAGAATATACTGGTAATTAATTTAAGGCATACATGAATTTAAATACAGTTTTTTTAAATATGTATGGAAAATTCGTTACATTATATTGATTATAATGTTACTCTTTTAAATGAATCATTTTCTTTGAAATCATTTACTATTCATAGAAAATTCAATAACACAACACTTTATCTTTCTAAATAAATATTTTATTTGTTATATTTTATATTGGAAAATACAAAAAAAATATATAATACATATTACGGATAACCTTGAACATTTTATAAATTAAAACAATATGTAATTGTATAAAGACAAATCGGCCAACACACTATGAAGTTTGACTTTTATTCGAATATTGTATTGTTATGTATCGATTCTATAGCGGGATTCGTTTCTCTATTTGTTGTCCATGAACAATTTTTATCGGAACCGACCTTAATGATTTTTAACCTAGAATTTGGCTGGAATTTATATATATATTATATCGTATAGTTTGGATGCTCACTCATTTCCTGCAATTTGTAAATTTTTAATTCCCCACTGCATTTTTATACCCTCACTTTAGTGTGACGAGGGTATATATCATTTGCTACGGAAAAAAGTGTAACACGTCGAAGGAGTGACCTAAGACCCCAAGTATGTTCGGAGGAAATCCGTTTTGGGTCATTTTAAGTCGAATGAGCAATGTCCGTCCGTTTGTCTGTCTGTCTGCTGGCTGGTGCGCACGATAACTCTCGAAAGGAGTAACCGATTGACCTCAAATTTGGTATGTGGTAATATTTTTTTCTATCTCTGGCTAAGTTCGAAGATGGGTCATATTGGTCCACTCCTTCTAGTACCTCCCCCACAAAGGGTTAAAATGTTGTGAAATATTGATTCTTTAATAACTGCTATACTACTTATTCGAATCTTTTGAAATTCCCCACATAGTATTAGCTTATTAGTCGTTATCAACTCGAGAAAAATGGGCGAAGTCGCCACGTCCCTTTTGGTACCTCCCACACAAATGCACCATTTTGTACCAAAAGTTAACAGCTTATAACATTAATAACAGCGTATAAAAATACTTGAAATTTTGTACAGTATTATGCTTTTATATTGCCTACAGTCCAGGGAAAAAATGGGTGTTGTTGTCACGCCCCTTTTGGTACCTCCCACACAAAGGTACCTTTTTGCACCAAAAGTTAACAGCTTATAACATTAAAACCAGTGTATAAAAATACTTGAAATTTTGTACAGTGTAATGTTTTTATAGTGTCTATAGCCTGTGAAAAATGGGCGTTATTGCCACGCCCCTCTTTGTACCTCCCACACAAAATGCCCAAATCATACCACTATTTAATGTCTCATAACGTTTATACCAGTGCACATAAATGCTTATAAGTCGGCACAGTGGAATGAATTTAAAGTATCTAATGTTCAGCGAAAAATAGGTGTATTTGTTAAACCCGTTCTGGTACCTCCCACACAAATTGACAGAATAATTCGAGTAATATTCAATATTACATTACTCACAAAGTGAGGGTATCCCTTAGTCGGTTTACCCGACTGAAACTTTTTTACTTGTTCATATATCCAAATAAAGTTCAATTGCGCGAACTAAAATAAAAATAATTTGAATAGAAATCAAACAGAATGATTTATATACGATAAAGTATTAAAATAAATTTTATCATATAACTGTCACAAAATGTTGAAAGATAAGAGAAATATTAAAATCTTTGGAATATACTTACTTACACTGAAATATTTAGTCACTCTTCTACGACACAAATTCTCATAATAGATCCATACAAAATTTGCTGTACTAAAAGTTTAAAAAAATATTTGTGTAAGATATTATTAATAATAGAAACTGATTGTTTTGAAAGTGGCGAAAGTGACATTTTTATATAAATTGAGTTATCAAAAATAATTTTCTCAAAAAAATCAATCGTGACTTAGATTTTAAAATCTTAAGTTTTGTTAGCAAACAAAACTACAAAAATGTATTAAAAATTACTTCTGTAAAACAAAAGCTAATGCCGCTTATGACATTCTTAACCCTGGTGTTAGATTAGAAAATCTGTACGAATCCTAGATTAAGAGTCCATTTGGTCAACATTACATTTTTCATATAAAATGAATATGGAATACAATATTTTATATTTATTTTTATTCAATACTTCGTGAAAAGAAAGCAGCTTATTTACAATTATTTTTGAGCAAAAAGGCTTATTATTTTGATCTTAGTAAAACAAAAATATCCCTTGGACCAAATTATAAGGGAATATATATAACAGGTGGCGCAAAAGTAATCCTCCTATCAGAAAATGCTATATATTTTGCGATTGGCCCCTAATGTCAGTTCTGTTTTGAAAT
Organism: Eudasyphora cyanicolor; assembly: GCA_963930755.1. Taxonomy (NCBI): domain Eukaryota; kingdom Metazoa; phylum Arthropoda; class Insecta; order Diptera; family Muscidae; genus Eudasyphora; species Eudasyphora cyanicolor. Next base: position 230,877,581 of record OZ005735.1, read on the forward strand.
TTGTGTAGTAAACACATGCGAAATACACGTTAATAAACAATGTTACGCTACACTGCTCCAGAACGCGGAATATTGCTGACTATTTATTTGACCAATAATCGGTCGGTGACTTTGGCACAAAACATCGAAAGGTTACTTTTGCGCCACCTTGTACATACATATATTACCGTTTATAAAGGAAACGATACAAAAATTAGACCAAACGGGCCTAATCTAACAGCAGGTTTAATTACGAAGTACTTATGAAGCAATTATGAACACGAAATCAAGGAAAAATTTAAACTAAAATTCAAAAAAGGAAAACATCATTTTAAATAAATTATATTTGGAAAAAATTTTAACAATAACTTTGTTTGTGTGAAAACACGTATTTTATATGTGAACGTCAGTTCGCAAATATATTTTGTTCTAATACATTAATATATGCGTTCCAAATTATATTTATTGATTTTCAAATAAAATATATTTGTTCAGAAATACATAATACTTACAAATATTGTTTCCAAATCTCACTTATTTGTTGTAATTTATAAATGGCATTCAGCACTGCATTTGTCATATATCCATCACATATATCTTCAAATATTGCGTGATCTAAAATTAAAATAATTACATTTTTTCTGAAAATAAATCAAATAAAATTATCTATAAACAAAAAAAATGCAAATAAATTTTATCATATCACAATTGGAAAACGCTGAAAACTAAGAGAAATATTTCAGCCGTTCATATATAATACTTACGTTGAAATATTTTGTAAAATTTGCCACTCTTCTCACAAACGACCCATTCTAAAATTATTTTACTAAAAAAATTAAAAAAGATAGTTATATGTATAATATTATTAATAATAAATTTCTATATTGCCACAAATAATTTTACATTTCTGCATTATGCGCTGGTATTTTTAATAAATAAATACTTTCAATAAGATGTTTATTTAAGGATAATATTATTATTTTTCACGTACCTACACATTTTCCCATTGTCTCTTTCAGTATTACAAAATCTATTACTCACATTTTTATCATCCATTTGGCACAAATCTCTTCACAGGACTTAAGCTGCGTATACACGATTGCCAGATCGTCAAACGTTATCAACCCTGTTAAAGTGCTGCAAATATACGGACAATGACAGATTGTTAGGCAAAGGTGAATTGACAGTTCAGACGATTGCAAGAAAACATTACAATTTCATATATTTACAATATATATTGTAAATATTTATATGCAGGATTGCCAATAAAAATACATTATATACAGTGTTGCAAATAAAATGTTTTTCTGGCAATGGCGCCGTTGTCACATGCATAAACTTCGCACATATAACAATCTGCAAATTATCTCGCAATGACTTTTCTGCTAACGGTGCAAAACAAAAATTGTGTGTTCACACGGTTGCAAATTCACAGGGTTGCATTTTTCCGCCATTTTTCTGGCAATGTTGTCCGATCTGCAAATCGTGTGTACTTACCTTTACAAACAAGATCTGCTTCAAAAACGCATGTACATCGCCATAAATAACATACAGCAAAAATAACTATGACACACGCACTCCCTTATCACAGAGATCGATGGTGACGCCGACGGCATAACCACATGCATACAGACATGTACACGACGGTTTCATTTGTTCTTGTTGCTATGCTTTAGCAAAAATAACTGTTAACAGCCCATATTAAAATTATTTTCGGTGCAATATGCACGTATGTATGCACGTATACTTACATATTCACAGCAACCAATTTTTTTCAGAATCCGCGTCCCGAAAACTGACAACGGTTTCCTTCTATCGCTTGTAAATAACTGACGATTTAAAAGAAAATGAACAACAGAACTGTTCTCTATTTTCTCTTCTAACATTCCATAACAATTATTGATTCACACATTACCAAACAAAACTGATTCTCCGACCGAGTGAGGGAGGGAGAGATTGTATAATTCTCTCGTATGTATTCTTAAAAATAATGACAATAGTCATAACATTTATTACCAAGACAGCCTTTCCTTTATATTTGCGCTTACCACATTCTCTAATACACATTAAAAATCTGCGTATACTACGAAGGTACTTTCAATTGGCGCTCGTAGTGAGTAAATTATAAAATTGATTTATCTTCCGGGGGCAAGCGAGTTACAATACCCTTGCATGCCTGCTTGTGTTGTGCGATTTTTTCTGCCGAATGGAAGTGTTGGACACATCCATTACAAATAAAAACAGCTCCGTTTTGATTTGATGGCTCAAAAGACTGTAAAGAAAAAATATTTTTAAATATATCATGTTTAAATTTCATTTCTCGTATATTACTTTGACATTCGCTTTATCCAAATGTAATGGAAATTATCGCGTTCATGAAGCAGCATCAAATTGATGTGCTATTTTCCTCTTTTTTTTTGTTAGGTGATATGGTCCGACAATTTGGTCTCCGTCATAACCAAAAACATTGATGCTTATGTTGTCATTGTTTGCTTCGAACACTTTAATATTTTTTTGTAAATAAGGACAATTGAAGCCCTTGGAAGTTTAGCGCGATACCACTTTGAATCACGTGCGATGTCAACATTATAGGAAGATGTGTCACAAGGCTTATGGGAGGGTTTATTTCCCAATGCAGCCACAAAACTCCATTTGAAACAACATTCATCATTCAAATTGTTTATGTTGAGACATGCATTCTTTTTTGCCAATGACCTCGGTGTTTTGATGAATTTTGAGCCTCTGGTGAGATCAGCCAGATTGATATTAATGTCTAGTTTTAGAATTTCCTGCAATGCCCACCCTGAATCCCGCTCTTGAAATTCAAACATCTTGTTCATGATGGCATCAGTGTGATCATCAAACAGATTATTAATGTCATCCCCCCAGAGTTAACAGGTTCATTTTAGATACGTGGTTGAAAATCTTGGGTGTAGTTAAGGAATCGGGATTGGTGATTCTACCTCTAGAAGTTGGTGGTCCATCACTCATATTTAGCTCATTACCTGCTCTGGGTTTAACATGTTCACCTTGAAGTTCTATGTTAAACTTCAAAATTGTGTGCCCTGCCAAACTGAGCTTGAGCAACTTCAGGAGTGACTCTTTTGTCTCACTAAGAAAATTTTCAGGTAACAGAGCTCCATTTGAATTATTATATGTATTCGTATGTTATAATAAGTTTATTGAATGAACTCTTTATGACAGTTATATCCCCATCTATGTTCTTTCTAACATTATCCTTATGTCCATTGGTACGAACGTGTTTACGCATTGATACCACTTGTACATAACAGTCTTTACAAAAGTACGTATTCTTAGTATTTTTTACAGCTTCAGGAGCATTTTGATTATAATACTGATACTGCTCTTATAACATCGATCACTGTTTTTCATGTTGTGTTTGTAAAACTCCAGATGTTGTTGGTATTGTGTGGGTGAGATTAATCCTAGATGTTGAATTGAAGGATATTTCTGTAGATGATGACGTAGTTTGTGATCTCCATTTATTGAAAATATTTTTAGTTTTCCCGAATCTGATTCATATTTTTTATTAATCAACATCGATTCACTTAAATTTGCATTACTATTAAACACCTTTTGATGATATTTCATTACATACATAAAAGTTTTTGAATAGTTTTCCACATACAAGACAATGATGTTTGGTCCGATCCCGCCCATTTTTAGGCCAATCACGTAGACTGCCACCAGATACATATACACAAAATTACATCACTCTCGCTAACAAAATGTGCAAGATATATCAATTTCAAAAATTGGTTTATATGGGCGGGGCCATGCCCACTTGATATATCAATAATTCAAGTACCCCATTTTTACCACCCCCTACACATGTACATTCTGTGTAAATTTCAAGAAGATCGGTCCAGCCGCGTTGACAAACGCACATTCTCTTTTGTATAAATTAAGAAGTGGGTGTTTCGGATTGCGTTGTGTTACAACCGATTTATTTGAGTTCTCTTATTAAACTATATGTTGACTAAATATCATATCGCTGACATCGCAATCAACAATATTATGTTGACCATTGACATTGAATTGTTGGGTGAATGATCTCACTGTGTGTGTTATCGTCTGTCCGGAATATTAGGACGGAACATTATTTAATAATTTATTTTATTAAGGGACGGAGATCGTGTTAACTCCTCCCTCACTTAAGTGAGCGCCGTCCACGGACCATTTATAACTAGCAATGACTGCTTCAATGTCAATGTGCTTTACTGCTCGTTGTTGACGTATTTTGGCCGAAAAGGCCGAGGAACAGGATGGCAGTTACTAGACCCGAAACCGTAGGACCTATTATTGTTCTTTCCTTAACTTCGTTGATGTATTGTAGGTTCTCTATGCTCAACCTTTCAGATATGGCAGAATCAGTATATCTTGATGACTTTTGATGTTAAGAACCGCAAATGAAGCTGAGATAGGCGTTTTCTTTAGAATGCCCCTTAGGTTCTTATAAGTGGATCCGTTAATGTTAATTTCCTCCTCAAAGGTAATTAGATAAGTACCGGTAACTGTAGTTTCGGAACATTGGGTGTTTTTGATAACTGCAGTGTTGTCGTTAAGAATCATAACCCTGTCATTGACAAATACGAACGGCTCAAGGTGGCTAGGCCGTGTAATACAATGGGCTGTAACACCAGAATGGAGTTGTTGAGCACACGTTGGTTCTGACGGTACTTCGCAAAATGATGAAGTTAGGGTTGCGCTGCAATTGCCAGTATGTGGTTTCCGCAGTCTGCAACATTGTTGTCCAGGAGGTGCAATGTCGTTACATTGTGTTGAACAGGAAAAATAATAATCTTCTTACATTCTAATTTAGGCTTAGGATATTTAATTACAAAGTGTAATAACTTATTGTCTAGTAGAACTTTAACAAAGGATGCTTCTAACAAGTCTGTGATAGTTGAGTTGGTAGAGCCTATTTCTAATAAATTTTTCACATCTTCAGAATCCAAAAGTATTGGTTTTATTATCCCTATCCTAGCTAGAGTGACTGACAACATTAATGTTTCAATTTTGGTAATCATAATTCTATTTCTCGCAAATAGGGTCTCATATGTGTCCCTCGTCAATCTGTCTGGACCTTGCGTCACCAATAATTCCGTTAACAACCTCTGTCAATTTGTTAATCTGCTCCTGTGTTCTTGTATTTATCGATATCTGTCTGTTTATCGTATTTGTAAATTCCCGTTGTCTAAATCTGAATCCCTCGAATTCGTCGAAATCGGGTGTCCCCGCGATTATTTAAAGAGTCGTTCCAAGGATGTTAATACTCCTTGCATGTCTGTTGTGAACCTCCGAAGATGCCAGGAGATCTCTTGTACGCATTATATCGGACTCCAGTATCTTAACCATATGTGATAAAGGGAAATGTCCAGTAAGTCTTTTCATCTCATCTGTTATTTCGGAGTAAATTGTCAAATTTGTGGTATGTCGTAAATAATCGAAGTCGCGCCAAATAATAGCGTCGCCGTCAGCAACAGGGATGTATTGCGTGTTAGAAAAGTCTGTCAATTTTGTCGTCATTGGCCGAATCATTGTTAAAATCCTAAAAAACAAAATGTAAATAATAATTTACCTAGGATAATAATTAGCAAAAGCTAACTTCATCTCAAGTTGTCCTTGTACACCACCCTCCCTTTAATAAGAACAGTGGTCCCTAAGTCCGCCTCAACTATCTCCTCTGAATACAGAGGAGTCAGTTTATTCCCTAACCTTTTGTTGTTCTTTACCAGAACAGCCTCCCCGACGTTGAATGTCCTATTTCTTTTAGAGGTGTTGTTCATTGCCAACGATATCTGATGGGCATTCCTCAACCTATCTTTTACCCTCTCTTCAACATCCCGTGTTGCGAAGTGAATTATGTCTATTGGTCTCTGTCACGGAATGGATCGTCCGATTATATTTCACCGTCGCAAGCAAGCCCAAACGATAGCTAATAATTCGCGCTCATTAGTCGCAAAGTCCAGTTCCCTGTCTTTCAGAGTCCTGGAAATCATTGTTATGGGTCTACCACCCTGAGACAAAACTGCCCCAAGTCCCAATGCGGAAGCATCCGTCGTTAAATTGAATGGCTTCTTGAAGTCTGGGTAAAGCAACATGACATCCTCGGAAGCTAGAATTTCTTTTAACTTCTCAAATGTCCGTAGTTTTTCCTCAATCAAGTCAATCCTAATCCTTCTCGATTGGGATGCGCTAATCTTACCATTCTTCCCTTTCCGAATGTCAGCAAGAGGCTTTGCTATTGAAGCAAAGTCTTTTATGAAACATCTGTAATAACTGGCCAAACCCAAAAATGAACTGACATTGAAGAGTGTTGACGGTTGCTCGTAATTGCGAACCGCCTCAACCTTTTCTGGGTTTGTCTTGATGTCGTCTCTAGATACGATGAAACCAAGATATTTAACACTTTTTCACGAGAAACGCCCATGTTAGCTTCATACAATCTATTCAAGACCCACGGAATGTGTTTAATGTGGTTTTCTTCATTTTCTGAAAAAATAATAACGACGTCCACATAAACGTAACGTGTTTTTTCCGAATTGTTCTCTCAGAACATCATCTATGGCCCTTTGAAAAATGCTGGGAGTATTTATCAGACCAAAAGAGAGTCTGCAAAATTCGTACTTCCCGTTTCCCACCGAAAAAAACTTTTTTTCTCGTTCCTTTTCTGAAAGAGAAATCTGGTGGATGGATTTCAGATCAAGCGTTGTAAAGAACCTTGCCTTACCAAGGTTCGCTAGTATCACCGTCACCTCCGGGATGCGATATTTATCCTCCACAAATACGTTATTCAGATTCCTGAAGTCTATTACGAGATGTTTTTTAATATTCCCATGTTCGTCTTTCCCCTTCTTATCCACAACCCAGATGGGATTGTTAAAAAGGGGATCTTGAAGGCCTTATTATGCCGTTCTTTAATAATTCTTTTATCTCAGTATTAGCAAAATCTGCTACACCCATAGGGTGTGGGTATAACTGGGAATACACTGGGTCACTACTATTGGTGCGAATAGTGGCGACGATATTAGTGTTATATGGAAGTGATTCGTTGGGGTTTGCAAAAACTACCGACAGCTTCTACATCATTTCCTTAAATTTCCCCGCTATCAATTGAGGCACTTCTATGTCCTCGATTTTTGTGAAATTCACATTAGCGCACTTCAGGATTTTAAGTGAAGGATAAAAAATGTTGACGACACATTTTTCATTAACTGAAGTGAAGCCGTGAATCGACTTTACTACGAACTGATTGTCTCCGGGAACTATATTTTTAAACCTCTTATAGGTTTTATGTAGTTTGTAGAGGCGCCCGTATCAATCAAAAGTCTTATCGTCCTCCCTGCTATACCCCTTTTTATTAACGGTAGCAGGGAGTTATTTCTAAAAAAATTATCTGATCTACTCATCCGCAGCGTCAACGTCAACATCATCTGCCTCAGACTCTGCACATGTATTGTACTCCTGCACTGAAACAAAATTTGTCATAAAATTAAAGAATTGCTCCAAAGACAATCTTAGTCTTCAAAATAAGAACATTTTGTACTTAATATTAATGAAATTATATATACTTTAAGCTCAAAATGTACTTAATTTAAAAACTAATGACGTCTTTGGAGCCATTCTTTAATTTTATGACAATTTTTTTCAGTGTGGTCCGACTGTTGGTCATTGTGGGAAAGAAGAATCACCTTCAGATGTTTCGGTCCAGTAAATCTAGCCGTACCACTGTTTGGTATTTTTACCGTTTGCTCTGAGTTGAGGATGGGCTATTATTGTACTGACCTGAAATTGATGTTTTGTTGAGTGCCTAAAACGCGACGACTCATCTATGCCCTACCGGATCCTGTCTTTGCGAAATTTTGTTGTCAAATTTCTGCCTTCTAGTAAAATGGGGGTTCTTAATCGTATGCTTACCGCTCGAGGAAGTCCCAGGCAGGGCCTGTTCACTTCTTTGTCTCTTCTTATCCTCGCGAGATCTAGCATAATTTGAAGCAAATAAACATCTTTCCTATTTGACTCGACTCAAATCAGATGGACGTGCCGAAAAGATTACATTACTCAACTCTTTTTTAGTACCTGAGATGAACACCCGTAGTGCGTCCATTCTGTACTTTTCATTAATTGACGCAGCGATTGCCTTGTCATAGGTCATCACTGTCTTGTTCGTCAATAGTGTCAGTTTCCGCTCTACCTCGTCATAATATTCCAAAAGCGCCATATTCCCTTGACGGAGGGTAGATAACTCTTGCTCTACAAGATAGATTGATCGTTTGTCCGAGTAAGTAAAATCAAGACGGACAATAATAGTCTTGAAGTTCAACACCGTATTAAAAGAGGAGAGCACCATGTCGGCCGTTCCCTTTATCTTATTCCTTATGATGGCCTGATAGTGTCTCGAGCTTCCATCATAAGCCTCACAATACTTATAGGCGATACGTGCCGCCTGGCGCCATGAAACGTATGTTTCATGTTTGCACTCAAGTAGAGGGGAACTGTATTTTTTGAATAATAATGAGGTGTTAATTTGACAGCATGTCACCGCAGGTGTGATTTATTGATCATTAATGTCAAGAGGTGTGAATAAATGGTATATCTGAGATTTTTATAGCCACCAGGAATGTATTGAGATCCCACTTTAGATCGCACCCCCATCCTAATGTGCATTGAGATCCCACCCCATCCTAAGGGATCGCATATTGGTTGCCGTGTGTTTTGTGTATGTTGCTTCATTTGTCTAAGGCTGTCTGAAAATAGAAACATTTTTCTTATTTTGTTTGAGATGGAGTAAGTCCTATATTTTGTTGTCATGAATATTGTGATTCGCCCCATCCTAAAGGGATCGCATATTGGTTGTCAATACGGTGTTTATAGCTCATGAGGGAATTTTTTTTTTGTAATTTTTGTGTATGTTGCTTTATTTGTCTAAGGCTGTTTGCAAAGAGGAAAAATTTGGGATCGAATGTAAACACTGTTATAATTTTGTTTTATTTGTGACGATTAAGTAACGTCGAGAATTGGTTTTTCTCTTTGCTCTTTATGTTTGGGATGAATTTAGATCGTTGGATAATTTGCTTACATTTATTTTTTTTTCAAAGGAATTCTCAGTCCGTCTTAAAGAAATTCTCAGTTCGTCTTTCAGACGGACAGGATATTGGGTGGCGGTTTGCTTTTTTGCTCTTCATGTTAGAGATGGAGATAGTCTTGTATCTAACACGAGTTTAGAAATAGACTAATTTGGAGACAGTTTTCGAATTTTGTTTTATTTTGCAATCGCCAGGCATTGGTTTTTTTAGATATCGCTAGGCATTGGTTTTTCTGTTTGCTCTTTATGTTTGAGATGGATTTAGATCGTTGTATATTTTGTTTACATTTATATTCAAGAATGGATTTAGAGGAATTCTCAGTCCGTCTTTCGGACGGCCTACTACTCGTATTGGGTGGCTTGTTGCTAGGGCAATTTCATCTTCTCAGTCCGTCTGTCGGACGGACAGATTATTAGGTGGCTGGTTGCTAGGGGAATTTCATCTTCTCAGTCCGTCTTTGGACGGACAGACTGTTTGGTGGCTGGTTGCTAGGAAAATGTCATAATATGATGAAATTTATGTCGGTTTAGTGAGGTCGTGGGAGAACAACAACAAACTTCAAGGGTGGTAATTTTGATTATGTTACTTTATTTTTAAAACGGTATAGTGTCTTTGATCATTGATATGCCTGTTTTGTGTGGTCTGTTTGTTGTGTGGTTACGGAAATTTTGTTGCTTTTTTTCTGTTTGCTTTTTTATGTTTGGATGGAGTTAGTCCTGTGTCTGACACGTATTTATTGATTATTTCCGACGTTGTGGGGTGGTTTGGCTGTTATTGCCATCAATATTGAGAGGTGTGAGCTGAGATCACCCCATCCTAAAGGGATCGCATATTGGTTGTCGTGTATAGCTCAGGTGCAATTTTTTGTTGTCATTTTTGCATATTGGTTTGGTATTGGACATTTTTTGTTCTAATTTTGTGCATGTTGCTTTATTTGTCTAAGGCTGTTTGCAAAGAGAAAAATTTTGGGGTCGAATTTAAACATGGTTCTAATTTTGTTTTATTTGTAACGATTTTGTAATGTCGAGCATAGGTTCTTTACTGATTGCTCTTTACATTTGGGATGGATTTAGATCGTTGGATATTTTGTTTACAATTATTTTTCAAGAATGGATTTAGAGGAATTCTCAGTCCATCTTTCAGACGAACATACTATTGGGTGGCTGGTTGCTAGGGGAATTTCATCTCCTCAGTCCGACTTTCGGACAGACAGACTATTGGGTGTCTGGTTGCTAGGAAAATGTCATAATATAATGAAATTCATAGTGATTTAGTGCGGTCGGGGGGAGATATGTATGTATAACTGTGCTGTGATTCACAACAAACTTCAAGGGTGGTAATTTTGTTGTAATTTTGATTATGTTGCATTATTTTTAAACGGTATAGTGTCTTAGATCATTGATATGCCTATTTTGTGTGTGGATGGGGTTGTTCCTGTGTTAAGCCTTAAGAACACAATTTTTTTAAATATATATTTTCGAGCAAATAAATTTTTATTTAAAAATAAATAACATATATTTGGAACACCTATATTAATGTATTACTACGATATATGCTTGCGTAATTATTTTGTAAAATAAAATATGTGTTTAAATACAAATAAAAGTTTTGTTTGGAATTTCTCCAAATATGTTTTTAATTAAAAACAATTGCAAACCATTGCAGATGTTTCGAATTTCATTTTTCGTTTTTCATTGATTTCGGGTTATACCTTAAAATTTAAGTGGAAGACTGCTTTCAAAGAGTATCATATGGTAATGATCTCTCAATCAATTTAAATAAATAGCGTCAAATTTTGTGTCGATAACACACTTTGAAGAGTACCCAGCAAAATCTTGATAAGTACCTGTCATTATTCCCTGCATTACCTAATAATGACATCTCATTTCGGGCTAATTAATAATGCTTACCAATAATAAATAAATCATTTTGGCAAATTTTAATATAATGCAATTTTGGTTATTGCACAAGATTTATTTATTTATTATTTTATATGTTTTCAAATAACACGTGCAGTTTTGAATGAAAATACCAAAAATATTTACGTATTACGTATATTATGTTAAATCATTGAAGAATTTTGCACATGGGGTGTTTGGGTTCAGAAATTTGAATTTGGAATGAGGAAACTGAAATGCGCGAATATATGGAAAAAATCAGTTTAAATGGCAATTTTTACATATTTACTACATATTTTATAACATATTGGTAATGCATTATTCAAGTACTTAAAATCATGAAAATATAAGCACATATTTATGTATGTGGTATGCCTATGCTAGATATAAGTACTTATTATGCTACTTTATTGTATGCTTTTGGGAAGTACATTCTCCAATGACATGTCCATGTTATAATAATGAGAAAAGTGGCTAAATAATACGTACTTAACATTATAGAACTTTGCGTACTCGTCGGATTATTTGGTAATCAGAAATTTTGCTGGGTAATGTGAATATCATAAAAAAAAATTCTTACTTTGAAGGAAATGAAACTTAATACAGAATATCCCATCAAGATAGCATATCGATGGCTTATTGATTTTGATGACAAATACGTCTGGTTTACATGATTGTGCTACAGTGTACATGTGTTTTAAGCCTTTTCAACGTTTTGTTGTTTTGCTATGTTGTTTTATTTATTTTTACGAAGACAAAAAGGCCATACTTACATTTTTTATTTCATTTCCAAATTGCTGACAATGAATTTTTCGATGTAGTATGAACTTTTCCTGTTGATCTGATTACATTTCTGTATTCAAAATTTTTGCAAAATAAATACATTTGGAGAAAACCGCGGAAGAAAATTTCAAATTTGATTTATTTTGCAATCCCGTGTATTACTCATTAACCTTCTTAAACGAAGTTTAAGATACCCACTATGAAGAATGGACTCTACTTCTTAAAGTATATTGCAAAATCGCGATAATTTTGTGCTTTTGACTGCAGAATCCATTACTAATCCACATTACCTAAATGCGCTAGGAAATGATTTAATTTTCAAAATATTTAAATCTAAAAATACTTCGAGTAAAAGTTTTATTATGGATTCCAGTTAAAAAGTTATAACTCAGAACGCATTTCCAAAGCACACAGGAGAAAAACTATTTTATGTGTGATATCTACAAAACATCTAAACTATTTTCCTTGTTATGGATAGCGCAGAAAAAGTAGAAAACACTGTGTACAAAAAAAAAATTCACAAAATCGCAAAATGCAATTTTTTAAAACAACTTGAAGTGTATAACACGGAAAAGGTAGAAAACACTATGTCCATATATTAAAATATTTGCAAAAACATTGCAAAAAAAAATCGCGAAATGCAATTTGTAAAAAGAAGATGATGTGGGTAACGCAGAAACACTACATTCAATTAACTTTTAACTTTGCAAAATCATTGCAAAAATCGCGAAATGCAATTTTTTTTAGAAGCTCATGGTGTGGCCAACATAGAAAAGATAGACAACTGTATGATTAAATAACATTAAAACAAATAGCGAAATTCAATATTTTCGAGGAGCAACCTCTACATCACGGTCAAATTATAATTTCTAAGACTAAATGGAAGCATTTACAAGAATTTAAATCTGTGATTTCATCCAATTATCATTACTATTATCATATATAAGCATTTGAATTACGTGTACTATTTGCAAGTATACAAAAATCGTTGATACCGTCATAAATTTTTTGTTCTACACATTATATCTAGGAAAACCCACGTTCTTTTCAACGCATGTTAGTCTTGTATACAGAATCGCAACAAAATCTTCTTTAATATACACATAGTATTTCACACACTTAAAATTTCTGTGAATATAACCCTAGCCGTTTTTTACGATTTAAAAGTAGACAGTTTGGCGTTTAGTTTCAATATATCTATTAAATTGAATTGTGTTTAACATTTCAATTTTCAATATAAACTAGCTGACCCCAGCAGACGTTGTCCTGCCCGCTCTTTTCGGGATGTATTAGTTTGTTATTAAATGATATTTCATTCAAAATCGCATATATTCCTAGTTTCAGGAAAGTACAATACGCGCATTTCAGTTAAATCGCTCTGCAAATGCAGATTTTGCAAAAAACTTGACCACTCCGGCATTTATCACAGTTTAAATAATTCTTAAACAAAGATGACCCCGAACCGAACCCAATGTGCAAATTTTTGCCAATTCGCTTTATAGTTTCGGAGATCATGAGTTAGTAACAAACATACAAGGATTTTATATATAAAGATTTAAATTTGAACAAATGCTGCTATACTTACCAATTCAACAAAACATAGCCAATTTACGAAGGAAAAGGGGTTTATTTCAGAACTTCGCGTATAATGGACTATACTACATTTTTTTGTTTGTAGCACATTGTAGCAATATGTAAAACAAATTTTATTCCCACTTATGTCATTTTAAATTCGTTTTTTTTCCTTGCTCTCCTGAAAAATAGCTTTTTTTTTTAATACAGCTACAACTGGATATAATCCACCGATATACGTCTTCAGTTAGTTAATTTTCCTAATAAAAGAATGGCACTGTTTTTTCTTGAAGTAGTCACATTTAGAAGATCTAATTTAAAACCTCGATATGTTATGGACGATGGATGTTATGATTATGTTAGATGTTAGATTTATTTTGTTCTCTAAATTAATAACAGTTGTTTTCACATATTTTCGTAAGATATCTGTATTTTGTCTGTCCAACAACAAAACGCACTTAAAATAATTTACAGGCGAAAGAATATCTTCCATACTGCAGTAGTCAATGGAACTCATCGACCATTCTAACCCATTACATATTTGTTTACAAAAGTCATTTTCTCCGTCCCTCTCTGCTTAGTTATCGGATTTCAGATTGTTTGAAAACAATGTAATTCAGCGCAAAAGAGGAGCCGATCATAATGCCATCTATTTCATGTATGTAACGTTATATTTCTCATGAAATTTGTGTGTTGCAATAATATACTACAAAAACAAATTTCACTCTTTTTATATACCCACTTGTGCGAATATGAGCAAAACCCATGTCCATGTAGCTGATATAAAGGACTTATATGAGAGAGATGTTGAAATATACTTAACTCGTCTACGAGTATGTTTCGAGCTTGGTAAAAAATGGAAAATTTAGTAAACAAAATATTTAAAATTTTCAAATTATCTTCTAAAATTTATTTATTTAAATGTAATAAGAATCTTAAACATAAATGACCACAATTTGCAGTATCAAATTGTCGCCTTCTCTTATAGTTATAATTTATGTTCGCCCCCCCAAATAATTTTGTAATTCCAAAAACGGTTGATGATTTCCAAACCTGTCGAAATACCTAACCTGATCTAACCTAACCTAACCTAACCTAACCTAACCTAACCTAACCTAACCAAACCTAACCTAACCTGATTTAGCTGGGAGGTGAAAATTTATGACGTAGTTTTGGACGTGGGATACATTGTATCCCTTTTAAGAAGTAGAGTCCATTCTTCATAGTGGGTATCTTAAACTTCGTTTAAGAAGGTTAATGAGTAATACACGGGATTGCAAAATAAATCAAATTTGAAATTTTCTTCCGCGGTTTTCTCCAAATGTATTTATTTTGCAAAAATTTTGAATACAGAAATGTAATCAGATCAACAGGAAAAGTTCATACTACATCGAAAAATTCATTGTCAGCAATTTGGAAATGAAATAAAAAATGTAAGTATGGCCTTTTTGTCTTCGTAAAAATAAATAAAACAACATAGCAAAACAACAAAACGTTGAAAAGGCTTAAAACACATGTACACTGTAGCACAATCATGTAAACCAGACGTATTTGTCATCAAAATCAATAAGCCATCGATATGCTATCTTGATGGGATATTCTGTATTAAGTTTCATTTCCTTCAAAGTAAGAATTTTTTTTTATGATATTCACATTACCCAGCAAAATTTCTGATTACCAAATAATCCGACGAGTACGCAAAGTTCTATAATGTTAAGTACGTATTATTTAGCCACTTTTCTCATTATTATAACATGGACATGTCATTGGAGAATGTACTTCCCAAAAGCATACAATAAAGTAGCATAATAAGTACTTATATCTAGCATAGGCATACCACATACATAAATATGTGCTTATATTTTCATGATTTTAAGTACTTGAATAATGCATTACCAATATGTTATAAAATATGTAGTAAATATGTAAAAATTGCCATTTAAACTGATTTTTTCCATATATTCGCGCATTTCAGTTTCCTCATTCCAAATTCAAATTTCTGAACCCAAACACCCCATGTGCAAAATTCTTCAATGATTTAACATAATATACGTAATACGTAAATATTTTTGGTATTTTCATTCAAAACTGCACGTGTTATTTGAAAACATATAAAATAATAAATAAATAAATCTTGTGCAATAACCAAAATTGCATTATATTAAAATTTGCAAAAATGATTTATTTATTATTGGTAAGCATTATTAATTAGCCCGAAATGAGATGTCATTATTAGGTAATGCAGGGAATAATGACAGGTACTTATCAAGATTTTGCTGGGTACTCTTCAAAGTGTGTTATCGACACAAAATTTTACGCTATTTATTTAAATTGATTGAGAGATCATTACCATATGATACTCTTTGAAAGCAGTCTTCCACTTAAATTTTAAGGTATAACCCGAAATCAATGAAAAACGAAAAATGAAATTCGAAACATCTGCAATGGTTTGCAATTGTTTTTAATTAAAAACATATTTGGAGAAATTCCAAACAAAACTTTTATTTGTATTTAAACACATATTTTATTTTACAAAATAATTACGCAAGCATATATCGTAGTAATACATTAATATAGGTGTTCCAAATATATGTTATTTATTTTTAAATAAAAATTTATTTGCTCGAAAATATATATTTAAAAAAATTGTGTTCTTAAGGCTTAACACAGGAACAACCCCATCCACACACAAAATAGGCATATCAATGATCTAAGACACTATACCGTTTAAAAATAATGCAACATAATCAAAATTACAACAAAATTACCACCCTTGAAGTTTGTTGTGAATCACAGCACAGTTATACATACATATCTCCCCCCGACCGCACTAAATCACTATGAATTTCATTATATTATGACATTTTCCTAGCAACCAGACACCCAATAGTCTGTCTGTCCGAAAGTCGGACTGAGGAGATGAAATTCCCCTAGCAACCAGCCACCCAATAGTATGTTCGTCTGAAAGATGGACTGAGAATTCCTCTAAATCCATTCTTGAAAAATAATTGTAAACAAAATATCCAACGATCTAAATCCATCCCAAATGTAAAGAGCAATCAGTAAAGAACCTATGCTCGACATTACAAAATCGTTACAAATAAAACAAAATTAGAACCATGTTTAAATTCGACCCCAAAATTTTTCTCTTTGCAAACAGCCTTAGACAAATAAAGCAACATGCACAAAATTAGAACAAAAAATGTCCAATACCAAACCAATATGCAAAAATGACAACAAAAAATTGCACCTGAGCTATACACGACAACCAATATGCGATCCCTTTAGGATGGGGTGATCTCAGCTCACACCTCTCAATATTGATGGCAATAACAGCCAAACCACCCCACAACGTCGGAAATAATCAATAAATACGTGTCAGACACAGGACTAACTCCATCCAAACATAAAAAAGCAAACAGAAAAAAAGCAACAAAATTTCCGTAACCACACAACAAACAGACCACACAAAACAGGCATATCAATGATCAAAGACACTATACCGTTTTAAAAATAAAGTAACATAATCAAAATTACCACCCTTGAAGTTTGTTGTTGTTCTCCCACGACCTCACTAAACCGACATAAATTTCATCATATTATGACATTTTCCTAGCAACCAGCCACCAAACAGTCTGTCCGTCCAAAGACGGACTGAGAAGATGAAATTCCCCTAGCAACCAGCCACCTAATAATCTGTCCGTCCGACAGACGGACTGAGAAGATGAAATTGCCCTAGCAACAAGCCACCCAATACGAGTAGTAGGCCGTCCGAAAGACGGACTGAGAATTCCTCTAAATCCATTCTTGAATATAAATGTAAACAAAATATACAACGATCTAAATCCATCTCAAACATAAAGAGCAAACAGAAAAACCAATGCCTAGCGATATCTAAAAAAACCAATGCCTGGCGATTGCAAAATAAAACAAAATTCGAAAACTGTCTCGAAATTAGTCTATTTCTAAACTCGTGTTAGATACAAGACTATCTCCATCTCTAACATGAAGAGCAAAAAAGCAAACCGCCACCCAATATCCTGTCCGTCTGAAAGACGAACTGAGAATTTCTTTAAGACGGACTGAGAATTCCTTTGAAAAAAAATAAATGTAAGCAAATTATCCAACGATCTAAATTCATCCCAAACATAAAGAGCAAAGAGAAAAACCAATTCTCGACGTTACTTAATCGTCACAAATAAAACAAAATTATAACAGTGTTTACATTCGATCCCAAATTTTTCCTCTTTGCAAACAGCCTTAGACAAATAAAGCAACATACACAAAAATTACAAAAAAAAAAATTCCCTCATGAGCTATAAACACCGTATTGACAACCAATATGCGATCCCTTTAGGATGGGGCGAATCACAATATTCATGACAACAAAATATAGGACTTACTCCATCTCAAACAAAATAAGAAAAATGTTTCTATTTTCAGACAGCCTTAGACAAATGAAGCAACATACACAAAACACACGGCAACCCATATGCGATCCCTTAGGATGGGGTGGGATCTCAATGCACATTAGGATGGGGGTGCGATCTAAATGTACACCTGATGGCTATAAAAATCTCAGATATACCATTTATTCACACCTCTTGACATTAATGATCAATAAATCACACCTGCGGTGACATGCTGTCAAATTAACACCTCATTATTATTCAAAAAATACACTTCCCCTCTACTCACTCAAAGTCCGGTTGTTGGCAAAAATCTTAATTTTCTTCCAACTTATCTTAACATTTAAAATTATTGCTATTTTAAATTACAGCTCATCCTTAACGCTTTTATGTATATACATATTGTTAACATTATTTCTTTATCTTACATAATATTAACATATGTGTGTACGTATATGATTTATCCACAGTGTGGTTTAGAGATTATTTCAGAAAACATTTATCACGAGGCTGTTCAATCATATCACAACATATCCAAATTGAGATATTTACACTCAATTACGATGAGAGTGATCGAGCAAATCAGGCGACAAACAAATGTACTTACACACATATCGTTTACTTTTGCAATGCAGCTACGCAAACCTCTCAATTGCGTTACCATTATTTTCTATTGCATTCTTCGCTGTTGCTAACTTTCAAAGCGCTCGTACGAGCTCTTGGTGTGTTCCGTGTGCAGTCAACCGAATAGAATTGTTCGAATAAGAATATTCACTCAATTATAATTATATAATGAGTTTCAAGTTGGGTTGTAATATTCTTATTGGAACTGCTTCACTCTCTCTTCTTTGGACTGCAGACGAAGCAACATCACTAAGTATACCCTCCTAAAGATTGTAAACTTATTTACAGCGTTTTGTTCCTAAACATATGTATGCATACACATGTATGTATACATGAAAAAATATAGCAATAAAACTGTACATATTTTGAATTGAAAATCAATTTAAATTTCTTTTTTTTTGATAAAGACTCGAGAAGGCTTCTATTTAAAGCTCGAGCTAAAATATTCTCAACATCATTATTGGTGCCGAAACCCGGGAAATTTTCGCTAAGATATGAGTGAAATTCAGTGAATCTGTTGTGTAACCCAATAAAAAAGTGAACAATCATATTGAAACCCTTTTGTAGGTGCTGATAAGTAAATAATCATGAGTGATCTCGATATTTTAATAAATGAGCAACGTGATTTGTTGAAGTTGTTGACGAAATATGAAAATCGATTTGGAACGAAACCTAAGGCCGAGAAAACTCAAGGTTATTTAAATTCATTGGCACAAAGGGTTGATGATATTTTTTCTAAGTTCGAGGAGCAACACGATAAGATAATGCGACAAATTCGTGAAACATCCCTTAATGTGGATGATGTTCCCTATCTAAAGGAGGATGTGTACTTCGACTTTTCTGAGAAATATCTCACGTTCAAAGGTAATTTAATTGACTCATTACCAGAACAATCAGTGACACAATCCCCAATAGCCAGTACATTTGTCGCACCAAACAATCGCTCTGAGACAACGATTATTTCTGATACCAGACTCCCAAAGATTAATTTACCTACATTTTCCGGAGAATATATGGAATGGATACCATTCCGGGACATATATTGCTCCCTAGTTCACAACAATGAATCACTGAACAAGGTTCAGAAGTTTTACTATTTAAAGGATACACTTTCTGGTGAGGCAGCTAGTTTGATCAAGACTATCTCTGCCACAGAGGCAAACTATGAATCTGCATGGAAGATTTTGGAATCAAGATACCACAATAAGCGAATGCTTGTTGGTAGTCTGATTTCCAAAATTTTTAATATTTCTAAGTCTGACGGTGGCTTCCAATCAATTAAAGTTTTACTTGACTCTGCCCAGGAATGTCTCGCCTCTCTTAGAAATTTGGACATCGGAACTGTTACCTGGGATCCTATGCTTGTCCATTTATTGGTACAGAAGCTTGATTTGCAGACACGTAAGGATTGGGAAAATTCCCCAACCTCTAGCACAAGTTTGCCATCACGCAATGAACTTTTTTCCTTTCTTGAGAGAACCTTTCGAACTCTGGAGTCATTAGGCAATGAATTTCCCACGACAACTAAACCTAAATTTACTACTAATAGTAAAAACTCTACCCAGTCCAAGAAAACTTCTTGCCATACAGGGAAATATTCTAGGGAACATACTTCTTCTTGTATATATTGCGAGAAAACGCATTCTCTTTCCAAATGCTACAGGTTTCTTGCCCTTTCTTTACATGCCAAGAACGAATTTTTGGCCAACAAACGTGTTTGTCGCAATTGTTTTGTGAACGGGCATGATCACAACAATTGTGGCTCCCCTTTTCGTTGTATCATTTGCAAGGATATGCACCATACAGTTCGTCATTCAAATGAACCGAATCACTTTTCTGCTCCTAATACTGTAACTCGATCTACATCCACTTCCAACCGGAACTCAACGCCACAACTCACCTCGCATAGTGCACATGCATTTCAGTCCGTTTTGCTGTATACAATTAGGTTGAATGTTACTACAGATTGCGGTATATTTCCTCTACGAGCACTTCTTGACCCTGGCTCACAGGGTAGCCTGATTTCTGAATCAGTAGTGCAACTGTTAGGCCTAAGAAAAACCAAATCTCATTGCAGAGTGATTGGTATTGGCAACAACAGTGAAAATGTATCATGACATTCTGTGAATATTGATTTGTACACTCGGAAGAACCAGCTAGTACTTTCTTGTGCTGCTTTGGTACTCTCAGATCTGTCCACATATACCCCAGATTCATCTGCAAGGCATATCGCTATGCCAGATATAGGTAAAGAGGATTTGGCTGACCCATTTTTTTATAGCTCTGATCCGATAGACATAATTCTAGGGTCCGATGTGTGTGCTAGAATAAAGATTGCTTCAGAATCGTTTGTTTACGAACAGCTTTTCTTTCAAAACACTCATTTTGGATGGGTATTTTCAGGCTCTAGCAGTAGTATATCTGCCCACAGGGTACATATACATAATGCAAATTTAGAGACCATTTTGAGATCCTTTTGGGAACAGGAGGAGGTAATTGACAAAAGAAATTTAACTGGGCGTTATTTGGTAAATCTCCCATTTAAATCCATTCTATCTGATGGGTCGCACCCACAGATGCATAACAATGTTATGAACGCTCTCAGGCGGTTACGACAATTAGAAATATCGTTTTCCAAACGACCCTAATTCGCTCAGAGTTATAAGGAATATGAGTCCTTGGGCCATATGACGAAGATCGGTCACTATCCTGATGATGTTCGCTATCAAAATTCGTATTTCTTGCCTCATCATGGCGTTTTGAAAAATGACAGTACAACGACGAAACTACGTGTTGTTTTTGATGGAAGTAGTCATTTTCAGGGGCACAAGGCTCTTAACGAAGAACTTTTTCCAGGTCCTGCTCTTCAAAATGACCTTCCTTCAATAATGACCAAATGGAGAAGGCATGAGATTGCATTTAGTGCAGACATCGAAAAGATGTTCCGACAGATTGATGTCCACCCTGAACATCGAGAATTCCAACAAATTTTATGGCGATGTAGTCCCTTTGAGAGGATCTCGATTTACGAGCTGAATACGGTGACTTATGGTACAACTAGTGCACCTTATTTAGCAATTCGTATATTGCAAAGACTTGCAGACGATTTTAAGTGTGACTTTCCAAAGGCGGCTGAAATTTTGGTGTCAGACTCATATGTCGATGACATTATTTCAGGAGCTGAGGACCTTGAGCAAGCGAGACTCTTGCAAAATAATTTATGCGACCTTCTAAGGAAAGGAGGTTGCAATCTTCGAAAGTGGATTTCAAATTCGGAGGCGCTTTTGAAAGGGATTCCTGAAGATTGTAGGGACCCATTCCTCTCCGTAGGCTTTGATAGGGATAATATTGTGAAAACACTTGGTATTCAATGGAATATAAAAAGTGATTCATTTTCCTTCAAGGTCAATTTGGACGAAATAAATTCTTTCACTAAAAGAACAATTCTATCCGAATCTGCCAAGTTATACGACCCCTTAGGTTGGTTGACACCATCGACTATTATGTCAAAGTCTATTTTCAAGACACTATGGGAGCATGGTTTGGATTGGGATTCTGAAGTCCCACGTGATATTGAGGATAACTGGCTGAAGCAGCGATCGTCTTTGCGACAGCTGGTTAACCTTCAGATTCCAAGATGGATCAGATGGTCACGAGAGTCTCAAGTGGATCTACACTGTTTTTGCGATGCATCTACTGTGGCGGACGCTGCAGTAGTGTATTCTAGAATTGTGACTCCAAATGGTATATTCGTTTCTATTCTACAAGCCAAGTCCAAAGTTTCTCCAATCAAGACAGTATCCATACCAAGATTGGAACTCTGTGCTGCGATACTCTTGGTACAATTGGCACATAGTGTGAGGAAGTCTTTGAAGGACTTGAATATCCAATATTGGAGTGATGGTTCAACTGTCTTGAGTTGGATTCTAAAGCCTCCTGCAAGCTGGAATGTATTTGTTGCAAATAGAGTTGCTGATATACAGAGATTAAGCGATCCCCTTCAATGGAGGTATGTTCCCTCTGCATTAAATCCCGCCGACTGTGCTTCCAGGGGTATATTTGCACATGATTTGTTGGAAAATAAGACCTGGTGGTTTGGGCCAGAGTTCCTCTATAACTCCTCGTCATCATGGCCGAAAAATCTTTCATGTCTGGCTACTACAGAGAAAGAAAGGAAACCTAGAATTTCTACTCATACTTTGAGCGAGAAGGTATATCCTGAAATTATGTCAAAATATTCTAGGCTCCAAACCTTACTCCGCATAACGACTTTGTGTTTTCGTTTTATTTACAATTATAAGCACCCTAAAATGAAACGAACTGGCGTGTTGGCATCTTCTGACATAGATACCACACTCAACCACTTTGTAAAAGTATCGCAACATGTATACTTTTCTAGTGAAATCATGTCACTATCGAAATATCGAGCTCTGGGCAACAGTCCGTTGCTCAAGTTAATGCCGTTTCTTGATGATGATGGTATAATTAGAGTAGGTGGTCGCTTACAGAACTCCACTCTTTCATTTAACGTAAAACACCCTATTATTCTATCCAAAAATAATCCACTATCAAGAGTTATCATTACAGATTCACATTAAAGGACCTTACATGATGGTGTTACACTAAACATGGCTTTTGTGAATCGAAAGTTCTGGATTATATCCGGAAATGAGCTGGCCAAGACAATTATTCACCAATGTATGAAATGCTTCAGATACTCGGCAAAAACATCACAATAGGTGATGGGAAACTTGCCATCTGTTCGTTTAAATGTCGGCCATTCAAACACAGTGGAGTTGACTACGCTGGCCCTATTATGATCAAGACATCAACACTCAGATCTGCTGTTGTCTCCAAAGGTTATATTTGTTTATTTGTCTGTATGGTCACAAAAGCTTTACACCTTGAGGCAGTTTCAGACCTCACTACAGCATCCTTTCTAGCTGCTTTCAGACGTTTCGTGTCTCGGCGAGGTGCGTGCACTGATATGTATTCAGATTGTGGCACGAATTTTGTAGGTGCTTCTAAGGAGCTACAAGTTCTACATCACAAGTGTCAAAAATCTTTGCCAGAAGAATTAAAGCACTCACTTAGTTTGAATGGTACAAACTGGCACTTTATTCCACCAGCCTCACCAAACTTTGGCGACCTATGGGAGGCAGGAGTGAAGTCTGTTAAGTTTCACTTAAAACGCATTGTGAATGACAGACTTCTCAGTTTTGAAGAGCTATCTACATTATTGTGTCAGATTGAAGGTTGCTTAAATTCCCGTCCATTATGTCCCTTGTCATCAGATCCATCAGTCTTTGATGCGCTTACTCCAGCGCATTTTCTCATAGGTGAACCTACTAACAGCATCCAAGAGGAAACGTTATTGGATATGAACATGAATCGGCTCACCAGGTGGAAATGTGTGGAAAAACTCAAGCAACATTTCTGGAAAAGGTGGCATAATGAGTATCTCAACCGTCTCCAAGCTCTTCCTAAATGGCTAAAAGACGACAAAAAGGCTAAAATTGGTGATTTAGTGCTGATAGCTGACGAACGATGTGGCCCTGGACAGTGGCTTTTGGGCCGTATAATGGATATCCATCCTGGTGCTGATGGACGAATAAGGGTGGTATCAATTTTAATAAAAAATAAAACTTTAAAAAGGCCTATATCTAAAATCTGGGTTCTTCCAGAGAATATGCCTCCAACCAACACAAGCAACGCAGAAAATTTATAACAATCGTCGAAATCAACAAATTTTCAACGATATCATCTACAACTACAATCTTCCTGCTTTTTTTAATTAAAAATGAACTTATCATCATCACCATTGTCATCAACAAACATATCACAACAATAGCGGAGGGATGGAGCCTACATTATAGCGCTGTGAGTCGGAGCACAGCGGAGCTAGAGCTCGACTAAAGCACTCCCATCAATAGGCCGTCCTGAAGCTATACTAACGTGGTTAAGAACATCCGTTCTTTGGGGGGAGAATGTTGGCAAAAATCTTCATTTTCTTCCAACCTATCTTAACATATTAAATTATTGCTATTTTAAATTACAGCTCTTCTTTAACGCTTTTATGTATATACATATTGTTAACATTATTTCTTTATCTTACATAATATGAACATATGTGTGTACGTATATGATTTATCCACAGTGTGGTTTAGAGATTATTTCAGAAAACATTTATCACGAGGCTGTTCAATCATATCTCAATGAACAGAATCTTGCCAAGATCGGCAGATCTGTTGGGTTCTACTCGACGGGAGCGTAGTAGAAGCCTGTAAAAAATGTCGTTGCTCGGGAGGCAACAACAAACAACTAAGTTAAGTTGAGCAGAAATGAAACCCACACGACAAACACAAATGACACACAAGTATTCGAGCGATACTTACGTGAGCTTTGATTGTTATGGAGAAAACAATAACGTAGGGGTTTGGTAAAAAATATGACACGGGCGGTCGTTTTATTTAAGAGTAATATTCGTCTTCGAAGGCACAAATACAAGTGAAATCCTCCAAAACTCTTCTTCTTCCTTGAGACCGCAATTTCCTCGATGACGATATCGGTTATTACAAATCGATTAAATCCATATCAATATCGTCATCGAGGGGGTTGGGATGATCCCCAACATGCCGCCCCCCTTGCATGGCTGCAACATTAAGTGCCCCAGCAATCTTCCCCAACGCTGCCAGAATCTGTCTCATCATCGCTTGGTTCCCCTCTTGGCCCTCGGACACAGCGCTCAGGCACTGCAGAATGTTCGGATCCTGGGAGATTACTGGGGCCCGATGCGGGCTTTGTGGTTGTAGTGGCTGTGGCTGTTGTTGCTGTGGTTGAGGCTGCTGTTGTTGTTGACGCGGTGGCTGCTGTCGATTTGGATGCCGACGATTTTGCTGCTGACGTTGCTGCTGTTGTTGACGTTGCTGACGTTGGCGCTGTTGTTGTTGGCGTTGTTGTTGTTGGCGTTGTTGATGTTGGCGCTGTTGCTGTTGACCTCTTACTCCCAGTCTGTCCTGAACGGATCTCCTCTGCTCGATTTGGCGCCTAAAGGCGGTGCCCGAATTCGAGCTTCGGTTAGAGGTCCCTGTGGCTGACAACGCACCCATACTCCGCAACCATTGCTGCACGTTTTGGTGCGCCTTTGGGACGTCTTCAGGGTGCAACAAGGTGTGATGTTGTAGCTCCCCACATAACCGACAACATCCGGGCGAAGTACACTCTCTCATCAAATGGGACGACGCCAAGCAGTTAACACAGTATTTATGTACGCGTACAGCATAGGTACGCTGCCTGGCGGTCATCTTTTTAAAAATGCCACAAAATCTCAATGGGTGGAACCGGAAGCACACCAAGCATTGTTCATTTATTTCGTTGTCCATATTCTTGCTGTGAGAGACCTCAAAGAAATTAAAGAAGAAGAAAAAAAGAGAGAGAAGAAAAAAAAACGAAGAAGAGAGAAAAAATGGATCCCATACGGGTGATGGATTATTAATCATACTTAGTGTGGACAACACAACATATAGCAACGGACTTGCTAGTCTACGGATTTTTCGCATATAGGTAAAACGCACAGTTTCACTATCGGTCGTGTTATGACCCCGGAAGATGTTTTAACATCGGCGACTCGCACACGACTGTCAAAACCTTTATGTACCGATTCAATTCGACCCATTCTCCAGTCGTTGGGTGGTAACAACTCATCTTTTACTATAACGAAATCCCCCTTTTTTAAATCTTGTTTTGGACATTGCCATTTGTATCGTTTATGTAGCTCATGGAGGTATTCTGTCTTCCATCTCTTACTGAACTTATGATGAAGGGCCTTCAATTTTTCCCAGCGATTGATGAGGGACAGATTGTCCGCAGGTAGTTCAGGTGCAAACAATAAAGGACCACCTCGAATAAAATGACCAGGTGTTAAAGCCTGCAGATCATCTGGGTCTTCTGATAACGGCGATATTGGCCGGGAATTAAGTACACTTTCAATTCGTACAAGTATAGTGCAAAATTCCTCAAAATTAAATTTCTGTCCTCCGACAATCTTTTTAAAGTGAGTTTTGAAGCTTTTTACGCCGGCTTCCCATAAACCGCCCATATGTGGTGCGCTAGGAGGAATGAATTTCCATTCAAAACCTTGTACGACATATTTCTCTGTTGCCTCCTTAGCAGACAGCTTCAAAAAACTCATATATTCTTTTAGGAATGTACGGCTTGCCCCGACAAAATTAGTGCCATTATCAGACATAAGACACTTGGGCAGCCCTCGTCTTCCTATAAATCTCGCGAATGTGGCGAGAAAGGCATCGGCAGATAAGCTCGAACATGCTTCTAAGTGAATTGCCTTACACGAGAAACAGATAAATATACATGCATAGGATTTCATAAAGGGTGAGTTTCTCAATGTACCTGCCTTTACTTGAAATGGACCCGCGAAATCGACTCCGACATACGTAAATGGCAGAGACAAAGAGGACCTTTCCTCCGGCAAGGCTCCCATGATTTGAGACTTCATCTTCTGTTTGTATCTGACACAGGTTATGCATTGATGTACACAGGTTATGCATTGTAACCGAGCGTTTAAGACTTGGAATATAGAATTCACATCGAACAGTGTTCATCATGAGAGAAATATCTGCATGCAAAAGTGTGGTGTGCACAAACTCGAGAAAGATACGACATAATTGCGACGAATTAGGTAGTATAATTGGGAACCGTTCGTCATATGTTAAAGTGGCATTGGCCAGCCTACCGTTAACTCGTATGACACCCCTACTATCCAGAAATGGGTTCAGTGCACGGAGCGTGCTCTGTTTGGATATTGGTTTCGAATTACGGAGGTCATCATACTCCTGAGCAAAATATGAACGTTGTGAAATCTGAATAAGCTTAGTCTTAGCGTGTGTAAGCTCTGACTGTGTAAGCATTTGATCTTTGATTACACAACCCTTTAAATCTTTCCGCGTGGAATTTATAAACCGATACATGTAGGCACAAACAGACAATGCTCGAGGATACGAAGAAAATCTATCCATTATGTTGTTGTCAATTTGTTGATGTATGTGGTATACTTTAACACTTCTTTTTTCGGGTGGATCTACAGAAGGCGGGATAGATTTTGGCCAAGAATCTGACTGACTTAGTAGCCAAGCTGGGCCGTTCCACCACAAGGAATTGCGTTCCAGTTGTAGGGATCCGCATCCTCTGGTCCCAATGTCAGCCGGATTGCATTCAGACGATACATGTCTCCACGTTGCATCTCCAACACTCTGAAGAATGTTAGTGGTTCGATTTGCCACATAGGTGTTCCACGATGAAGGTGGTTTTTTAAGCCACGCTAAGACTATAGTGGAGTCTGTCCACAAATGCTTTGTGACATTCCCATACTCTAACGTTGAGACTGTATGACTCACGAAGTTCGAAAGCAATTCAGCCCCACATAACTCCAATCTTGGCAAGCTAATTTTTTTTCAATGGCGCCACTCTGCTTTTTGCCACAAGTAAATGGACGGAACACTGTGACCTATTTTCGTTCCGAATATACACAGTAGCACAAAAGGCCTTTTCAGAGGCATCACAAAACCCGTGAATTTCTATATTACTTTCCGGGCGAAAGTGAACCCATCGTGGTATTTTGATTGCCTCAATATCTTTTAATTGTTGAATGAATACGCTCCATTTCGACAGAATGGATGCGTTTATTTCTTCGTCCCATTCCAATCCATCTAGCCATAAATCTTGTAATAGTATTTTTGCCTGTATAATGATAGGCGTTACCCACCCAGCGGGATCGAATAATTTCGATACAGCGGATAATATCTTTCTCTTTGTCGTACAATTTTCCATCATTAGTGGCTCCGCGCAGTATGAGAAGGAATCGGTTAAAGCATTCCATCGAATACCTAATGTTTTTGTGGAGCTTGTATCCTCAATCTTTAAAAAGTCTTCTCGTAAAATGTCTTGAGTGGCAATTTCTTTCAGGAGATCAGAATGATTTGCTCTTACTTTCCTTAGAGGAAAGCCGGCAGAATCTAGCGTGCGTAGAAGCTGCCGTTGCGCTTCTAGAGCTGAGGCGACTGTGTGGCCCCCTGTTAATATGTCATCCACATAAATCTCTTTTCGCAGAATTCTAGAAGCCACTGGATTCTCGACTTCTGAATCCGAAGCTAACTGCAATAACGTGCGTATTGCTAAATAAGGAGCGCAATTAATACCGAAAGTGACCGTGCACAGTTCGTAATCTTCTATCGGTCCGCTAGGATTCTTTCTAAATAATATTCTCTGATACGGGCGATCAGTTTCATCCACCATTATCTGGCGATACATTTTCTCAATGTCTCCATTAAATACAAATTCATACTGCCGCCAATTCAAAATGACAGAAGTAAGATCTTTCTGCAATATCGGACGTACATGCAGAACATCATTCAACGCAAAGGAACTTTTCGTTTTCCTTGAACCGTTGAAAACTACTCGAACCTTTGTACTCGCGCTTTCCGGACGAAAGACTGCGTGATGCGGTAAATAATACGAGTAGTATTTGCCTTCATAACAAATCTCTTTAGATCCCGTTTTTTGCATATGACCTAGTGTCCAGTATTCGTTCAAAACATCGTTGTATACTTTAGAAAGATGTTGTTCTTTCAAATTCTTTGTTTCTAAGTGCTCATACTGACGCTTGGCTATGAATCGTGAAGAGTCCAAAAACAACGAATCGGGAAATTCCTTCTTAAAGGGCAATCTAACAACATATCTTCCATCTGAACGTCTATATGTTGTTTTGCTATAGAATTCCTCGCAAACTATATCCGATTCAGACACAATTGGCATAAGAGAGACTTCTTCTTGTTCCCAGAATTTTCTGAGTAACACTCCAATATCTTCCTCCAATGGTTCGACATCAACCATTGCAAGGGATATGGAATTTGGTTTTACCGGACCGTAGATATACCATCCGTATACGGAATTCTGAGCCACCATATCTCCTAGTACGTTTCTTTGTGTTCCTTCCAAGATGATGTAAGGAATTACGTCACTGCCTAGGAGCATGTCAACCTGACCAGATGTTAGGAATCCAGGATCAGCGAGTTCTAAATGACTCACTTGGCTCAGATCGGTAACCGAAATGGTACGCGAAGGTAACAAACTAGTCAAATTGCTCACCACTATTACCTCAGTATCATGCACGAAATTGTGCATTTCTGCGTATAGCGTGACACTACATATCTTGCTAGAATTTGCTACCACTGTTCCACTTAGGCCGCTTATTTTGAAATTAGCATCCTCTGTTCTTATACCTAGCCTTTTCACTATTTTCTTTGTCAGAAACGACCTTTTGGATGCAGTGTCTATCAGAGCTCGTATAGTGAATATCTCCCCTGCCTGTCTAATATGAATTAACGCAGTTGGCAGAACAATGTCTTCATCATTCATGGACATATGAGTTTGTACATTAGACACGTGAGTAGCCGAGTTTGAACAACATGGTTGTTCTTCAGCATTTTCGTCTGTCATGACATGTGAGGATGTCTGTTGATCCCTTCCCGAGCGGAATGGATTTAAATTATCATTCGTTGATTGCAATGGTGGTCTTTGAATAGGATTTGTTCTCACTAGATGTAATTTAGTGTGGTGATTCTTCCTACAATACGTACATCTATGCATGCTTCTACATTCTTGACTGCTATGACCAATCATCAGGCAATTGTTGCAATACCCATTATCACGTACAAAATCTATCCGCTGTTTCACCGGTAAACCACCGAATTTTAGACAATTCCTCAAAAAATGATTCTTACCACAAAGCTTGCAGCCGTTCGACTGTGCAACCTTGGAATTACTTTGTGGTATCGTTTCTGATCGCGATTCTAATGGTATTTGTTGGTGTCTTAGGACGTCTATCCTCTCCACCACCTGATGACGGTTTATCAAAAATTCTTCCATTTGTGACCATTGTGGTAACTCAGAATGAGATTCTAGGGACTGTTCCCATAAAGTTAACGTTTCAACTGGAAGCTTCGTTGAACATAAATAAATAAGTATCGGGTCCCACTGTTCTACTTCGACTCCATGTGCAGTAAGGATTGCGAGACAATCACTTACCGTTGATTGGATTCTTCTTATGTCTTGGCTACTCTCAGATCGCGCGGGAGCGATGTTAAACAGAATCGTCAACTGATTGTCAACTAGGACTCTTTTATTCTCATATCTTGTTCGTAAGGCGTCCCAGGCTAGTGTGAAATTCTGATCTGACAAAGGGTATTTGTCAACTATTCTTCCCGCCTCGCCCTTAGTTTTATTTCGCAAATGATATAACTTTTGCGCCGACGTAAGTCGAGGGTGATTGCCATATATGGCAGTAAACATATCCCTAAAGGCCGTCCATTCTTCATAGCTTCCATAAAAGTCTTGTGTGTCACAAGGAGGAACCTTAATGCATATTTCTGATGTATCAAAAGTTGTATTTACCGGGTACATGGTCGAACTATGAAGTAATGAGGGATTCGTCATTTCCGCTCTTTGTGAACCATTTGAAAAAGTTCTCTTTCGCTTAAGAATATCCAGCATTTTAGCCTTAGTTATCTGATATTCTTCCCGAGTGGATTCAAACATTTCTTTTGCTTCCTGCTTGAATATTTCATCTACTACTTTGTTGTCTGCCAAATATACACTCTCAAATGCACTACGGACATTGTGCCAATCTTCTTCTAGTGACTCTAACTTTGTCTCTAACAAGGATTCAGACAATTTTTTTTCTGAGATTTTTGAGAACTTATTGCACACACTTATGACGTTATCCGTTTCATATTCAAACCTAGTGCAAATGGTTGACCCCATATTTTTATTTTATTTTATTTTATTTTATTTTATTTTATTTTATTTTATTTTATTTTATTTTATTTTATTTTATTTTATTTTATTTTATTTTATTTTATTTTATTTTATTTTATTTTATTTTATTTTATTTTATTTTATTTTATTTTATTTTATTTTATTTTATTTTATTTTATTTTATTTTATTTTATTTTATTTTATTTTATTTTATTTTATTTTATTTTATTTTATTTTATTTTATTTTATTTTATTTTATTTTATTTTATTTTATTTTATTTTATTTTATTTTATTTTATTTTATTTTATGGCCGATACGACCTTTTGTTTATTGTAACGCGCGTATAACAGTTTGGATTGGCGTCAAACCTCACAACTCAAACCTAAGTTACAGCTGTGATAATGAGTACACAGTGTGTGTGTGTATGAATGCAAGCGGCTGTTAACACCACACGAATGATTTTTTTTTTGTTGGATATGATGTTTTTTGCTTTTGTTCTCCTTCTAAGCAACACAAAGCAATACTCCCTCAAACTGATTTGTTTTTTTTTGTTATTCAAATGAGTGTTTTGTTTATCTTTTTCTTTTATGCGACGATTGCCAGCATAGTGAACTGTCACAATGAAGAGTGAAGGGAAATTACTCTGCTATGATATCTATGGTACTTTTGATACTAAGCACAACTTCAAACACGGAAAGTTTCAACCATGTATTTGCAAATCAACAATTAATTGTGAGCGCAATTGATTAATAATTGATCTACACAAATGCGACACGAAAATGTCGACTGAATTTATTTATTTTAAGGTTCGAAGGACCATGAACAGAATCTTGCCAAGATCGGCAGATCTGTTGGGTTCTACTCGACGGGAGCGTAGTAGAAGCCTGTAAAAAATGTCGTTGCTCGGGAGGCAACAACAAACAACTAAGTTAAGTTGAGCAGAAATGAAACCCACACGACAAACACAAATGACACACAAGTATTCGAGCGATACTTACGTGAGCTTTGATTGTTATGGAGAAAACAATAACGTAGGGGTTTGGTAAAAAATATGACACAGGCGGTCGTTTTATTTAAGAGTAATATTCGTCTTCAAAGGCACAAATACAAGTGAAATCCTCCAAAACTCTTCTTCTTCCTTGAGACCGCAATTTCCTCGATGACGATATCGGTTATTACAAATCGATTAAATCCATATCAATATCGTCATCGAGGGTGTTGGGATGATCCCCAACACTCAACATATGCAAATTGAGATATTTACACTCAGTTACGATGAGAGTGATCGAGCAAATCAGGCGACAAACATATGTACTTACACACATATCGCTTACTTTTGCAATGCAGCTGCGCAAACCTCTCAATTGCGTTACCATTATTTTCTATTGCATTCTTCGCTGTTGCTAACTTTCAAAGCGCTCGTACGAGCTCTTGGTGTGTTCCGTGTACAGTCAACCGAATAGAATTGTTCGAATGAGAATATTCACTCAATTATAATTATAGAATGAGTTTCAAGTTGGGTTGTAATATTCTTATTGGAACTGCTTCACTCTCTCTTCTTTGGACTGCAGACGAAGCAACATCACTAAGTATACCCTCCTAACGATTGTGAACTTATTTACAGCGTTTTGTTCCTAACATATGTATGCATACACATGTATGTATACATGAAAAAATATAGCAATAAAACTGTACATATTTTGAATTGAAAATCAATTTAAATTTCTTTTTTTTTGATAAAGACTCGAGAAGGCTTCTATTTAAAGCTCGAGCTAAAATATTCTCAACACCGGTAATGACTTAACAATGTCCAATGATTCATCGCATTGTTGTCCTGGGACAATCTTTAATTCCCTTTATGTCTCAACTTCCGGAGTCGATACTACAATTTTTTCAAACCTATCATTAATCTCTTCTATCTGTTTCTAAAAAGTCTGTCTTTGGACAACCAAAGCTGCCTTGATGGCCGAATCCACGAGAACATGTAGGTATTCTGCTGTCGTTGTCACTTTCCCAGATTTGTGTCAACAGAAATAATACTAATTCCTTCAACTAAAAGATTGACCTCTTGATCTAAATTGCTCATTTAGACCAAAAAAAACACAATGGAAAGACTATCCCTGACAGCCTTACTTCATAAAAAACATGAATCCCTTCTTGGCGAGAGGAACAACAAATTTAAGTCAGTCAGTCACTTTACAAAAAAATATTTAATTTAACTCACATACACTTTACTTCCAAATTATTAGTAATTATCATCATTTTTTAAGTTGTTGGTCGGCTGGCTGTTTGTTGGCTGGAGGTTGCTGGTTGGCTGTCTGCTGGAGGTGACTGGCTGTTAACTAGATTTCCAATAGTTTCCTCTTAAGTTCTTTATGATCCTTTTCTACGCAGCCCAGGCTGTTTCGAAGCTCTGGTGACCTTTTGTAACGTGGTTTTGTCGAAGGCTGAGGTAAGTTCAGTCGTCCTAAGGACCCACAAACCTTACGAAATAAGAACACAAGGATTTTCCCTGACTAGGGCTTACAATTCAGGTTTTATTGATTGATGATTTATTTTCTAATCTACATGTGATTTAGTTACGTTTGACAACTACAAGATACTGTGCTTCGGGGGCCGATTAGGCTCGTGGTGCTGGTAGCGAGGCGAGATTATTGCTGATTGTAATCGATTTTAAGATTATCGGGGACTTGTTGTCTGATTCGGAATGAAGTTACGCCTATGAATTCGGCTTTGTACAGGCAGGGTGTTTGTATTCTTCGGGATCGACCTTTCGTAGATCCGATACAACAGTCTCGGTTGGCGGCTTCGGATTTTAGGCCGTCGTGTATAGTTGGACTGGTTGTTGTACGCTGCAGACTCGATCTGTCGTAGATTCAGATACAGCAGTCTCAGTGGGCGGAGTCGGATATAGTCAGGCTTTCCAAAAAAAGTGGTACAGACCAAGGCCCGACCACTACAGATGAGTCCCGACCAGCGTTGCCGTTTTGGTCATTTCCGACCAAATTTGGTCGGATAGATTTAAAATTGTTCTTTCTGGTCGGATGGTCGGACCAACTCAATTTTGGTCGGTTTTATTCTCAAATATTTTAGATGTATTATAATACAGAATAATTTGAAGATTAATATGATTTTTTTTCACCGTTGGAAATATCTTGAAATGTTGATTGTGAATCCCAATATTTTTCTTAATCGATACAAACAGTATCGACCTGTTATCGAAATTGTAGACAAATACGTTGTAATAACATTTTATTTGAAAATAATAATTTCGGATATTTCGGTCACCGAAAATGTGGTTTGTAGTTGTATAAATTATCGTTCATGGGGAAAGAATTATTTCTTTCAGTCCTGTTCTGTATTCCAAGGGTAGATTAATGACGAAATTTTGGTTCATAGATCTCACCATAATTGCAGTATTTTGCCATTTGTGTTCAAAGAAACAAATTTAGAAACAGGAACACTAAAATACAGAACTGGAACATTTTCTTATATCGTCGGCTCAATGCTATTTTGTTCCATACGCCATTTTGTATGATCGGAGAAAAACGCAATTTATTCTTTGATTACAAACGGGACTGAAGAGTTATACACTTTTATTTCATAGGGCTCCCAGTGTTCGTATGATTCTCATGCATTTCTATGCCATTACATTCAAAAATAAGAAAGTTATGACAATTTTTGTACCTGGCATTTTGGTCCATATCCACTTTTATTTTAATATTTTTTCGTATTTGTATTACATGGACCACAAAAAGGGTCGGTATGGAAGGACAGTAATTTACATATTGTGATCGAAAGAACGTAAAATACTGAGTCAAAAATATGGGGCGATAGAAAAATGGAGACATAGCACAAAAATATTAAAATTATTTCCCATTATTCAGAGTTAAATACATTTACCGTACCAATATCTCGAAAACTAGGCGAGATAGGATAAAAAAGATTGCAGATTCTGAAGGAGCATGCTTGAAACCTATATTATCAACTTCTAACTCAAAAAACACAAAAATGGCGTATGGACCAAAATAGCATTAAGCCGACGATATGTACATATTTATACGTACATAAATTATTCAAGAAGATTTGACTTTTATGCATGACTTATGACGTTACAGTTTGGTATACTTCTGGTATTTTGCTGAGATTTTGTAAATTTCCGAACATCATAGATTTTTAAAATCCTACAATTAACAATAAATTTTACTATTGTGTTCTAGAACTCAAATGCTTTAGTCATAAATGATGAAAGTTACAAATTATTTTTAACGTTGCAATCAGTTAAACAAAACTTAACACATTATTATTAAGACTGTCTATGAATAATTGTCCATCCATTTGTTATTTGTCACAAACTATATCATACAACTTCATCGTATTCTTTATTTTTAGGCGTCTAATATAAATTAAGAAAAGCTCAATACAAATTCCCAAAGAAATGTACATTATCTTACACTCTGCATTAATAACAAAAATGTGGAAACAAACAGAAGAAAATTTATTTAAAATTATTTCTAAATGCAGAATTTCTTTTTTATTTTTACATATTACATTTTGCAATTTATAAATTGACTTTTAGCTATTAGGATATATGTATCCATATTCCTCTGTCACGGATCAATCTACAATAATATAACCAGTAGCTGTTTGGAGTTGAAAATGGACCATATCGGTCCATGTTTCGATATAGTCCCCATAGAAGGATTGCAACCTTTACACATACTTCAAGCAATTGACATGACATTTTGCGAAATTGGCTCTAAGTTTACGTAGAACTACTTACACTTACAAGGATCATTGCAGGACGATGATTTAAAGTCCCATCCAATTTGAATTCTTGCCGCCTTTGTAACAAATATTAATATTTTGGGCTGCAATTCGGCAATTATTATTTTCTTTAGTAATGGATCGCATTGGACCACATTTGTATATATCCCCCTTATTAAGGTCAAAAAACGATTTGCTTTATTGACGCCGTAACAATCAATTATGCCAAGCTACTGAACTAAAATTTGGCGAATTTCACACATGATGTAGAGTATATTCGATTCGGAAGGACAACTTTTCTAAACATTTCAAGTTTCATTAAAATCGGAAAATTTTGTCATTAAACTTTACAAAATATCGAAATCTTCATTTTATGAATTTGGTCGGCTACAACTAATTTTGGTCGGTTTTTGGGAAGATTTTGGGCGGAAAAAAATTTCTCCTGTGGCAACACTGGTCCCGACTGATCTCGATAGAGACCCCCAAAATGAACTGACTACCAACCAACCCTGATATAACATATGCCTGCGTACATAAAGCAAATGAGAATTATATCCGCATGTACGTTATCGCATACGCACTGAGTATCACTCCATTAGTTATTGTATTGATTGACCATAACATGTGGCGCCATCAACTAGTAAGCGGTAGTGGTGGGGAACTGCCTGTGTGTGTCTGGTTATGTATGCCTGCTGTTGATGCGTTTGTAAGCACGAGTGTGTATCAGGGATGGAAAATTAGATTTCTCAAAAAGTACTAAAATGGTACTTTTAAACTGAAAAGGTATTTTTTCATTTGTAATATTAATGTAATGCAAATAACGGGTGATCCAAGTAGAGATACTTTTTTCAATAGCCTTTTTTGACAGATCATGTGTGAGTCGTGTCATGCTATTTTTGTTATGTATTGTTTGGCATTTCATCACGGAAAGACTTACGCCTGAACAACGTTTACAAATCGTTCAACTTTATTACGAAAATTCACGTTCTGTGAGGAATGTGTTTCGTGCACTTCACTCACCCTATATAATGATATTGATGCATTCTTCATAGGAAATATTTAAAGATATATATGACTTGATTTTGCTCCATAACTACGTATAAAAACTTATATAATAAGGCGTCTTTAAATAGACTTTCCACTTATAGCAATTCCCTAAAATCATTTCATACAATTGTGAAATTATCAATGCTATTCTATTCTGAAAGAATAGAATATTCTTCTGTCATAAGTAAAGATATTTAAAATAAACCCATTTTCAGAAAATTCGTCAATGAAAAATATGCACTCAAAATATAAAAAATAAGCCCAAAAAACGGACAAACAAATTAAATGAAGCCCCCAAAAAATGTTTTTTGACATGTTCTAATTTGGGTCCCATTTTCATAAAATATTGGGTTGCATTTTCATTGGGTCCACATTTATTACGCCGAAAAATACAGGGTTTTCCAACAAGAGGTGTTATTTTGAATCAGCCGGTATTTCAGTAGCTGTCACTTTTGAAGCTTTTATTTTTTGACATTTGACAAGTAGAAACTACGCCATTGCTAAAAATGGAACGATACACGATCATCGAACGATACAAAACGATCGAACAAAAAACGATATGAACGATACAAAATCATCTTGACTGATGAGGCCCATTTCCACCTCGGTGGCTACGTCAACAAGCACAATTGCCGCATCTGGGACTCGGAAAACCCAAGAGTTATTGTTGAGAAGCCTCTGCATCCTCAACGTGTGACTGTTTGGTGCGGTTTATGGTCCGGCGGGGTCATTGGACCTTAATTTTTCGAAAATGAGGTTGGATCAACAGTTACGGTGAATGGATTGCACTATCGAGAAATGATTAATGATTTTTTATGGTCGGAGTTGGATGGTATTGATCTGGACAACGTTTACTTTCAACAAGACGGCGCTACGTGCCACACAAGCAACGAAACCATTGCTCTGTTACGGGAAAAGTTTCCGGACCGTGTTATCTCTCGAAGAGGTGATCACAATTGGCCACCGAGATCTTGTGATTTAACACCTTGCGACTTCTTCCTTTCGGGCCACGTGAATGATAAGGTCTACGTCAACAGTCCAGCGTCGATTCAAGACCTCAAAGATAAAATTCGTGAGGCTATCGAGGACATAAGGCAGCCACTTTGCGATTTGGTTATGGACAATTTCATTAAAAGGATATGGTCCTGTAAGCGTGGCCGTGGTGGCCATTTGGCTGATGTTGTTTTTCATTATTAACGGCATACCTTCCTCTTTATTATGAAATAAACATCCGATCATTTATCTCAAAATATTGCATTTTTCTTTGAATACCAAAATAACACCTCTTGTTGGAAAACCAGTTATCAGGACATATATTGGATTTACATCTGATGAAAGAATAGATGGAGTAAAATGGCACTGAAATGGCCGTGGGGGTACTTCGGTACATTTGCAAGTGGAAAAGTACTGAAAAAAGTACTAAAGTACTGACTTTTCCATCCCTGGTGTGTATGCCTTCCATTGGTTTGGGCTGGTGATACGTTTATGAGTACGAGTGTGTATGCCTTCCATTGGTTTGGGCTGGTGATACGTTTGTGGGTACGAGTGTGCATGCCTTTGCATTGGTTTGGTCGTTGATGCGTTTCTGTTAGTTGGTTTAGCGAGAGGAGGGTGGGGGTGGTTGGAGCAAAATAGATGTTGTAGTACAAAACATTTTCGCAATGTTTTTAAATAATTCAATATTGATAGTATAGATAAATTTAAAAATATGTACGTGTTTTGCCACGTTACACTTTCTATGACACAATTTTTTCACTCGCAGTTGTTGTTTTTGAACTTGTTTCTATTCTTTAATTACTTCACATACATATGTCCATATGTAAATATCATATCGCTGACATCGCAATCAGCAATATTATGTTGACCATTGATGTTGAGTTGTTTGGTGAATGATCTCACTGTGTTATCGTCCGTCCGGAATATTAGGACGGAACGTTATTTAATTGTTTATTTTATTAAGGGACGGAGATCGTGTTAACTTGTGTATAGACCAGCTGGACCCGATCCACTTCCGTGGCCCGAGATTTCCGATTCCGTCAATTGGAGCAATCACGAAGACTACCAGCAGATACATATGCACAAACTTACAGCACTCTCGCTGACAAATTGTACAAGATATCTCAATTTCAAAATTTGGCTTCCATAGGCGGGGCCACGCCCATTGGTCCCTAAGTCCGCCTCAACTATCTCCTCTAAATACAGAGGAGTCAGTTTATTCCCTAACCTTTTGTTGTTCTTTACCAGAACAGACTCCCCGACGTTGAATGTCCTATTTCTTCTAGAGGTCATTCCTGAACCTATCTTTTACCCTCTCTTCAACATCCCGTGTTGAGAAGTGAATTATGTCTATTGGTCTTTGTCACGGAATGGATCGTCCGATTATATTTCACCGTCGCAAGCAAAATAAGATCAACTTTACTGTCAAATTGTGTCTCTAGTTTGAGGCATCTAGCAATTTCTGAGAGGGTGCTGTGAAAGCGTTCAACTTGCCCGTTTGAAGTACTGTGGAGAGGGGGTGCGTTTGCAATATTAACGCCAAATTGGTCTCGTAAGAAGGATTTTGTAGTCTCCGATTTCAATGGGGGTTCATTGTCATAGTAGATATCCTTAGTATGAGGGAAGAAATTCATCAATTGTATGATTGGACCCTTCAAGTCTATTATGGTCTGTACCACAGCAAATTTTGTCAACAAAAGTTAGAAAATATTTCCAAAATATGTCGATATGCAGCATCTCACCCACATAAGATGGTAGCGGTGTCGGGCCCATCTCCTGTTTTTTTGGGATGCCTATCGTATATGGCCTTGGCGCAAATCCTACTGTTACCAACCATTTCATTGGCCAAAATTGTAGTCGGCGAGAATCTGTTTAACAATTTGCTGAGCTGCTCTATGGGCACGGTTATGTTCAGTGACAACTATCTCCCTTTGTTCATTCCTATCAACAATATCCTGCACCACATCTCTGCAATACCAAAATTTAGTAGAAGGGAAGTACCTTACTAATTCGTGTTGGATACTTGCCAGAGTTGGAAGGTCACAATGTATCCACAATGACAACCTTTGGATTCACAACCAGCTTCACTTCATTGATTAGAGAGTACTTATCAGTGAAGTCAATCGTGTGACAGATTTTTTCTGAGAAAATAATGAAATTTCTATTTCGAGGAAAGTTCGTCTCCTGAAGTACGATCTGATTTCTAAAGCAATTGACTGGTTTTTCAGTGGCCTCAATTGTATGTGTAAGAGACATCTCGCTATGTACTATTGCAATATCCGATAAAGCGTCATCCTAAAAGGCATGCAAGTCCTGAGAGGGCATGTTTAAGACATTGTGAGAGTCTAATTTCAAACTATGGATATTATGTCTTGAGAGTGCGTCTGCCACCTAATTTTCCTTGTCTGGTTTGTGAAAAATTTTGGCTTTATGTTCGTCAACAAACACCATCCAACGTTTAATCTTAGCGTTAGGATTTCTATCTGAGACAGAAAACGTAAGCGGTTGGTGCAAATAATTCGCGCTCATTAGTCGCAAAGTCCAGTTCCCTGTCTTTCAGAGTCCTGGAAATCATTGTTATGGGTCTACCACCCTGAGACAAAACTGCCCCAAGTCCCAATGCGGAAGCATCCGTCGTTAAATTGAATGGCTTCTTGAAGTCTGGGTAAAGCAACATGACATCCTCGGAAGCTAGAATTTCTTTTAACTTCTCAAATGTCCGTAGTTTTTCCTCAATCAAGTCAATCCTAATCCTTCTCGATTGGGATGCGCTAATCTTACCATTCTCCCCTTTCAGAATGTCAGCAAGAGGCTTTGCTATTGAAGCAAAGTCTTTTATGAAACATCTGTAATAACTGGCCAAACCAAAAAATGAACTGACATTGAAGAGTGTTGACGGTTGCTCGTAATTGCGAACCGCCTCAACCTTTTCTGGGTTTGTCTTGATGTCGTCTCTAGATACGATGAAACCAAGATATTTAACACTTTTTCACGAGAAACGCCCATGTTAGCTTCATACAATCTATTCAAGACCCACGGAATGTGTTTAATGTGGTTTTCTTCATTTTCTGAAAAAATAATAACGACGTCCACATAAACGTAACGTGTTTTTTCCGAATTGTTCTCTCAGAACATCATCTATGGCCCTTTGAAAAATGCTGGGAGTATTTATCAGACCAAAAGAGAGTCTGCAAAATTCGTACTTCCCGTTTCCCACCGAAAAAAACTTTTTTTCTCGTTCCTTTTCTGAAAGAGAAATCTGGTGGATGGATTTCAGATCAAGCGTTGTAAAGAACCTTGCCTTACCAAGGTTCGCTAGTATCACCGTCACCTCCGGGATGCGATATTTATCCTCCACAAATACGTTATTCAGATTCCTGAAGTCTATTACGAGATGTTTTTTAATATTCCCATGTTCGTCTTTCCCCTTCTTATCCACAACCCAGATGGGATTGTTAAAAAGGGGATCTTGAAGGCCTTATTATGCCGTTCTTTAATAATTCTTTTATCTCAGTATTAGCAAAATCTGCTACACCCATAGGGTGTGGGTATAACTGGGAATACACTGGGTCACTACTATTGGTGCGAATAGTGGCGACGATATTAGTGTTATATGGAAGTGATTCGTTGGGGTTTGCAAAAACTACCGACAGCTTCTACATCATTTCCTTAAATTTCCCCGCTATCAATTGAGGCACTTCTATGTCCTCGATTTTTGTGAAATTCACATTAGCGCACTTCAGGATTTTAAGTGAAGGATAAAAAATGTTGACGACACATTTTTCATTAACTGAAGTGAAGCCGTGAATCGACTTTACTACGAACTGATTGTCTCCGGGAACTATATTTTTAAACCTCTTATAGGTTTTATGTAGTTTGTAGAGGCGCCCGTATCAATCAAAAGTCTTATCGTCCTCCCTGCTATACCCCTTTTTATTAACGGTAGCAGGGAGTTATTTCTAAAAAAATTATCTGATCTACTCATCCGCAGCGTCAACGTCAACATCATCTGCCTCAGACTCTGCACATGTATTGTACTCCTGCACTGAAACAAAATTTGTCATAAAATTAAAGAATTGCTCCAAAGACAATCTTAGTCTTCAAAATAAGAACATTTTGTACTTAATATTAATGAAATTATATATACTTTAAGCTCAAAATGTACTTAATTTAAAAACTAATGACGTCTTTGGAGCCATTCTTTAATTTTATGACAATTTTTTTCAGTGTGGTCCGACTGTTGGTCATTGTGGGAAAGAAGAATCACCTTCAGATGTTTCGGTCCAGTAAATCTAGCCGTACCACTGTTTGGTATTTTTACCGTTTGCTCTGAGTTGAGGATGGGCTATTATTGTACTGACCTGAAATTGATGTTTTGTTGAGTGCCTAAAACGCGACGACTCATCTATGCCCTACCGGATCCTGTCTTTGCGAAATTTTGTTGTCAAATTTCTGCCTTCTAGTAAAATGGGGGTTCTTAATCGTATGCTTACCGCTCGAGGAAGTCCCAGGCAGGGCCTGTTCACTTCTTTGTCTCTTCTTATCCTCGCGAGATCTAGCATAATTTGAAGCAAATAAACATCTTTCCTATTTGACTCGACTCAAATCAGATGGACGTGCCGAAAAGATTACATTACTCAACTCTTTTTTAGTACCTGAGATGAACACCCGTAGTGCGTCCATTCTGTACTTTTCATTAATTGAAGGATAAAAAATGTTGACGACACATTTTTCATTAACTGAAGTGAAGCCGTGAATCGACTTTACTACGAACTGATTGTCTCCGGGAACTATATTTTTAAACCTCTTATAGGTTTTATGTAGTTTGTAGAGGCGCCCGTATCAATCAAAAGTCTTATCGTCCTCCCTGCTATACCCCTTTTTATTAACGGTAGCAGGGAGTTATTTCTAAAAAAATTATCTGATCTACTCATCCGCAGCGTCAACGTCAACATCATCTGCCTCAGACTCTGCACATGTATTGTACTCCTGCACTGAAACAAAATTTGTCATAAAATTAAAGAATTGCTCCAAAGACAATCTTAGTCTTCAAAATAAGAACATTTTGTACTTAATATTAATGAAATTATATATACTTTAAGCTCAAAATGTACTTAATTTAAAAACTAATGACGTCTTTGGAGCCATTCTTTAATTTTATGACAATTTTTTTCAGTGTGGTCCGACTGTTGGTCATTGTGGGAAAGAAGAATCACCTTCAGATGTTTCGGTCCAGTAAATCTAGCCGTACCACTGTTTGGTATTTTACCGTTTGCTCTGAGTTGAGGATGGGCTATTATTGTACTGACCTGAAATTGATGTTTTGTTGAGTGCCTAAAACGCGACGACTCATCTATGCCCTACCGGATCCTGTCTTTGCGAAATTTTGTTGTCAAATTTCTGCCTTCTAGTAAAATGGGGGTTCTTAATCGTATGCTTACCGCTCGAGGAAGTCCCAGGCAGGGCCTGTTCACTTCTTTGTCTCTTCTTATCCTCGCGAGATCTAGCATAATTTGAAGCAAATAAACATCTTTCCTATTTGACTCGACTCAAATCAGATGGACGTGCCGAAAAGATTACATTACTCAACTCTTTTTTAGTACCTGAGATGAACACCCGTAGTGCGTCCATTCTGTACTTTTCATTAATTGACGCAGCGATTGCCTTGTCATAGGTCATCACTGTCTTGTTCGTCAATAGTGTCAGTTTCCGCTCTACCTCGTCATAATATTCCAAAAGCGCCATATTCCCTTGACGGAGGGTAGATAACTCTTGCTCTACAAGATAGATTGATCGTTTGTCCGAGTAAGTAAAATCAAGACGGACAATAATAGTCTTGAAGTTCAACACCGTATTAAAAGAGGAGAGCACCATGTCGGCCGTTCCCTTTATCTTATTCCTTATGATGGCCTG
The DNA here is from genome assembly GCA_963930755.1 of Eudasyphora cyanicolor. Lineage (NCBI taxonomy): Eukaryota > Metazoa > Arthropoda > Insecta > Diptera > Muscidae > Eudasyphora > Eudasyphora cyanicolor. Next base: position 230,921,511 of record OZ005735.1, read on the forward strand.
ATAGTGTCTCGAGCTTCCATCATAAGCCTCACAATACTTATAGGCGATACGTGCCGCCTGGCGCCATGAAACGTATGTTTCATGTTTGCACTCAAGTAGAGGGGAACTGTATTTTTTGAATAATAATGAGGTGTTAATTTGACAGCATGTCACCGCAGGTGTGATTTATTGATCATTAATGTCAAGAGGTGTGAATAAATGGTATATCTGAGATTTTTATAGCCACCAGGAATGTATTGAGATCCCACTTTAGATCGCACCCCCATCCTAATGTGCATTGAGATCCCACCCCATCCTAAGGGATCGCATATTGGTTGCCGTGTGTTTTGTGTATGTTGCTTCATTTGTCTAAGGCTGTCTGAAAATAGAAACATTTTTCTTATTTTGTTTGAGATGGAGTAAGTCCTATATTTTGTTGTCATGAATATTGTGATTCGCCCCATCCTAAAGGGATCGCATATTGGTTGTCAATACGGTGTTTATAGCTCATGAGGGAATTTTTTTTTTGTAATTTTTGTGTATGTTGCTTTATTTGTCTAAGGCTGTTTGCAAAGAGGAAAAATTTGGGATCGAATGTAAACACTGTTATAATTTTGTTTTATTTGTGACGATTAAGTAACGTCGAGAATTGGTTTTTCTCTTTGCTCTTTATGTTTGGGATGAATTTAGATCGTTGGATAATTTGCTTACATTTATTTTTTTTTCAAAGGAATTCTCAGTCCGTCTTAAAGAAATTCTCAGTTCGTCTTTCAGACGGACAGGATATTGGGTGGCGGTTTGCTTTTTTGCTCTTCATGTTAGAGATGGAGATAGTCTTGTATCTAACACGAGTTTAGAAATAGACTAATTTGGAGACAGTTTTCGAATTTTGTTTTATTTTGCAATCGCCAGGCATTGGTTTTTTTAGATATCGCTAGGCATTGGTTTTTCTGTTTGCTCTTTATGTTTGAGATGGATTTAGATCGTTGTATATTTTGTTTACATTTATATTCAAGAATGGATTTAGAGGAATTCTCAGTCCGTCTTTCGGACGGCCTACTACTCGTATTGGGTGGCTTGTTGCTAGGGCAATTTCATCTTCTCAGTCCGTCTGTCGGACGGACAGATTATTAGGTGGCTGGTTGCTAGGGGAATTTCATCTTCTCAGTCCGTCTTTGGACGGACAGACTGTTTGGTGGCTGGTTGCTAGGAAAATGTCATAATATGATGAAATTTATGTCGGTTTAGTGAGGTCGTGGGAGAACAACAACAAACTTCAAGGGTGGTAATTTTGATTATGTTACTTTATTTTTAAAACGGTATAGTGTCTTTGATCATTGATATGCCTGTTTTGTGTGGTCTGTTTGTTGTGTGGTTACGGAAATTTTGTTGCTTTTTTTCTGTTTGCTTTTTTATGTTTGGATGGAGTTAGTCCTGTGTCTGACACGTATTTATTGATTATTTCCGACGTTGTGGGGTGGTTTGGCTGTTATTGCCATCAATATTGAGAGGTGTGAGCTGAGATCACCCCATCCTAAAGGGATCGCATATTGGTTGTCGTGTATAGCTCAGGTGCAATTTTTTGTTGTCATTTTTGCATATTGGTTTGGTATTGGACATTTTTTGTTCTAATTTTGTGCATGTTGCTTTATTTGTCTAAGGCTGTTTGCAAAGAGAAAAATTTTGGGGTCGAATTTAAACATGGTTCTAATTTTGTTTTATTTGTAACGATTTTGTAATGTCGAGCATAGGTTCTTTACTGATTGCTCTTTACATTTGGGATGGATTTAGATCGTTGGATATTTTGTTTACAATTATTTTTCAAGAATGGATTTAGAGGAATTCTCAGTCCATCTTTCAGACGAACATACTATTGGGTGGCTGGTTGCTAGGGGAATTTCATCTCCTCAGTCCGACTTTCGGACAGACAGACTATTGGGTGTCTGGTTGCTAGGAAAATGTCATAATATAATGAAATTCATAGTGATTTAGTGCGGTCGGGGGGAGATATGTATGTATAACTGTGCTGTGATTCACAACAAACTTCAAGGGTGGTAATTTTGTTGTAATTTTGATTATGTTGCATTATTTTTAAACGGTATAGTGTCTTAGATCATTGATATGCCTATTTTGTGTGTGGATGGGGTTGTTCCTGTGTTAAGCCTTAAGAACACAATTTTTTTAAATATATATTTTCGAGCAAATAAATTTTTATTTAAAAATAAATAACATATATTTGGAACACCTATATTAATGTATTACTACGATATATGCTTGCGTAATTATTTTGTAAAATAAAATATGTGTTTAAATACAAATAAAAGTTTTGTTTGGAATTTCTCCAAATATGTTTTTAATTAAAAACAATTGCAAACCATTGCAGATGTTTCGAATTTCATTTTTCGTTTTTCATTGATTTCGGGTTATACCTTAAAATTTAAGTGGAAGACTGCTTTCAAAGAGTATCATATGGTAATGATCTCTCAATCAATTTAAATAAATAGCGTCAAATTTTGTGTCGATAACACACTTTGAAGAGTACCCAGCAAAATCTTGATAAGTACCTGTCATTATTCCCTGCATTACCTAATAATGACATCTCATTTCGGGCTAATTAATAATGCTTACCAATAATAAATAAATCATTTTGGCAAATTTTAATATAAGGCAATTTTGGTTATTGCACAAGATTTATTTATTTATTATTTTATATGTTTTCAAATAACACGTGCAGTTTTGAATGAAAATACCAAAAATATTTACGTATTACGTATATTATGTTAAATCATTGAAGAATTTTGCACATGGGGTGTTTGGGTTCAGAAATTTGAATTTGGAATGAGGAAACTGAAATGCGCGAATATATGGAAAAAATCAGTTTAAATGGCAATTTTTACATATTTACTACATATTTTATAACATACTAGCTGAGCCCGGTGCGCTTCGCTGCCCATGTCAAAATTCGCGCTGTAGAAACTGTATTTTATATCCGATCAGTACGAAATTCGGCAGAAAGAGGTTTGTTATTACATGAAGGAATACTGCCAAATTCGGAGAAAATCGGTTCAGATTTAGATATAGTCCCCATATATATGTTACCCCCGATTTGAAATTCAAGCGCTGTAGAAACTGTATTTTATATCCGATCAGTAAGAAATTCGGCAGAAAGAGGTTTCTTATTACATGAAGGAATGCCGCAAAATTCTGAGAAAATCAGTTCAGATTTAGATATAGCCCCCATATATATATGTTACCCCCAATTTGACATGTAAGCGCTGTAGAGACTGTGTTTTATATCCGATCAGTACGAAATTCGACAGAAACAGGTTTCTATTTTACATGAATGAGTATTCTAGGAAAATCGATTCAGATTTATATATAACCTCCATATATATGTTCCTCCAGATTTGGTTACAAAGCGCTATAGAAGTTGTACTTTACTTCCGATCATTACAAAGTTCTCCAGAAAGATTTTTCTCAATTTAGGAACGAATATTGCTTAATTTTGCGATTATCGGTTCAAAATACATTTACCAATTATTCCAAATTATTATCGCAATGACCCTTATCGCATTGTTAGGGAGGTGTAGGGTATTATATAGTCGGCCCCGCCCGACTTTCTGCCTTTCCTTACTGGTATTAGTAATAAATTCACTGAATGAAAAAATACCGAATTCAGTGGAAAGTCCAGAAAATAGAAATGTATACTTATAAAATTTCCAAATTCTTGTTTCATTGATATTGCATCACATTATCATATTGCGATTGTATTGGAGTGAGCAGCTGTAATTATCGCATACCGAGCATTTTTGTTCATGTATTTCCTATATAATACTTGCAAGATATATCAAAATATGGGCTGGACCACGCCCACTGGTCCTATTCCGCCCATTTGAAAGCCAATCACGTAGACTGCTACCAGATACATATACGCAAAATTTCAACACTCTCGCTAACAAAATGAGCAAGATAATTCAATTTCAAAATTTGGCTCATATGGGCGGTGGCCCGCCCATTGGTCAGATCCCGCCAATTTTTGGACCAATCACGTGGACTGTCACCAGATACATATCTACAACATGACAGCACTCTAGATAAAAAATTGTGCAAGTTATATCAATTTCAAAATTTGGCTTATAAGGGCGGGGCCACGCCCATTGGTCCGATAACGCCCATTTTCTCACCAATTACGTAGAATGCCACCAGATACATATACACAACATTGCAGCACTCCCGATAGCAAATTGTGCAAGATATAAAAATTTCAAAATTTGGTCATTGTGGGCGGGGCCACGCCTATTGGTCCGAACCCGCCCATTTTTGGACCAATCACGTAGATCGCCAACGGATATATATACACAAAATTCCAGGTCTCTCGCTAACAAATTGTGCAAGATATCACATTTTTTAAATTTGGCTTATATGGGCGGTGCCACGCCCATTGGTTCGATCCCGCCCGTTTTTGGATCAATCACGTAGACTGCCACCGTTTACATATACACAAAATTCCAGCACTCTCGCTAACAAATTGTGCAAAATATCTCAATTTCAAAATTTGGCTTATATGGGCGGGGCCACGCCCATTGGTCCGGTCCCGCCCATTTTTTCACCAATTACGTAGAATGCCACCAGATACATATACGCAACATTGCAGCACTCCCGCTAGCAAATTGTGCAAGATATCAAAATTTTTTCTATGTGGGCGGGGCCACCCCCATTGGTCCGATCCCGCCCATTTTTGGACCAATCACGTAGACTGCCACCGTTTACATATACACAAAATTCCAGCACTCTCGGTAACAAATTGTGCAAAATATCTCAATTTCAAAATTTGGCTTATATGGGCGGGGCCACGCCCATTGGTCCGATTCCGCCCATTTTTGGAAAATTCACATAATCTGCCATTAAATGCATACAAACAAAATTTCAGCACTATACCTATAATAGGAGCAGAAATATCGGATTTTTAACCTGCGATTTGTATGGGAGGTACCACGCCCCTTTGTCCAAGTAATTTTTTTTTTCTATATAAACCATCTCGTGAAAATTTAGAATCGAATAAAAAAAAAATCATCCAAATCGCTCCAGCCGTTCTGACGTGATGCCATTACACAGATGGACCGTTTCATTTTTATATATATAGATAGATTGGTAATGCATTATTCAAGTACTTAAAATCATGAAAATATAAGCACATATTTATGTATGTGGTATGCCTATGCTAGATATAAGTACTTATTATGCTACTTTATTGTATGCTTTTGGGAAGTACATTCTCCAATGACATGTCCATGTTATAATAATGAGAAAAGTGGCTAAATAATACGTACTTAACATTATAGAACTTTGCGTACTCGTCGGATTATTTGGTAATCAGAAATTTTGCTGGGTAATGTGAATATCATAAAAAAAAATTCTTACTTTGAAGGAAATTAAACTTAATACAGAATATCCCATCAAGATAGCATATCGATGGCTTATTGATTTTGATGACAAATACGTCTGATTTACATGATTGTGCTACAGTGTACATGTGTTTTAAGCCTTTTCAACGTTTTGTTGTTTTGCTATGTTGTTTTATTTATTTTTACGAAGACAAAAAGGCCATACTTACATTTTTTATTTCATTTCCAAATTGCTGACAATGAATTTTTCGATGTAGTATGAACTTTTCCTGTTGATCTGATTACATTTCTGTATTCAAAATTTTTGCAAAATAAATACATTTGGAGAAAACCGCGGAAGAAAATTTCAAATTTGATTTATTTTGCAATCCCGTGTATTACTCATTAACCTTCTTAAACGAAGTTTAAGATACCCACTATGAAGAATGGACTCTACTTCTTAAAGTATATTGCAAAATCGCGATAATTTTGTGCTTTTGACTGCAGAATCCATTACTAATCCACATTACCTAAATGCGCTATAACACGAGGAAATGATTTAATTTTCAAAATATTTAAATCTAAAAATACTTCGAGTAAAAGTTTTATTATGGATTCCAGTTAAAAAGTTATAACTCAGAACGCATTTCCAAAGCACACAGGAGAAAAACTATTTTATGTGTGATATCTACAAAACATCTAAACTATTTTCCTTGTTATGGATAGCGCAGAAAAAGTAGAAAACACTGTGTACAAAAAAAAAAATTCACAAAATCGCAAAATGCAATTTTTTAAAACAACTTGAAGTGTATAACACGGAAAAGGTAGAAAACACTATGTCCATATATTAAAATATTTGCAAAAACATTGCAAAAAAAATCGCGAAATGCAATTTGTAAAAAGAAGATGATGTGGGTAACGCAGAAACACTACATTCAATTAACTTTTAACTTTGCAAAATCATTGCAAAAATCGCGAAATGCAATTTTTTTTAGAAGCTCATGGTGTGGCCAACATAGAAAAGATAGACAACTGTATGATTAAATAACATTAAAACAAATAGCGAAATTCAATATTTTCGAGGAGCAACCTCTACATCACGGTCAAATTATAATTTCTAAGACTAAATGGAAGCATTTACAAGAATTTAAATCTGTGATTTCATCCAATTATCATTACTATTATCATATATAAGCATTTGAATTACGTGTACTATTTGCAAGTATACAAAAATCGTTGATACCGTCATAAATTTTTTGTTCTACACATTATATCTAGGAAAACCCACGTTCTTTTCAACGCATGTTAGTCTTGTATACAGAATCGCAACAAAATCTTCTTTAATATACACATAGTATTTCACACACTTAAAATTTCTGTGAATATAACCCTAGCCGTTTTTTACGATTTAAAAGTAGACAGTTTGGCGTTTAGTTTCAATATATCTATTAAATTGAATTGTGTTTAACATTTCAATTTTCAATATAAACTAGCTGACCCCAGCAGACGTTGTCCTGCCCGCTCTTTTCGGGATGTATTAGTTTGTTATTAAATGATATTTCATTCAAAATCGCATATATTCCTAGTTTCAGGAAAGTACAATACGCGCATTTCAGTTAAATCGCTCTGCAAATGCAGATTTTGCAAAAAACTTGACCACTCCGGCATTTATCACAGTTTAAATAATTCTTAAACAAAGATGACCCCGAACCGAACCCAATGTGCAAATTTTTGCCAATTCGCTTTATAGTTTCGGAGATCATGAGTTAGTAACAAACATACAAGGATTTTATATATAAAGATTTAAATTTGAACAAATGCTGCTATACTTACCAATTCAACAAAACATAGCCAATTTACGAAGGAAAAGGGGTTTATTTCAGAACTTCGCGTATAATGGACTATACTACATTTTTTTGTTTGTAGCACATTGTAGCAATATGTAAAACAAATTTAATTCCCACTTATGTCATTTTAAATTCGTTTTTTTTCCTTGCTCTCCTGAAAAATAGCTTTTTTTTTTAATACAGCTACAACTGGATATAATCCACCGATATACGTCTTCAGTTAGTTAATTTTCCTAATAAAAGAATGGCACTGTTTTTTCTTGAAGTAGTCACATTTAGAAGATCTAATTTAAAACCTCGATATGTTATGGACGATGGATGTTATGATTATGTTAGATGTTAGATTTATTTTGTTCTCTAAATTAATAACAGTTGTTTTCACATATTTTCGTAAGATATCTGTATTTTGTCTGTCCAACAACAAAACGCACTTAAAATAATTTACAGGCGAAAGAATATCTTCCATACTGCAGTAGTCAATGGAACTCATCGACCATTCTAACCCATTACATATTTGTTTACAAAAGTCATTTTCTCCGTCCCTCTCTGCTTAGTTATCGGATTTCAGATTGTTTGAAAACAATGTAATTCAGCGCAAAAGAGGAGCCGATCATAATGCCATCTATTTCATGTATGTAACGTTATATTTCTCATGAAATTTGTGTGTTGCAATAATATACTACAAAAACAAATTTCACTCTTTTTATATACCCACTTGTGCGAATATGAGCAAAACCCATGTCCATGTAGCTGATATAAAGGACTTCTATGAGAGAGATGTTGAAATATACTTAACTCGTCTACGAGTATGTTTCGAGCTTGGTAAAAAATGGAAAATTTAGTAAACAAAATATTTAAAATTTTCAAATTATCATCTAAAATTTATTTATTTAAATGTAATAAGAATCTTAAACATAAATGACCACAATTTGCAGTATCAAATTGTCGCCTTCTCTTATAGTTATAATTTATGTTCGCCCCCCCAAATAATTTTGTAATTCCAAAAACGGTTGATGATTTCCAAAACTGTCGAAATACCTAACCTAACCTAATCTAACCTAACCTAACCTAACCTAACCTAACCTAACCTAACCTAACCTAACCTAACCTAACCTAACCCAACCTAACCTAACCTAACCTAACCTAACCTAACCTAACCTAACCTAACCTAACCTAACCAAACCTAACCTAACCTAACCTGATTTAGCTGGGAGGTGAAAATTTATGACGTAGTTTTGGACGTGGGATACATTGTATCCCTTTTAAGAAGTAGAGTCCATTCTTCATAGTGGGTATCTTAAACTTCGTTTAAGAAGGTTAATGAGTAATACACGGGATTGCAAAATAAATCAAATTTGAAATTTTCTTCCGCGGTTTTCTCCAAATGTATTTATTTTGCAAAAATTTTGAATACAGAAATGTAATCAGATCAACAGGAAAAGTTCATACTACATCGAAAAATTCATTGTCAGCAATTTGGAAATGAAATAAAAAATGTAAGTATGGCCTTTTTGTCTTCGTAAAAATAAATAAAACAACATAGCAAAACAACAAAACGTTGAAAAGGCTTAAAACACATGTACACTGTAGCACAATCATGTAAATCAGACGTATTTGTCATCAAAATCAATAAGCCATCGATATGCTATCTTGATGGGATATTCTGTATTAAGTTTAATTTCCTTCAAAGTAAGAATTTTTTTTTATGATATTCACATTACCCAGCAAAATTTCTGATTACCAAATAATCCGACGAGTACGCAAAGTTCTATAATGTTAAGTACGTATTATTTAGCCACTTTTCTCATTATTATAACATGGACATGTCATTGGAGAATGTACTTCCCAAAAGCATACAATAAAGTAGCATAATAAGTACTTATATCTAGCATAGGCATACCACATACATAAATATGTGCTTATATTTTCATGATTTTAAGTACTTGAATAATGCATTACCAATCTATATATATAAAAATGAAACGGTCCATCTGTGTAATGGCATCACGTCAGAACGGCTGGAGCGATTTGGATGATTTTTTTTTTATTCGATTCTAAATTTTCACGAGATGGTTTATATAGAAAAAAAAAATTACTTGGACAAAGGGGCGTGGTACCTCCCATACAAATCGCAGGTTAAAAATCCGATATTTCTGCTCCTATTATAGGTATAGTGCTGAAATTTTGTTTGTATGCATTTAATGGCAGATTATGTGAATTTTCCAAAAATGGGCGGAATCGGACCAATGGGCGTGGCCCCGCCCATATAAGCCAAATTTTGAAATTGAGATATTTTGCACAATTTGTTACCGAGAGTGCTGGAATTTTGTGTATATGTAAACGGTGGCAGTCTACGTGATTGGTCCAAAAATGGGCGGGATCGGACCAATGGGGGTGGCCCCGCCCACATAGAAAAAATTTTGATATCTTGCACAATTTGCTAGCGGGAGTGCTGCAATGTTGCGTATATGTATCTGGTGGCATTCTACGTAATTGGTGAAAAAATGGGCGGGACCGGACCAATGGGCGTGGCCCCGCCCATATAAGCCAAATTTTGAAATTGAGATATTTTGCACAATTTGTTAGCGAGAGTGCTGGAATTTTGTGTATATGTAAACGGTGGCAGTCTACGTGATTGATCCAAAAACGGGCGGGATCGAACCAATGGGCGTGGCACCGCCCATATAAGCCAAATTTAAAAAATGTGATATCTTGCACAATTTGTTAGCGAGAGACCTGGAATTTTGTGTATATATATCCGTTGGCGATCTACGTGATTGGTCCAAAAATGGGCGGGTTCGGACCAATAGGCGTGGCCCCGCCCACAATGACCAAATTTTGAAATTTTTATATCTTGCACAATTTGCTATCGGGAGTGCTGCAATGTTGTGTATATGTATCTGGTGGCATTCTACGTAATTGGTGAGAAAATGGGCGTTATCGGACCAATGGGCGTGGCCCCGCCCTTATAAGCCAAATTTTGAAATTGATATAACTTGCACAATTTTTTATCTAGAGTGCTGTCATGTTGTAGATATGTATCTGGTGACAGTCCACGTGATTGGTCCAAAAATTGGCGGGATCTGACCAATGGGCGGGCCACCGCCCATATGAGCCAAATTTTGAAATTGAATTATCTTGCTCATTTTGTTAGCGAGAGTGTTGAAATTTTGCGTATATGTATCTGGTAGCAGTCTACGTGATTGGCTTTCAAATGGGCGGAATAGGACCAGTGGGCGTGGTCCAGCCCATATTTTGATATATCTTGCAAGTATTATATAGGAAATACATGAACAAAAATGCTCGGTATGCGATAATTACAGCTGCTCACTCCAATACAATCGCAATATGATAATGTGATGCAATATCAATGAAACAAGAATTTGGAAATTTTATAAGTATACATTTCTATTTTCTGGACTTTCCACTGAATTCGGTATTTTTTCATTCAGTGAATTTATTACTAATACCAGTAAGGAAAGGCAGAAAGTCGGGCGGGGCCGACTATATAATACCCTACACCTCCCTAACAATGCGATAAGGGTCATTGCGATAATAATTTGGAATAATTGGTAAATGTATTTTGAACCGATAATCGCAAAATTAAGCAATATTCGTTCCTAAATTGAGAAAAATCTTTCTGGAGAACTTTGTAATGATCGGAAGTAAAGTACAACTTCTATAGCGCTTTGTAACCAAATCTGGAGGAACATATATATGGAGGTTATATATAAATCTGAATCGATTTTCCTAGAATACTCATTCATGTAAAATAGAAACCTGTTTCTGTCGAATTTCGTACTGATCGGATATAAAACACAGTCTCTACAGCGCTTACATGTCAAATTGGGGGTAACATATATATATGGGGGCTATATCTAAATCTGAACTGATTTTCTCAGAATTTTGCGGCATTCCTTCATGTAATAAGAAACCTCTTTCTGCCGAATTTCTTACTGATCGGATATAAAATACAGTTTCTACAGCGCTTGAATTTCAAATCGGGGGTAACATATATATGGGGACTATATCTAAATCTGAACCGATTTTCTCCGAATTTGGCAGTATTCCTTCATGTAATAACAAACCTCTTTCTGCCGAATTTCGTACTGATCGGATATAAAATACAGTTTCTACAGCGCGAATTTTGACATGGGCAGCGAAGCGCACCGGGCTCAGCTAGTATGTTATAAAATATGTAGTAAATATGTAAAAATTGCCATTTAAACTGATTTTTTCCATATATTCGCGCATTTCAGTTTCCTCATTCCAAATTCAAATTTCTGAACCCAAACACCCCATGTGCAAAATTCTTCAATGATTTAACATAATATACGTAATACGTAAATATTTTTGGTATTTTCATTCAAAACTGCACGTGTTATTTGAAAACATATAAAATAATAAATAAATAAATCTTGTGCAATAACCAAAATTGCCTTATATTAAAATTTGCCAAAATGATTTATTTATTATTGGTAAGCATTATTAATTAGCCCGAAATGAGATGTCATTATTAGGTAATGCAGGGAATAATGACAGGTACTTATCAAGATTTTGCTGGGTACTCTTCAAAGTGTGTTATCGACACAAAATTTGACGCTATTTATTTAAATTGATTGAGAGATCATTACCATATGATACTCTTTGAAAGCAGTCTTCCACTTAAATTTTAAGGTATAACCCGAAATCAATGAAAAACGAAAAATGAAATTCGAAACATCTGCAATGGTTTGCAATTGTTTTTAATTAAAAACATATTTGGAGAAATTCCAAACAAAACTTTTATTTGTATTTAAACACATATTTTATTTTACAAAATAATTACGCAAGCATATATCGTAGTAATACATTAATATAGGTGTTCCAAATATATGTTATTTATTTTTAAATAAAAATTTATTTGCTCGAAAATATATATTTAAAAAAATTGTGTTCTTAAGGCTTAACACAGGAACAACCCCATCCACACACAAAATAGGCATATCAATGATCTAAGACACTATACCGTTTAAAAATAATGCAACATAATCAAAATTACAACAAAATTACCACCCTTGAAGTTTGTTGTGAATCACAGCACAGTTATACATACATATCTCCCCCCGACCGCACTAAATCACTATGAATTTCATTATATTATGACATTTTCCTAGCAACCAGACACCCAATAGTCTGTCTGTCCGAAAGTCGGACTGAGGAGATGAAATTCCCCTAGCAACCAGCCACCCAATAGTATGTTCGTCTGAAAGATGGACTGAGAATTCCTCTAAATCCATTCTTGAAAAATAATTGTAAACAAAATATCCAACGATCTAAATCCATCCCAAATGTAAAGAGCAATCAGTAAAGAACCTATGCTCGACATTACAAAATCGTTACAAATAAAACAAAATTAGAACCATGTTTAAATTCGACCCCAAAATTTTTCTCTTTGCAAACAGCCTTAGACAAATAAAGCAACATGCACAAAATTAGAACAAAAAATGTCCAATACCAAACCAATATGCAAAAATGACAACAAAAAATTGCACCTGAGCTATACACGACAACCAATATGCGATCCCTTTAGGATGGGGTGATCTCAGCTCACACCTCTCAATATTGATGGCAATAACAGCCAAACCACCCCACAACGTCGGAAATAATCAATAAATACGTGTCAGACACAGGACTAACTCCATCCAAACATAAAAAAGCAAACAGAAAAAAAGCAACAAAATTTCCGTAACCACACAACAAACAGACCACACAAAACAGGCATATCAATGATCAAAGACACTATACCGTTTTAAAAATAAAGTAACATAATCAAAATTACCACCCTTGAAGTTTGTTGTTGTTCTCCCACGACCTCACTAAACCGACATAAATTTCATCATATTATGACATTTTCCTAGCAACCAGCCACCAAACAGTCTGTCCGTCCAAAGACGGACTGAGAAGATGAAATTCCCCTAGCAACCAGCCACCTAATAATCTGTCCGTCCGACAGACGGACTGAGAAGATGAAATTGCCCTAGCAACAAGCCACCCAATACGAGTAGTAGGCCGTCCGAAAGACGGACTGAGAATTCCTCTAAATCCATTCTTGAATATAAATGTAAACAAAATATACAACGATCTAAATCCATCTCAAACATAAAGAGCAAACAGAAAAACCAATGCCTAGCGATATCTAAAAAAACCAATGCCTGGCGATTGCAAAATAAAACAAAATTCGAAAACTGTCTCCAAATTAGTCTATTTCTAAACTCGTGTTAGATACAAGACTATCTCCATCTCTAACATGAAGAGCAAAAAAGCAAACCGCCACCCAATATCCTGTCCGTCTGAAAGACGAACTGAGAATTTCTTTAAGACGGACTGAGAATTCCTTTGAAAAAAAATAAATGTAAGCAAATTATCCAACGATCTAAATTCATCCCAAACATAAAGAGCAAAGAGAAAAACCAATTCTCGACGTTACTTAATCGTCACAAATAAAACAAAATTATAACAGTGTTTACATTCGATCCCAAATTTTTCCTCTTTGCAAACAGCCTTAGACAAATAAAGCAACATACACAAAAATTACAAAAAAAAAAATTCCCTCATGAGCTATAAACACCGTATTGACAACCAATATGCGATCCCTTTAGGATGGGGCGAATCACAATATTCATGACAACAAAATATAGGACTTACTCCATCTCAAACAAAATAAGAAAAATGTTTCTATTTTCAGACAGCCTTAGACAAATGAAGCAACATACACAAAACACACGGCAACCCATATGCGATCCCTTAGGATGGGGTGGGATCTCAATGCACATTAGGATGGGGGTGCGATCTAAATGTACACCTGATGGCTATAAAAATCTCAGATATACCATTTATTCACACCTCTTGACATTAATGATCAATAAATCACACCTGCGGTGACATGCTGTCAAATTAACACCTCATTATTATTCAAAAAATACACTTCCCCTCTACTCACTCAAAGTCCGGTTGTTGGCAAAAATCTTAATTTTCTTCCAACTTATCTTAACATTTAAAATTATTGCTATTTTAAATTACAGCTCATCCTTAACGCTTTTATGTATATACATATTGTTAACATTATTTCTTTATCTTACATAATATTAACATATGTGTGTACGTATATGATTTATCCACAGTGTGGTTTAGAGATTATTTCAGAAAACATTTATCACGAGGCTGTTCAATCATATCACAACATATCCAAATTGAGATATTTACACTCAATTACGATGAGAGTGATCGAGCAAATCAGGCGACAAACAAATGTACTTACACACATATCGTTTACTTTTGCAATGCAGCTACGCAAACCTCTCAATTGCGTTACCATTATTTTCTATTGCATTCTTCGCTGTTGCTAACTTTCAAAGCGCTCGTACGAGCTCTTGGTGTGTTCCGTGTGCAGTCAACCGAATAGAATTGTTCGAATAAGAATATTCACTCAATTATAATTATATAATGAGTTTCAAGTTGGGTTGTAATATTCTTATTGGAACTGCTTCACTCTCTCTTCTTTGGACTGCAGACGAAGCAACATCACTAAGTATACCCTCCTAAAGATTGTAAACTTATTTACAGCGTTTTGTTCCTAAACATATGTATGCATACACATGTATGTATACATGAAAAAATATAGCAATAAAACTGTACATATTTTGAATTGAAAATCAATTTAAATTTCTTTTTTTTTGATAAAGACTCGAGAAGGCTTCTATTTAAAGCTCGAGCTAAAATATTCTCAACATCATTATTGGTGCCGAAACCCGGGAAATTTTCGCTAAGATATGAGTGAAATTCAGTGAATCTGTTGTGTAACCCAATAAAAAAGTGAACAATCATATTGAAACCCTTTTGTAGGTGCTGATAAGTAAATAATCATGAGTGATCTCGATATTTTAATAAATGAGCAACGTGATTTGTTGAAGTTGTTGACGAAATATGAAAATCGATTTGGAACGAAACCTAAGGCCGAGAAAACTCAAGGTTATTTAAATTCATTGGCACAAAGGGTTGATGATATTTTTTCTAAGTTCGAGGAGCAACACGATAAGATAATGCGACAAATTCGTGAAACATCCCTTAATGTGGATGATGTTCCCTATCTAAAGGAGGATGTGTACTTCGACTTTTCTGAGAAATATCTCACGTTCAAAGGTAATTTAATTGACTCATTACCAGAACAATCAGTGACACAATCCCCAATAGCCAGTACATTTGTCGCACCAAACAATCGCTCTGAGACAACGATTATTTCTGATACCAGACTCCCAAAGATTAATTTACCTACATTTTCCGGAGAATATATGGAATGGATACCATTCCGGGACATATATTGCTCCCTAGTTCACAACAATGAATCACTGAACAAGGTTCAGAAGTTTTACTATTTAAAGGATACACTTTCTGGTGAGGCAGCTAGTTTGATCAAGACTATCTCTGCCACAGAGGCAAACTATGAATCTGCATGGAAGATTTTGGAATCAAGATACCACAATAAGCGAATGCTTGTTGGTAGTCTGATTTCCAAAATTTTTAATATTTCTAAGTCTGACGGTGGCTTCCAATCAATTAAAGTTTTACTTGACTCTGCCCAGGAATGTCTCGCCTCTCTTAGAAATTTGGACATCGGAACTGTTACCTGGGATCCTATGCTTGTCCATTTATTGGTACAGAAGCTTGATTTGCAGACACGTAAGGATTGGGAAAATTCCCCAACCTCTAGCACAAGTTTGCCATCACGCAATGAACTTTTTTCCTTTCTTGAGAGAACCTTTCGAACTCTGGAGTCATTAGGCAATGAATTTCCCACGACAACTAAACCTAAATTTACTACTAATAGTAAAAACTCTACCCAGTCCAAGAAAACTTCTTGCCATACAGGGAAATATTCTAGGGAACATACTTCTTCTTGTATATATTGCGAGAAAACGCATTCTCTTTCCAAATGCTACAGGTTTCTTGCCCTTTCTTTACATGCCAAGAACGAATTTTTGGCCAACAAACGTGTTTGTCGCAATTGTTTTGTGAACGGGCATGATCACAACAATTGTGGCTCCCCTTTTCGTTGTATCATTTGCAAGGATATGCACCATACAGTTCGTCATTCAAATGAACCGAATCACTTTTCTGCTCCTAATACTGTAACTCGATCTACATCCACTTCCAACCGGAACTCAACGCCACAACTCACCTCGCATAGTGCACATGCATTTCAGTCCGTTTTGCTGTATACAATTAGGTTGAATGTTACTACAGATTGCGGTATATTTCCTCTACGAGCACTTCTTGACCCTGGCTCACAGGGTAGCCTGATTTCTGAATCAGTAGTGCAACTGTTAGGCCTAAGAAAAACCAAATCTCATTGCAGAGTGATTGGTATTGGCAACAACAGTGAAAATGTATCATGACATTCTGTGAATATTGATTTGTACACTCGGAAGAACCAGCTAGTACTTTCTTGTGCTGCTTTGGTACTCTCAGATCTGTCCACATATACCCCAGATTCATCTGCAAGGCATATCGCTATGCCAGATATAGGTAAAGAGGATTTGGCTGACCCATTTTTTTATAGCTCTGATCCGATAGACATAATTCTAGGGTCCGATGTGTGTGCTAGAATAAAGATTGCTTCAGAATCGTTTGTTTACGAACAGCTTTTCTTTCAAAACACTCATTTTGGATGGGTATTTTCAGGCTCTAGCAGTAGTATATCTGCCCACAGGGTACATATACATAATGCAAATTTAGAGACCATTTTGAGATCCTTTTGGGAACAGGAGGAGGTAATTGACAAAAGAAATTTAACTGGGCGTTATTTGGTAAATCTCCCATTTAAATCCATTCTATCTGATGGGTCGCACCCACAGATGCATAACAATGTTATGAACGCTCTCAGGCGGTTACGACAATTAGAAATATCGTTTTCCAAACGACCCTAATTCGCTCAGAGTTATAAGGAATATGAGTCCTTGGGCCATATGACGAAGATCGGTCACTATCCTGATGATGTTCGCTATCAAAATTCGTATTTCTTGCCTCATCATGGCGTTTTGAAAAATGACAGTACAACGACGAAACTACGTGTTGTTTTTGATGGAAGTAGTCATTTTCAGGGGCACAAGGCTCTTAACGAAGAACTTTTTCCAGGTCCTGCTCTTCAAAATGACCTTCCTTCAATAATGACCAAATGGAGAAGGCATGAGATTGCATTTAGTGCAGACATCGAAAAGATGTTCCGACAGATTGATGTCCACCCTGAACATCGAGAATTCCAACAAATTTTATGGCGATGTAGTCCCTTTGAGAGGATCTCGATTTACGAGCTGAATACGGTGACTTATGGTACAACTAGTGCACCTTATTTAGCAATTCGTATATTGCAAAGACTTGCAGACGATTTTAAGTGTGACTTTCCAAAGGCGGCTGAAATTTTGGTGTCAGACTCATATGTCGATGACATTATTTCAGGAGCTGAGGACCTTGAGCAAGCGAGACTCTTGCAAAATAATTTATGCGACCTTCTAAGGAAAGGAGGTTGCAATCTTCGAAAGTGGATTTCAAATTCGGAGGCGCTTTTGAAAGGGATTCCTGAAGATTGTAGGGACCCATTCCTCTCCGTAGGCTTTGATAGGGATAATATTGTGAAAACACTTGGTATTCAATGGAATATAAAAAGTGATTCATTTTCCTTCAAGGTCAATTTGGACGAAATAAATTCTTTCACTAAAAGAACAATTCTATCCGAATCTGCCAAGTTATACGACCCCTTAGGTTGGTTGACACCATCGACTATTATGTCAAAGTCTATTTTCAAGACACTATGGGAGCATGGTTTGGATTGGGATTCTGAAGTCCCACGTGATATTGAGGATAACTGGCTGAAGCAGCGATCGTCTTTGCGACAGCTGGTTAACCTTCAGATTCCAAGATGGATCAGATGGTCACGAGAGTCTCAAGTGGATCTACACTGTTGTTGCGATGCATCTACTGTGGCGGACGCTGCAGTAGTGTATTCTAGAATTGTGACTCCAAATGGTATATTCGTTTCTATTCTACAAGCCAAGTCCAAAGTTTCTCCAATCAAGACAGTATCCATACCAAGATTGGAACTCTGTGCTGCGATACTCTTGGTACAATTGGCACATAGTGTGAGGAAGTCTTTGAAGGACTTGAATATCCAGAATATCCAATATTGGAGTGATGGTTCAACTGTCTTGAGTTGGATTCTAAAGCCTCCTGCAAGCTGGAATGTATTTGTTGCAAATAGAGTTGCTGATATACAGAGATTAAGCGATCCCCTTCAATGGAGGTATGTTCCCTCTGCATTAAATCCCGCCGACTGTGCTTCCAGGGGTATATTTGCACATGATTTGTTGGAAAATAAGACCTGGTGGTTTGGGCCAGAGTTCCTCTATAACTCCTCGTCATCATGGCCGAAAAATCTTTCATGTCTGGCTACTACAGAGAAAGAAAGGAAACCTAGAATTTCTACTCATACTTTGAGCGAGAAGGTATATCCTGAAATTATGTCAAAATATTCTAGGCTCCAAACCTTACTCCGCATAACGACTTTGTGTTTTCGTTTTATTTACAATTATAAGCACCCTAAAATGAAACGAACTGGCGTGTTGGCATCTTCTGACATAGATACCACATTCAACCACTTTGTAAAAGTATCGCAACATGTATACTTTTCTAGTGAAATCATGTCACTATCGAAATATCGAGCTCTGGGCAACAGTCCGTTGCTCAAGTTAATGCCGTTTCTTGATGATGATGGTATAATTAGAGTAGGTGGTCGCTTACAGAACTCCACTCTTTCATTTAACGTAAAACACCCTATTATTCTATCCAAAAATAATCCACTATCAAGAGTTATCATTACAGATTCACATTAAAGGACCTTACATGATGGTGTTACACTAAACATGGCTTTTGTGAATCGAAAGTTCTGGATTATATCCGGAAATGAGCTGGCCAAGACAATTATTCACCAATGTATGAAATGCTTCAGATACTCGGCAAAAACATCACAATAGGTGATGGGAAACTTGCCATCTGTTCGTTTAAATGTCGGCCATTCAAACACAGTGGAGTTGACTACGCTGGCCCTATTATGATCAAGACATCAACACTCAGATCTGCTGTTGTCTCCAAAGGTTATATTTGTTTATTTGTCTGTATGGTCACAAAAGCTTTACACCTTGAGGCAGTTTCAGACCTCACTACAGCATCCTTTCTAGCTGCTTTCAGACGTTTCGTGTCTCGGCGAGGTGCGTGCACTGATATGTATTCAGATTGTGGCACGAATTTTGTAGGTGCTTCTAAGGAGCTACAAGTTCTACATCACAAGTGTCAAAAATCTTTGCCAGAAGAATTAAAGCACTCACTTAGTTTGAATGGTACAAACTGGCACTTTATTCCACCAGCCTCACCAAACTTTGGCGACCTATGGGAGGCAGGAGTGAAGTCTGTTAAGTTTCACTTAAAACGCATTGTGAATGACAGACTTCTCAGTTTTGAAGAGCTATCTACATTATTGTGTCAGATTGAAGGTTGCTTAAATTCCCGTCCATTATGTCCCTTGTCATCAGATCCATCAGTCTTTGATGCGCTTACTCCAGCGCATTTTCTCATAGGTGAACCTACTAACAGCATCCAAGAGGAAACGTTATTGGATATGAACATGAATCGGCTCACCAGGTGGAAATGTGTGGAAAAACTCAAGCAACATTTCTGGAAAAGGTGGCATAATGAGTATCTCAACCGTCTCCAAGCTCTTCCTAAATGGCTAAAAGACGACAAAAAGGCTAAAATTGGTGATTTAGTGCTGATAGCTGACGAACGATGTGGCCCTGGACAGTGGCTTTTGGGCCGTATAATGGATATCCATCCTGGTGCTGATGGAAAAGGTGGCATAATGAGTATCTCAACCGTCTCCAAGCTCTTCCTAAATGGCTAAAAGACGACAAAAAGGCTAAAATTGGTGATTTAGTGCTGATAGCTGACGAACGATGTGGCCCTGGACAGTGGCTTTTGGGCCGTATAATGGATATCCATCCTGGTGCTGATGGACGAATAAGGGTGGTATCAATTTTAATAAAAAATAAAACTTTAAAAAGGCCTATATCTAAAATCTGGGTTCTTCCAGAGAATATGCCTCCAACCAACACAAGCAACGCAGAAAACTTATAACAATCGTCGAAATCAACAAATTTTCAACGATATCATCTACAACTACAATCTTCCTGCTTTTTTTAATTAAAAATGAACTTATCATCATCACCATTGTCATCAACAAACATATCACAACAATAGCGGAGGGATGGAGCCTACATTATAGCGCTGTGAGTCGGAGCACAGCGGAGCTAGAGCTCGACTAAAGCACTCCCATCAATAGGCCGTCCTGAAGCTATACTAACGTGGTTAAGAACATCCGTTCTTTGGGGGGAGAATGTTGGCAAAAATCTTCATTTTCTTCCAACCTATCTTAACATATTAAATTATTGCTATTTTAAATTACAGCTCTTCTTTAACGCTTTTATGTATATACATATTGTTAACATTATTTCTTTATCTTACATAATATGAACATATGTGTGTACGTATATGATTTATCCACAGTGTGGTTTAGAGATTATTTCAGAAAACATTTATCACGAGGCTGTTCAATCATATCTCAACATATGCAAATTGAGATATTTACACTCAATTACGATGAGAGTGATCGAGCAAATCAGGCGACAAACATATGTACTTACACACATATCGCTTACTTTTGCAATGCAGCTGCGCAAACCTCTCAATTGCGTTACCATTATTTTCTATTGCATTCTTCGCTGTTGCTAACTTTCAAAGCGCTCGTACGAGCTCTTGGTGTGTTCCGTGTACAGTCAACCGAATAGAATTGTTCGAATGAGAATATTCACTCAATTATAATTATAGAATGAGTTTCAAGTTGGGTTGTAATATTCTTATTGGAACTGCTTCACTCTCTCTTCTTTGGACTGCAGACGAAGCAACATCACTAAGTATACCCTCCTAACGATTGTGAACTTATTTACAGCGTTTTGTTCCTAACATATGTATGCATACACATGTATGTATACATGAAAAAATATAGCAATAAAACTGTACATATTTTGAATTGAAAATCAATTTAAATTTCTTTTTTTTTGATAAAGACTCGAGAAGGCTTCTATTTAAAGCTCGAGCTAAAATATTCTCAACACCGGTAATGACTTAACAATGTCCAATGATTCATCGCATTGTTGTCCTGGGACAATCTTTAATTCCCTTTATGTCTCAACTTCCGGAGTCGATACTACAATTTTTTCAAACCTATCATTAATCTCTTCTATCTGTTTCTAAAAAGTCTGTCTTTGGACAACCAGAGCTGCCTTGATGGCCGAATCCACGAGAACATGTAGGTATTCTGCTGTCGTTG